>CAWUFW010006701.1:600000-1110582 GCA_963921515.1 Calotriton arnoldi
CAGAAGGCTCGGGGAGTGGGGCCACAGGTCCTCCCCCCAAAAAATAAATCATGCAAACCCACTGCGCCACCCTGGGAGGCTTATTTTTCAAAAGAACGGGAGGCTACACTTCTTTGTTTTTTTTAAAAGAGGACCATGGATCAATAGATCCCCTGCAGATCCATGGTTCTATTACCCCCAATGGGGGGGGATCTCTTTGGGAGTCCCCCTCAGGAAGCCTAGAGGGGCAGGGTATCCTTACTCTTCCCCCCTATATCTTTCTTTTTACTTTTATTCAGGACAGGGACTGAGTCCCCAAGTTCTGAAATGATTGCCGCAATATCTTTGTTGTTGTGGTGGCAGCCAACAAGATCTTATCTTTTGATTTGTTGCATCCGCAAATCACAAAAAGTATGCTTTCTGGGCAAAGATCTAGCTTTCTGCAGAGTTTAGTGTAATTCCATTCAGCCGTTTTAGCTGTAGCTGTGTCTAATTATGCTATGAAAAATACATGGGGAGAACAGGTTTTTGCCCCCCCCCTTTCTTTTTCTTAGTGGGTGAGACCTTTTTTGGAAAGTTTTCATGAAGATTCATCAAATGGCTCCAAAGTTGTTACCAAACCAATAAATCAATTTCCTATGGAAATGTGGTCTTAACTATAGCTACCCAGTGGCAACCGCCACTGTAAACAATGTCTGTTTATAGGGTCGTTGTAATGGATTTGTACATATGTGTAGGTATTTGGTCCTGTACTTTCTATAGGGATGGCACCGTTATATGTATGTATATGTGAATTCATATGTATACATAATATCTATATATATATTACCTACTGGTAATCACCAGTAGGTAGGTAGGTAGTTATAGTTAGGACCTATTTTCCATAGGAAAAGCATATTTTGTTAATGTCACTATAACTTGTGCCCTAAGGTAACTATAACTCTTGCCCTCGCCATGCACTGCTAATTACCCCACATATTACATCAGTCATGACATCTTCTATGACATTATTGAAAACATCACTGCAACATTTGCAGTGAAATTATTGATGAGAAAACTGTGCATGGCGGGGGCGCAAGGTATAGATACTTTAGGGCACGAGTTAACTGCTGAATTTCTATGGTTTCTGTGTGTGTAAAATCTGAACCTAACCAGAACGTCCATGTACCCTTTGTTTGTTGCGATTATATGTATATATATATATATATATATATATATATATATATATATATATATATATATATAAAACCACAATCCTGGTTCACCTCCAGCAACGGCACGGCAAAGAACAGGTACGGACCACAGCGTGAAATGTGAAATCTTCGTGCTTTATTTGCAGAAACTCCCAAAATTCATAGCACCCAATACAATGAAGAGCAAGTGCCCAGCATGACGCGTTTCGACCGCGTTTCCACAGTCTTGATCACCATATATTATCTACTGGCGGTCGCCAGTAGATAGTTATAGTTACAACCTATTATCCATAGGAAATCCGCGACATTCTATTTGAAATAACTCTCTTGCCGGTTGACGTATCTTCGCAAAATTTTCAAACTTTGTGGCCCGCTCCGGTCCGCTCCTACCCTGAAAGTCTCGGGGATTCGTCAAGCGGGGGCCGAGAAAAAGGGGGTCCCAAAACGCGTTTTCCCCATGCAATTTTCCATAGGAAACTTTAGACACGGCTACAGCCCGAACTGCTGAACGGAATTACACCAAATTTGGCAAAGAGGTAGTTCTTGGTTCAGAAAGAACCCTTTTGTTAAATGGTGTAAATCCGTTCAGTAGTTGCTGAGAAAATCAAAAGTAAAAAGATAGTGATATCTATGGCCGAGTAGGGTCCGCGTACCCTCCCGATCACGAGCTGCATGTTAATTGGCTGTCAGCTGGCTGTCAACATTCCGATTCAGGAAATGTTGCCAGCCATTTTGTCCCTCGGTAGAACCGAGGGACAGAAACAAGTGCGCAAGCGCACAAAGAGGGCAGGGTAGAAACACCCTGACCCCTAGGTTTGCTCAGGGGTCCCACAAGGACCCCTGGGCAAAAAAAAAAAATAATTTTAAATCGGCAGGATGCTCTCAGGGTGCGCGAATCCTGCCGAAAAAAAAAATCGAGCGCGGTCTCCCGCGCTCGATACATTTGCCCCCGGGTGGCCCAAGTCCCGGGGGCATGGTGGGGGGTTAATTTTATGTGTGGGGGCCTCAAAGTGCCCCCCAAGCCCCGAGGACCGCCACCCCCCGGGCTTTATATAAAATGGTGCGGGAGGGCTCTTCTGCCCTCCGCAGCCTCGGGACCGCCACCCCCGGGGCTTCTTTTTATGTTAAATAAGGTGTGGGGGCTCCAGCCCCCACACGCCCGGGACCACCACCTCCCGGGGCACTTACAAATAAATGTGGGGTCCATTACGGACCCCCATAGCCCCGGGGACCACCACCTCCCGGGGCTGTGCAATTTAAGGGAGGGGGCCGCGCGGCCCCCTCCTGGAGCCCTTGATGGCCCTGGGGACCACCACCCCCAGGGCCGGCTCCTCGCAGTGTCCCGGGGTGCCTACCCGGGACACTGAAGTTTGCTATGAGCAGGACGGGAGCCTCGCGGCTCCCGTCCTGCCATTGCAAACTTGCTTTGGATATTGGAAGAGAGCAGGAAACCTGCTCTCTCTTCCAATATCCAAGCCGATAGCTTTTCCACATGGGGAGCAGCATGTTAGCTGCTCCCCATGTGATAGCAATGCCGGCCTCCCAAGGGATGCGGGGAGCCGGCGGGACTGTGGGGGGATTGGGGACCCCCACAGTCCCCAACGGAGAGGAGCCAGCCCCGGGGGATGGGGTCCCCGGGGCAAGTAGTGGCCCGGGAGGGGGTCCCCGGGGCCAATACAGGCCCAGGGAAGGGGGCCACGCGGCCCCCTTCCCGTTTTTTTTTATTTTTATTTTAATTACAAAAAAGGGGTAAGGCCCTGGGGGATGGGGTCCCCAGGGCCCAAAAACATGAAAAAGGAAGGGGGCCACACAGCCCCCTTCAGGGGACAAAAACGATCGGGCCCGCAGGCCCCGCCCCTTTCCTTCACGACTCTGCAAACGCGCCCCCTGGCGCGTTTGCAGAGAGGAACGAATTCCCCTTGAATACTGGGGGTCCCTGGGGCCAACTAGCCCACCAGGAACCTCCAGTATGCGCCAGGGGCTGCCTTGCAGAGAGGTGTACAGAGGCCACGCCCCTTTTACACCTCTCTGCAACGCAGCTCTGTGGCGCTTTGGAGGTATATGGTGGGCTAGTTGGACTCCGGGGACCCTCAGGATTCAAGGGGACTTAATCCCCCAACTTAAAACGTGCCACGGGCGTGTTTGCACAGTGGTGAAGGGAGGGGCGGGGCTTCAGGTGACATGTGTGCAAACAGGACCCGTGGCGCGTTTTAAGATGGGAATTAAATCCCTTCAATCCTGAGGGTCCCTGGGGCCAACTAGCCCAACAGGTACATCCAGAAAGCGCCACAGAGCTGCGTTGCAGAGAGGTGTAAAAGGGTGTGGCCTCTCTACACGTCTCTGCAACGCAGCCTCTGGCGCATATTGGAGGTTCCTGGTGGGCTAGTTGGCCCCTAGGGACCCTCAGGATTCAAGGGGACTTAATCCCCCAACTTAAAACGCGCCACGGGCGCGTTTGCACAGATGTCACCTGAAGCCCCGCCCCTCCCTTCACCATTGTGCAAATATTCTTCTAAAATCATCCGAAATACGAATTCCGATTTACTCACCTGTTATAAGGAGAGACCTCAGTGCTGCATCTTTCAGCCCAGTACTGGTCCTGAAAAGTAATTTTAACCGTACTTACCAGTAACTTGAATTTCCTTCCATAGGATATCATTGCCTGCTTTTTGCTGAAAAGTTTCTGTGTTGATTTTTGAAACATACAAATATTCCTCTAAAATCAGCCGAAATACGAATTCCGATTTACTCACCTGTTATAAGGAGAGACCTCAGTGCTGTATCTTTCAGCCCAGTACTGGTCCTGAAAAGTAATTTTAACCGTACTTACCAGTAACTTGAATTTCCTTCCATAGGATATCATTGCCTGCTTTTTGCTGAAAAAGTTTCTAAGTGTTGATTTTTGAAACATACAAATATTCCTCTAAAATCAGCCGAAATCCGAATTCCGACTTACTCACCTGTTATCAGGAGAAAACACAGTGCTGCACCTTTAGCCCAGCACTGACCCTGAAAAGTAATTCTAACCGTACTTACCAGTAACTTGAATTTCCTTCCATAGGCTAACATTGACTGGTTTCACTTGGAAATTCTTCTGTGTGGAGTTTTGGAACTTTAAAATATTCCTCTAAAATCAGCCGAAATACGAATTCCGATTTACTCACCTGTTATCAGGAGAGAACCCAGTGCTGCATCTTTTAGCCCAGCACTGACCCTGAAAAGTAATTTTAACCGTACTTACCAGTAACTTATTTTTTCTTCCATAGGAATCCATTGTCTGGTTTTCAGCAAAAAGTTTCAAAGTGTTGATTTTTACAAACTACAAATATTCCTTAAAAATCACCTGTATGACTTAAACGCATTCTTTCAACTGTTTACAGGAGATGCACCAGTGCTGGATCCAGGATCCAACACTGAGTAAGAAAAAGTAACGATAACAGTTTTTACCTGCTAAGTGAATTTCCTTCCATAGGATAACATTGGTGACTATATGAGAAAAAGTTTCTAAGTGTCAACTTTTAAAATACAATAATATTCCTTAAAAATCAGTACTGTAACCAAAACGCTTTTACTCAACTGTTTACAGGAGATGTCCCAGGACTGAATCTAGGATCCAGTCCTGTGGTTAGAAAAGTAATCCATAAAGTAACTAATTGCATTTAACTAGAAATTCACATTGAGCTGAATGTTGCATTGTGTTTGAAAATGTGTTGCCCATTGCAACAACTGTAACTACTGTACTTAAAAGTCTATTGCCTATGTGCAAAGTATTTAAACTAAAGTAATTCATTCTGAGAAAGTATTTTTTGTAATGTAATGTATAATGTAATTACAATGTAATTTAAAAAATAAAATATGTTAAAAAAAATTGTTTCTAAAAATGTAGTAAATCAGTATGAAAAAAAATTAATATAACAATTAATACATTTAAAAATTGTCATTTACAAAACCTTTGAAATTCACTGAAAAAACCATAGGTTTCAGGCACGTTATAGTTAGAAATTAGCATTTAAAAACCTTTGAAATTCACTGAAAAACCGTAGGTTTCAGACATGTTATAGTTACAAATTAGCATTTAAAAAACCTTTGAAATTCACTGAAAAAACCATAGGTTTCAGGGACGTTATAGTTACAAATTAGCATTTAAAAACCTTAGAAATTCACTGAAAAAACCATAGGTTTTAGGGACAGTTATAGTTAGTTGGACATTGCACTCGTACAAAACCCGTGAAATTCCCCGTTATAGTTAGTCCAGCTAACTATAACTCGCGCCCGCAATGCACTGCTGATGACGTCACATATTACATCACTCATGACATGGTCAGTGACATCACTGATGACATCACTGATGACATCTCAAATGACATCACTGATGACATCATCCACGTGATAATTTCATGCATCTTCTCACACCCTAATATAACCTTTGATACACCCACTCTAAATTACAGACTGCCATTCGCAAAACCATAGACACTCCAACACCAATAACTACATACCCACTCACTGATTCTTAGGTCTACGCACACATCCACTCACTCACCCGTACAGTCACTCATACTTACGGTCACTCAGTACAGGACTATCATATGCACTCATACTCCTATATAGACACTCAAACACCGCCACTCATCCATAGAGGTACTCACACACCTAGTCAGTCATGCAAATAATTTAACACACTACCATTTACTCACCTATACAGTTATACACACACCAGCTCACTTACTCATACAAATACTAGCACATTCTTACGCTCTTATACAATCACTGATACAAGCACACACTCATCCATACAGCCACTATCACAATCACTCACTCTCAGCTTATAGCTATTTATATACTCCAACACACATATATACTGCCTTTCACATATGTAGTTACTCACACATGTACCACTGGGACATACATTCACTCACTAACACACTCTTACACACACTTACCCACCCATACAGTCTATCACAGATGCACTCTTGAAACCATCCACCCAGTGAATCACCCACTCACACATCTATGCACAGAGTCGCATACACCCCTCCCACACAAACACTCAGGCACCCATACAGATACTCACACAAGCATTCAATAACTCATATAGACACTCATGTAGCTATTCACAAACACATGCAGCCACTTACACAGCAACAGACAGACGGATACAGACATTCACCCAGTTTAGTCACTAACCCATGCATTCAGTAAGATACGTTAAATCACTCACTTATACAGTCAGTCACGCACCTACTAAATCATCCATACAGACACTTACACACCCACTCATTCTTCAATACGTCTTTTCCCATATATATTAAAAATATTTAAACTTTACAGAAACACACAGTCACTGGATGATGTCATCAGTGATGTCATTTGAGATGTCATCAGTGATGTCATCAGTGATGTCACTGACCATGTCATGAGTGATGTAATATGTGACGTCATCAGCAGTGCATTGCGGGGGCGCGAGTTATAGTTAGCTGGACTAACTATAACGGGGGAATTTCACGGGTTTTGTACGAGTGCAATGTCCAACTAACTATAACTGTCCCTAAAACCTATGGTTTTTTCAGTGAATTTCTAAGGTTTTTAAATGCTAATTTGTAACTATAACGGCCCTGAAACCTATGGTTTTTTCAGTGAATATATATATATATATATACATATTCCAGTAAACCTTGATCGCACCCTACCCAAGCCTCTTGATGACGGCGGGCCGTGATGGGGTGGCGAGCCCCTCAATATCCAGCACACATGTCTCCTTTGCCAAAACAACACACCACGGCCCCAAAATGCTTTTCAGCAGGTTTTATTCCTGGCAATGCAACTCAGCGCGTTTCGGAGCACAAGTCTCCTTGATCACGAGTAACATTGTTGCAGAGCGCTGCAGTTTAAATAAACATCATGTGACATAACAATGAAGTATTCCTATTTATAGAGAGATGGGGGACGGTAGGAGCTGATTGTTAGGTCCAGTGACCCTTGCTCCCGATTGATAACTAGTACAATAAAGGGAGTCACTGTTCCTTGTAAAGGGAAATCAAAGAATGAAGTTTTGTCCTGTGCTACTCTATGTGTGGGGATAGTGTGTCCTCATCATGATGCCCTCACACACCCCGAAGGATGTCATGCTTCATCATTTTTACCATTATTGCCTCATGAGATTAGTGAGGGCAGTCGGGAGGGTTCTCCCATTTAGCTGTGCCGGTACACCTGCCTGCCTCTCTCCGGCAGAGATGGAGAGAGGCAGGCAGGTGTACCGGCACAGCTAAATGGGAGAACCCTCCCGACTGCCCTCACTAATCTCATGAGGCAATAATTGTAAAAATAAGGGGAACAGCTACTCCCTCTCATTAACCTAGCAGCACGGGTCAAATCCAGGCCGCTAGTGATACCTAAACTTACCTTGGTCCTGAAGAAACGCTTTGGATCTCCTCCTGAGGCCACAGAGAGCGTGAAACATGTCGACCACCTTATACGCCCATTAGAGACGTATATCTAGCTACCTAGGGACATAATATCCCCCAGAGCAGCACCACACACCTTTTAACAATGACAGAGGGATCACCTTAATAAATAATATTCACTCCCCCTCCAGTCATTTTTAAACAAAAACACTACTTGAGACCTCACTACCACTCACATGCACGCACCCATACAGCTTCTTCATCAAAAGATCTCCGATAAAGAGACCCTTCGGGGGACCCGTAGGGCATTGCAGCGCCGGCCCGACGAGGAGCAACAAGCCCTATGATGAAGCATGACATCCTTCGGGGTGTGTGAGGGCATCATGATGAGGACACACTATCCCCACACATAGAGAAGCACAGGACAAAACTTCATTCTTTGATTTCCCTTTACAAGGAACAGTGACTCCCTTTATTGTACTAGATAACAATGAAGTGAACAGTGTGAACAGACTTCCCGATTCACCCAAAATATAACTCATCATAAATTCACAAATAGTGTTGCTATCATTATAATTTCAGCTTTCTATAATCGGGCAAGTGTGGCAATCAGATAAAAGCATTAAATCAGATTCTAAAGCCAACGACTCGTTGTTCTTCTATTCAATAAAGTTTTTCGATTCAATCCCGGCAAACTGTACTGATTATCGGGCCAAAACAACGCTGTTACTAAGTCAACTAAGGTAGGCTAAGGTTGACTGGGTCAATATTGGTAGTTATCTTAGCTTACTGGGTTTTTCCACCATTGTGTTGGAAATGTGGTTAATAAATTCCGGGTGTATGAGCATGAGAATGACATATGAAAACAATACGCACTGGCGCAATATGTGACTGGATGAAACCAATTATTCAGACTGATTACGCTACCTGGTATAGTGAATAGTGAACCTATGTCCATAGGGGCATTACGTAGAGTACCCACGCTCACCATATTTGATATATCCATTAACTATCATTTTTACTGTGAATGAACAAGGAAGGTCAATATGATGTATATATTCTTGAAATTTTGTAAATATGTGACATGGTGTAGTTCTGCGCACAGGCGCAGAAGGCGAAGGCAGAGGCTCAATAGATTGCCGGTACATTTCAGTCTAGTTCAAATTTGAATTGTATAATGTAATTCATAAAAACTGTGGGCAGAACATGCGTTCGCTAAGTGCACTCACGCAGCAAAGGATTGTATAGTAACATTGCGAATAACAGCGCTGTTTTGTTTTGGCCCGATAATCAGTAAAGTTTGCCGGGATTGAATCGAAAAACTTTATTGAATAGAAGAACAACGAGGAAGGGTCTGAAGCTCCGTGAACCTGGAACGGAGCGCAATTATTTCGAAGTTTCTCACTGGAAGGCAGACAATCTATGAATAAGAGTGAGATCAAGTGACGCGGAGTGCTTGGAGGAGATATTGATGATTGAGGTGTGGCACAGTGTGCCGGTTAGCTGATGAAATAGACATGATACCGTTGTGAAGATTGACGTGTATACGTGGACCTTGCCCTGGATATACTTCATTGACCGTGGGAGGCATTATTGTTCCTTATACCCTTGTCCTGATGAGGCCCGGAAGATAAAGGGCTGAAACGCGTCGACTTTTTAGAGGAATCCATTAAATAAATAAAGAGCTGTATTACATTGGATATACACAAGGCAAAATGATGTTAGAGGTGTAGTTTGAACCTCTGGTGTATATAGGATTGGATTACCTCGCAGTGGATTGCTGTTACTTAGAGTGCAAACACGGAAACTGTAAATTGGGGAATAGGAAACAATATTTGATTTATACGATCAGTTATATGTGTTTTTGTAAAAAGTTTTTTTCATGTGTTGTTTCGAATTTATTTTTTAATTCACGAATAATAAAATGAAGACAATAATTGTATCGACCAGGAATAAATTGTGGTATGTGGTTTTTGATTAACATAAGTAATTGGGATGGGAAGATGTACCATTGAATAGGGCCATTTGATGTACCCTATGGTTACTGTGTATATTTATTCTTCCGCATCATTTTTTTGTATAGTATGATATTTCCTAGTCCAGGTAGTGGAGGGTGATTAGGGCAAACCCCAATGATTTTTTACAGAAATTATAATGAAAGCAACACTATTTGTGAATTGATGATGAGTTATATTTTGGGTGAATCGGGAAGTCTATTCACACTGTTTACTTCGTTGTTATGTCACATGATGTTTATTTAAACTGCAGCGCTCTGCAACAATGTTACTCGTGATCAAGGAGATTTGCGCTCCGAAACGCATTGAGTTGCATTGCCAAGAATAATACCTGCTTAAAAGCATTTTGGGGCCGTAGTGTGTTGTTTTGACAAAGGAGACGACGCGTGTGCTGGATATATATACATATATCTATCTGTATATATATATATATATATATATATATATATATATATATATATATATATATATATATATATATATATATATATATTCACTGAAAAACCATAGGTTTCAGGGACGTTATAGTTCAAAATTAGCATTTAAAAAACCTTAGAAATTCACTGAAAAAACCACAGGTTTCAGGGGCGTTATAGTTAGTTGGACATTCCACTCGTACAAAACCAGAGAAATTCGGCTGTTATAGTTAGTTAAGCTAACTATAACTCGCGCCCCATAATGCACTGCTGATGACATCACATATTACATCATTCATGACATAGTCAGTGACATCACTGATGACATCACTGATTACATCTCAAATGACATCACTGATGACATCACTGATGACATCATCCAGTGACTATGTGTTTCTGTAAAGTTTAAATATGTTTTATATATATATATATATATATATATATATATGCCAAGGTGTATTGAAGAATGAGTGGGTGTATAAGTGTCTGAATGGATGATTTAGTAGGTGCGTGACTGACTGTATAAGTGAGTGATTAATCGTGTCTTACTGAATGCATGGGTTAGTGACTAAACTGTGTGAATGTCTGTATTAGTCTGTCAGTTGGTGTGTAAGTAGCTGCATGGGTTGGTGAGTAGCTACATGCGTGTCTATATAGGTCATTGATTGGTTGTCTGAGTATCTGTATGGGTGCCTGAGTGTCTGTGTGGGTGGGTGGGGGTGTGTGACTCTGTGCATAGATGTGTGAGTAGGTGATTCACTGGGTGTATGGGTTCAAGAGTGCATCTGTGAAGGGCTGTATGGGTGACTGAGTGTGTGTATGGGTGTGTTGGTGAGTGAATGGATGTCTCAGTGGTACATGTGTGAGTAACTACATATGTGAAAGGAAGTATATGTGAGTGTTGGAGTATATAAATGACTATACATGATTGTGAGAGTGGCTGTATGGATGAGTGTGTACTTCTATCAGTGATTGTATAAGAGAGTAAGTATGCGTTTGTTTCTGTATGAATAAGTGATGTGGTGTGTGTATAACTGTATAGGTGAGTAAATGGAAGTGTGATTGATTCTTAGCATGATTGACTAGGTGTGTGAGTAACTCTAAGGATGAGTGGCGATTTGTGTGAGTGTCTGTATGGGTGTATGACTGCATGTGATAGTGGCTGTATTGATGAGTGACTGCATGTATGAGTGATTGTATGGGTGAATGAGTGGATGTGTGTGTAGACCTAGGAATCAGTGAGTGCGTATGTAGTAACTGGTATTGGTGTGTCGATGATTTCGAAAATGGTAGTCTGTATTTTACAGTGGGTGTATCAAAGGTTATATTAGGGTGTGAGGAGGTGCATCAGATTTTCACGTGGATGATGTCATCAGTGATGTCATTTGAGATGTCATCAGTGATGTCATCAGTGATGTCACTGACCATGTCATGAATGATGTAATATGTGACCTCATCAGCAGTGCATTGCGGGGGCGCGAGTTATAGTTAGCTGAACTACCTATAACGGCGGAATTTCTCTGGTTTTGTAGGAGTGAAATGTCCAACTAACTATAACGTCCCTGAAACCTATGGTTTTTTCATTGAATTTCTAAGGTTTTTTTAAATGCTAATTTCTAACTATAACGTGCCTGAAACCTATGGTTTTTCAGTGAATTTCAAAGGTTTTTTAAATGCTAATTTCTAACTATAACATAGCAGTCTCGTTTTCAGAGTGGTGGAGAAAGGTGAGCGTGGCCTCCAAACACCTTTTAGCAATCCCACTGTGTGGGATTTACTGGAGGTAACAGGAGGGTAGTTAGCCCTCAACGTCAACCTTGGGTGCCAACTACCCCTTTTATTACCTCCAGTAAGTCCCACACAGCAAGATTGCTAACTTGTTATATCAGGCCCGCCCTCCCTGCACCACTGTGCAAACGCGCCCCTGGCGCGTTGTAAGTTAAGGGATTAAGTCCCCTTGAATCCTGAGGGTCCCTGGGGCCAACTAGCCCACCAGGTACCTCCAGTAAGTGCCACAGAGCTGCGTTGCAGAGAGGTGTTCCGAGGCCACGCCCCTTTTTACACCACGCTGAAAACGTGGCTTCTAGCTCACTGCTGCTCGGAGGATGAAGTCCACTTGTGTCCTGAGGTCCTCAGGACACAAGAGGACCTCATCTCCCCACCAGCAGTGCGCCAGAAGCCGCGTTTGCAGAGTGTTGTAAAAAGGGTCTTGGCCTCGGACCACCTCTCTGCAACGCAGCTCTGTGGCACGTACTGGAGGTACCTGGTGGGCTAGTTGGCCCTCAGGATTGAAGGCGACTTAATCCCTCAATGTACAACGTGCCAGGGGGCACATTTGCACACTTGTTTTGTTAGGCTGCCCCTTCCCTGCACTACTGTGCAAACGCACCCCCTGGCGCGTTGTAAATTGGGGGATTAATTCCCCTTGAGTGCTGAGGGTCCCTGGGGCCAACTAGCCCATCAGGTACCTCCAGTAAGCGCCACAGTGCAGCGTTGCAGAGAGGTGTAAAAGGGGCGTGGCCTCGGAACACCTCTCTGCAACGCAGCTCTGTGGCGCATACTGGAGGTACCTGGTGGGCTAGTTGGCCCCAGGGACCCTCAGGATTCAAGGGGACTTAATCCCCAATTTACAACGTGCCAGGGGGCACATTTGTACACTTGTTTTGTTAGGCCCCGCCCCACTGTGCAAACGCACCCCCTGGCGCATTGTAAATTGGGGGATTATTTTCCCTTGAGTCCTGAGGGTCCCTGGGGGCCAACTAGCCCACCAGGTACCTCCAGTAAGCGCCACAGAGCTGTGTTGCAGAGAAGTGTAAAAAGGGGCGTGGCCTCGGAGCACCTCTCTGCAACGCAGCTCTGTGGTGCATACTGGAGGTACCTGGTGGGCTAGTTGGCCCCCAGGGACCCTCAGTATTCAAGGGGAATTAATTCCCCAAATTAAAACGCACCAGGGGGCGTGTTTGCTGAGTGCTGCAGGGAGGGGGCGGGGCCTCCGGTGCGATGCCGGCTTTTTTTTTAATTTATTTTTTGTAGCAGGGGGTTGTGTGGCCCCCTTCTTTTACAATATTTTGGGCCCTGGGGACCCCATCCCCCAGGGCTTGACCCGTTTTTTACTTTAAAAAAAAAACAAACGGGAAGGGGGCCCCGCGGCCCCCCTCCTGAGGCCAATTTCGTCCCCGGGGACCCCATCCCCCGGGGCATGGCCACAAATTTAAAAAAAATATTTTTTAAGGAGGGGGGCTGCGTTGCCCCCCTCCTGAGGCCTCTATTGGCCCCGAGGACCCCATCCCCCGGGGCTGTGCCTCTTATTTTTAAAAAAAATGTATTTATTGATGGAGGGGGGCCGCGTGGCCCCCCTCCTGGGTCACTTCTGGCCCCGGGGCCGGCCCTTTGTGTTGGGGACCGTGGGGGGAGCCCCAATGCCCCCACGGTCCCGCCGGCTCCCTGCCTCCTGCGGGAGCCGGCATTGCTTTGAGCAAGGGAGCTGCTGACATGCAGCTCCCCTTGCTCAAAGCTAATTCTTGCTTCCTTGAAGCGAGAGCAGGTTTCCTGCTCTTGCTTCAAGGAAGCAAAGCAGCGTTTGTTATGGCAGGGCGGCAGCCGTGCTCCCGCCCTGCCATTGCAAACAGCAGTGTCCCAGGGGTGGGCACCCCGGGACACTTCAGGAGCCGGCCCTGGGGGGTGGCGGTCCCCAGGGCCATCAAGGGCTCCAGGAGGGGGGCCGCGCGGCCCCCCTCCCAACGTTTAAAGCCCGGGTAGGTGGTGGTCCCCGGGTCTTGGGGGTCCGAAACAGACCCCTGCATTTAAATAAAGATTGCCTTGGGGAGGTGGTGGTCCCCGGGGCGAGTGGGGGGGTGGGACCCCCACGCATTCTTTTTTTTAAAAACACCGGGGAGGTGGCGGCGTGCCCCCCGCTCATAATCAGCATAGCCCCGGGGAGGTGTCGCGGGCCCCCGCTATTATTTTTATGACAATGCCCCCGGGACCTGGCCCACCCGGGGGCCTCATTAAAATGAAGCGCGGGAGCCCGCATTTCATTTTTTTAAAAATTTTGGCGGGATTCGCGACCCCAACGCGAATTCCGCCAAAATTATTTTTTTTTAAAATGCTTTTTTTGGCCCTGGGGGTCCTTGTGGGACCCCCTGAGCAGGCCTAGGGGGTCAGGGTGTTTCTACCCTGCCTCCTTTTCTTCTTTTTTAACCTCCTTCTCACTGTTTTCTTGTGACTCGGTTCTACCGAGTCACAAGATGGCTGCCAACACTTCCTGGTTTGGAGTGTTAGCAGACAATCAGAGTGAAGCTCGTGCCCTGGAGGGTTCGCGAACCCTCCTCGGTGCTCAGATATATACATTTTTTCTTTCTTTAATTTCTCAGCAACAACTGAACGGATTTACACCATTTAACAAAAGGACTCTTTCTGAACCAAGGGCTACCTTTTTGCCAAATTTGGTGTAATTCCGTTCAGCAGTTCGGACTGTAGCTTTGTCTAAAGTTTCCTATGGAAATTAACATGGGGAAAACGCTTTTTGGGTCCCCACTTTTTTCTCGGCCCCCACTTGACGAATCACCCCGAAACTTTCAAGACAGGAGCTGACCGGAGCGGGCCGCTAGTTTTGAAAATTTCGCGAAGATTCGTCAAACTACGCCAAAGTTATTGGGAAAACAAAAAACGCTTTTTGAATAGAAACGAGGTCCTAACTATAACTACCTACTGGCGACCGCCAGTAGGTAATATATATATATATATATATATATATATATATATATATATATATATATATATATATATATATATATATATATATATATATATATATTATCTACTGGCGGTCGCCAGTAGATAGTTATAGTTACAACCTATTATCCATAGGTAATCCGCGACATTCTATTTGAAATAACGTTGGCGCCGGTTGGCGAATCTTCGTGAAAGTTTCCAACTTGTTGGGGCGCTCCGCTCCTACCCTGAAAGTCTCGGGGTGATACGTGAAGCGGGGCCGAGAAAAAGGGGGTCCCAAAACGCGTTTTCCCCATTCATTTTTCCATAGGAACCTTTGGTCGCAGCTACAGCCCGAACTGCTGAACGGAATTACACCAAATTTGGCAAAGAGGTAGCCCTTGGTTCAGACTGGTGCCTTTGGCTTAAATGGTGTAAATCCGTTCAGTAGTTCCTGAGAAAATCAAAAGTAAAAGTACATATATATCTATGGGCGCGTCGGATACGCGTACCCTCAGCGCACCCTGCGCGCACCGTCCCGATCACGAGCTGCCTGCTAATTGGCTGTCAGCTGGCTGTCAACATTCCGATTCAGGAAGTGTTGGCAGCCATTTTGTCCTCGGTAGAACAGAGGGACAGAAACAAGTGCGCTAAGCGCAAAAGGGGGCAGGGTAGAAACACCCTAACCCCCTAGGTGTGCTCAGGGGTCCTACGAGGACCCCCTGGGCAGAAAAAGATATATTTTTTTTTTTAAATCAGCGGGATGCGCTTAGGGTGCGCGTATCCACGCTGAGAAAAAAAAAGAAACAAGTGCGCAAACGCACAAAGGGGGCAGGGTAGAAACCCCCTAACCCCTAGGCCTGCTCAGGGGTCCCACAGGACCCCCTGGGCAAAAAATCATTAAAAAAAAAAAAAATCGGCAGGATGCGCTCAGGGTGCGCGAATCCTGCCGAAAAAAAAAATCTAAGCGCGGTCTTCCGCGCTTCGATGTTAATTGGCCCCCGGGTGGCCCAAGTCCCGAGGGCATGGTGGGGGATAATTTAATGTGTGGGGGCCTCAAGGGCCCCTCAGCCCGAGGACCGCCACCCCCGGGGCTTTTTAAAAATGGTGCGGGAGGGCTCTGAGCCCTCCCGCAGCCCCGAGGACCACCACCTCCTGGGGCTTTTTTAAAATAATTTAATAACCTGTGTGGGGGCTCCAGCCCCCTCACACGCCTCGAGACCGCCACCTCCCCGGGGCACTAACAAATTAAAATGGGGGTCCGTTTTGGACCCCGAAGCCCAGGGACCACCACCTCCCGGGGCTGTGCTGATGTAGGGAGGGGGCCGCGCGGCCCCACTCCTGGAGCCCTTGATGGCCCTGGGGACCACCACCCCCAGGGCCGGCTCCTGCAGTGTCCCGAGGTGCCTACCCCGGGACACTGTAGTTGCTATGGCAGGACGGGGCCTCGCGGCTCCGTCCTGCCATAGCAAACTGCTGGATATTGGAAGAGAGAGCAGGAAGCCTGCTCTCTCTTCCAATATTCAAAGCGTTGCTTTTCCACATGGGGAGCAGCATGTCAGCTGCTCCCCATGTGGATTAGCAATGCCGGCTCCCAAGGGACGTGGGAGCCGGCGGGACTGTGGGGGATTGGGGACCCCCACAGTCCCCAACGGAGAGAGCCAGCCCGGGGATGGGGTCCCGGGGCAAGTAGTGGCCTGGGAGGAGGGGCCACGCGGCCCCCTCCCCAAATATGAAAAATTTTAAAAAATTTAAAAAGGAATGGCCGGCCCCGGGGATGGGGTCCCGGGGCCTTAAATGGCCAGAGGAGGGGGCCACGCAGCCCCCTCCAAAAAATAAAATTAAAGGCCATGCCCCGGGGATGGGGTCCCCGGGGCCAATACAGGCCCAGGGAAGGGGGCCACGCGGCCCCCTTCCCGTTTTTTTTAATTAAAAATTTAAAAAAGGGGTAAGGCCCTGGGGGATGGGGTCCCCAGGGCATAAAAACAGGAAAAAGGAAGGGGGGCCACACAGCCCCCCTTCAGGGGACAAAAAAATTAAAAAAAAAAAAAAAACGATCGGGCCCGCAGGCCCCGCCCCTGTCGTGTCCTGCCCTAGCACACCACCACGCAGGACACAGGTAGGGAGTCTCAACGTCTTTATTATCTGTATGCCAATGTGATGTGTAGCATGGCCCTCGTCCGTCCGCCCACGATCCCCTCTTCCTGTAGTGTGTGTTCCCCACCCCTTGACCGGATGTGGTGTCCAGTTCGCTCTTCGTGTTGTGGTCCACTGCAGGGTCCTAGTGCCCCGCCCCTAGGTCACTACATCTCCCCTCTGTTACGAATGAATTGAATGAATGATTGAGTTACATTTCTTCTATCAGTCTCTTTGGCCGTCGGCATGTTCTTCTGTGGCGGGCCTCCGTTTGTTGGTCTTCTGCTGCTCCTCTCCATTTTCTCTTTCGTTGCTGCCGTGCTCCTGCTCTTCTTGTCCTGCTGTTTCAGTGCCTTGATCTTCTTCTTTCATTCCTTTCAGCTCTCTGAAGTGTGAGCTGTTTCTTGTTATCCTCTGATGATCTGACTCGGCCGTAACCATTGAGCCCTTCACTTTTGTTATTACTAACGGGTCTTTGGAGAACGTGCTGTCCGACTTTCTTTGCTGTCGTTGACGCACTATTACCATATCTCCTTCCTTCAGATCTGACGTGCTGGCATGTCGTCTTGCATCTGCATATCTTTTCATTTTTCTTTCTCCTCTCTATCTTTTTCTGCGACACTGCTGCGATCTGGCGCTGTCATTGTCTCTATTTGCGGCAGCCTTGTTCTGCTTGTCCTCCCCAGCACAAGCTCCGCTGGGCATCTTCCTGTGGAGTTGTGCGGTGTGTTCCTGTAGTCCCGCAATACCTGGCATAGAGCTTGTCCTAATGATATCTGCGCCAGCCTCGCCCTTTGAACTGCTTTTTGATGTTCCCCATGAATCTCTCCACCATTCCATTAGCTTGAGGCCACAGTGGAGTTATCTTCCTGTGATTTATCCCTAGATAAGTCATGAATCTCCGGAATTCTTCCCTGAAAATGGGGACCATTGTCCGTCTTTAGTGTTTCTGGTGAGCCCCATGCAGCGAAGATGTCATCTAAAATTGGTAGTGTTGCTGATGCTGATGTCGATGGGACGTGTCGCACTATTGGAAATCTTGAGTACTCATCAATGACCACCAGCAAGTAGTTTCCTGTGTCTAGTGGGCCAAAGAAGTCAGCTGCCAGTGTTGTCCATACTGCTCTTGGAAGCTCTGACATTTGTAGTGGTGTCTGTCTGGCTGGTGCTCCGGTCACTTGGCATAGGTGGCACGTCGATATTGTGTCTTCGACCATGCGATCCAGTCTAGGAAACCACACTTTCTCTCTTAGTAGCTTCTTTGTTGATACGACGCCTCGGTGTGACTCGTGAGCTAGGTCTATTACTTGTCTTCTGAGTGATCTTGGTATCACAATTCTCGTCCCCTCTCATTAGTATTCCGCTTTCTGTCTCTGACAGTTCTTCATTTATCTTTTGTAGAGCTAGTACTTCTTCTTTGCATATTCCTGCTTCCCAGGTGCAGTTGTTGTTGATGTGCCTCCATCTTTGTTTCCTTGTTATTTCCATTGCCAGTTGTAGCGTGCCATCTTCTCTGGTCTCCCTTTCTAACTCCGCTAGTGTTATTGGTGCTGGGGTGCTTTGCTTGAGCACAAAGTTCAGGTATTCCTCTGCTATCGATGTCGTCTCGTGAGCCTGTGGTGACGGGTGTCTTGACATGTAGTCTGCAGGATTATGTTCTTTCCCTGGTTTGTGCACGATTGTGAAGTCATAGTCCATCAGTCTGATGCCCCAGCGTTCAATCCTGGGCGGCATTTTGGCCGATGGGCTGCCGTAGATTGTCACCAGCGCTTGGTGGTCTGTTATGATGGTGAACGGCTTCCCATAAATAAACATGTGGAAATGCTCGCACGCCCACACCACGGCCAGGCTCTCCTTTTCTGGTTGCGAGTATGCCTTTTCAATGTCTGTCAAGCTTTTGCTTGCGTATGCAACAATCTTCCTTTGCGACTCTCTTCCTGGCAGATGCTGTGCTAGTATGTGCACCCAGTCCCACTGGGCTGGCATCCATGGTCAATTCAGTGCAGAGCAGAGGGTCGAAGTAGGCCAGATGTCCCGCCTTCACCACAGCTTCTCTTATGTCCTCAAATGCCTTGTTGCATTCCTGAGACCAGATGAACTTCTGACCCTGTTTGGTCAGTTCCCTCAGTGGTGTGCTTACTGTAGCGAAATCCTGTATGTATCTCGCACAGTAGCTGGCGAGTCCTAGAAATGATCGTACTTCCGCAACATCTGCCGGTGGCTTTGCATTTGTAGGGTTTCAGCCTTGCTGGGGTCTGGCCTCATCCCTTGTTTCGAAGATGTGTCCAAAAAACACTAGTTCCTTTCTTCATAGCTCGCATTTGTCTCCATTTAATGTGAAGCCAGCTTTCTCCAGTTGTGTGCATACTTGACGTAGCGCCGTGTTATGCTCCTTGTCTGTTTTTCCAAATACTAAAATGTCATCACTGTAGTTTAAGCTGTTCGGGACCGGCCTGATCACTTGTCGTATGGTCTCCTGGAAATATTTCCATGACCGATGATATTCCGAAACTCAGTCTCTTATATCTGAACAGGCCCAGATGAGTGGAGAATGTCGTGATGTACCTAGATTGATGGTCCAACTCTAACTGGTGATATCCTTTGCATAAGTCGAGCTTTGAGAATCGGCACGCTCCAGTGAGGCAACTGATCATGTCGTTCAGGTGCGGTCCCGGGTGGCGTTCCCTTGTGATTGCGGTGTTTGGGATCCTCATGTCCACGCATATGCGGATTTTGGAGGTGTTCTTCTTCGGCACCGCCACGATCGGAGACACCCACGGTGTTGGGCCGTCTGCCGCTTCTATTATATCCTGTGCCAGTAAGCTATTGATCTCCTCTGCCACCTGCGGTTGTAGGTGAATTGGCACCACGTCTGTGGTGTTGTGCAACTGGCTTGATTGCTTCATTTATGTGCAGTGTTATTTGTTTCCCTTTTAGCTTGCCAAGCCCTTTCAGTATGGCTGGGTATTCTTGCAGGATGTTCTCCGTTTCCGACATGTGATAGGTCATTGCCAGTAGTCCCATCAATTGTGCCGTCCACATTGCTTAGTAGGCATGGTGCTGGGATGTCACCCTTGAGTACGTGTATTTCTTCATGATACGATCTACCTTTGTACGTTAGTGTCTCTGTGAATTTTCCCATGTTTTCTACCGGGCTCTTTGAGCCCCAGGTGAGATCATCCACGGTTGATGGCAGTAGTTGTGGTTTTACTCTCATCTTTTTGTATTCGGACATGCACATGATGTTACATGTTGCTCCGCTGTCAAGTACGAAGACTTGTCTGGTGTTCTCCTACACTGATGTCCACAGTGGCTGTCTTCTTTATTTCTCTCTTGTCTACCAGATGAACATGCTCTGCCCCATCGCTTTCTCTGGGCGTGTCCGACATTAAGTAGAGTCGCGCCGCATTGGCGGGTGCTGCTGTTTCATCTGACTCGTCAGACGAGCTGCGATTTGCCGTCTCCATGTGTCGGGCGTACCTGTTGCTTGTTATCCGCGGTCTTGTCGCCCGGCCTCTATCACCTCTGAATTGCCTGGTCATGCACACGCTTGAGAAGTGGTTGTCCCTGTTGCATTTTCTGCACTTCTGGCCCATTGCTGGGCAGGCGCCAGCGTGGGGAAACTCTAGGCCACATCTGTAACATGTCTGTTCGCCCTTTCGTGGCGTGATTGGCGCCTGGAATTCCTTCTTGTTTTGCGTTCCCCATGACGCGATGTGCTAGCGCCACTCTCTTCTCCTTCCCAACTTCCATCTGTTTTGCCTGTTCCGTTGCTCGTGCTTCTGTGCGAGCCATTGTTAATATCTTTTCTAGCGTTGTTGGTTCCTTCAGTACTCGTGCTCGGAACTCCACTGATTTACAGCCTTCAATGATTCGCAGTCTTATTGCTTGCTCATTGTCAAATTTGTCGAATTCGCAGTACGTGACCAGTTTTCTCAGTCTTGTTGCAAAGTCATCTAGGCTTTCCTCGCCTTGCTGGCACGCCGTGTTGAACGTGTATCTTTCAAAATCAACATTGCGTTGGGGGTCGAACTTTTGTGTGAGACACTTTATCACTCCCTTGTAGTTCTCTGTTTGTCCAGCGGGAAACGTTAGCAATAGGTCTTCTATCTCATCCCTGCTAAATTCAAAAGCAGGTGCAGTTGCTTGCTCTCGGGGACGTCTGTGGCGCTCATGTAGCGCTCAAATTTTCCTGATCCACCTTTCCCACCGAATGCCAGCTTGTGGTTCCGACAGGCTGAATGGTAGAGCCTGCGGAAGATTGCTTGCGTGCTGTCACTCATTTTCTTTCTGGCGCTTCTCACCACGTCTTCTTTTTCTATTGCTTTTGTGTCGCTAACAGGTCACTCTCCCTCTTTTATTTCTTCTATTTTGTCCTTTATTTGCTTCCTTTCACTTTATTTTCTGTCCTGTTGCTTCTTTTCCTCTTTATTCTGCGTTTTTTTTTTTTTTTTTTTTTTTTGCCTGACTCCAAAATGGCCGCCGCTTCTATTCGGCCACCGATTGGCCCGTTTTGCCTGACCTTGTAATGGCCGCGCTCTCGCGAGACTTCTTTTCTTATGCCCAATGGCCGCCTGACTTCAAAATGGCCGCCGCTTCTATTCGGCCACTGATTGGCCCGTTTTGCCTGGCCTTCCAATGGCCGCTCTCGCGAGAGTTCGCGTTTGATTGCACTCGCGTCTCTTTCCTTTTTAGTTCAGTGTTGTTTTCTTCGCGCTCCTTACCGCTCGTTTGGCGGCCGGGGTGGGCTCCCGCGTCGTCGCTGCTCTCTGCTGTTTGCTGCGTGCTTCCTCACTCGGACCAGGGTGGGCTCCTGGCTCCGCTTCACTTTTCCCGCTGCTGCAATCGTTGTTGCGCTGGCCAGCGGACCGGGTGGACTCCTGGTGGCTTCTGGATGTCGTCGCGGTGTCCAGAATCCCAACGCTCGTCGCCAGTTGTCGTGTCCTGCCCTAGCACACCACCACGCAGGACACAGGTAGGGAGTCTCAACGTCTTTATTATCTGTATGCCAATGTGATGTGTAGCATGGCCCTCGTCCGTCCGCCCACGATCCCCTCTTCCTGTAGTGTGTGTTCCCCACCCCTTGACCGGATGTGGTGTCCAGTTCGCTCTTCGTGTTGTGGTCCACTGCAGGGTCCTAGTGCCCCGCCCTAGGTCACTACAGCCCCCTTCCTTCACCACTCTGCAAACGCGCCCCCTGGCACGTTTGCAGAGGGGGAACGAATTCACCTTGAATACTGGGGGTCCCTGGGGGCCAACTAGCCCACCTGGAACCTCCAATATGCGCCAGGGGGCTGCGTTGCAGAGACGTGTAGAGAGGCCACACCCCTTTTTACACCTCTCTGCAACGCAGCTCTGTGGCGCTTTTTGGAGGTATATGGTGGGCTAGTTGGACTCCGGGGACCCTCAGGATTCAAGGGGACTTAATCCCCCAACTTAAAACGCGCCACGGGGCGCATTTGCACAGTGGTGAAGGGAGGGGGCGGGGCTTCAGGTGACATGTGTGCAAACAGGCCCCGTGGCGCGTTTTAAGATGGGGAATTAAATCCCTTCAATCCTGAGGGTCCCTGGGGCCAACTAGCCCAACAGGTACATCCAGAAAGCGCCACAGAGCTGCGTTGCAGAGAGGTGTAAAAAGGGGTGTGGCCTCTCTACACGTCTCTGCAACGCAGCCCCCTGGCACATATTGGAGGTTCCTGGTGGGCTAGTTGGCCCCTAGGGACCCTCAGGATTCAAGGGGACTTAATCCCCCAAATTAAAACGCGCAACGGGGCGCGTTTGCACAGATGTCACCTCAGGCCCCGCCCCCTCCCTTCACCATTGTGCAAATATTCCTCTAAAATCAGCCGAAATACGAATTCCGTTTTACCTACCTGTTATCAGGAGAGACCTCAGTGCTGCATCTTTCAGCCCAGTACTGGTCCTGAAAAGTAATTTTAACCGTACTTACCGGTAACTTGAATTTCCTTCATAGGCTAACATTGACTGGTTTCACTTGGAAATTCTTCTAAGTGTGGAGTTTTGGAACTTTAAAATATTCCTCTAAAATCAGCCGAAATACGAATTCCGATTTGCTCACCTGTTATCAGGAGAGACCTCAGTGCTGCATCTTTCAGCCCAGTACTGGTCCTGAAAAGTAATTTTAACCGTACTTACCAGTAACTTGAATTTCCTTCCTTAGGCTAACATTGACTGGTTTCACTTGGAAATTCTTCTAAGTGTGGAGTTTTGGAACTTTAAAATATTCCTCTAAAATCAGCCGAAATACGAATTCCGATTTGCTCACCTGTTATCAGGAGAGACCTCAGTGCTGCATCTTTCAGCCCAGTACTGATCCTCAAAAGTAATTTTAACCGTACTTACCAGTAACTTGAATTTCCTTCCATAGGATATCATTGCCTGCTTTTTGCTGAAAAAGTTTCTAAGTGTTGATTTTTGAAACATACAAATATTCCTCTAAAATCAGCCGAAATCCGAATTCTGATTTACTCACCTGTTATCAGGAGAGACCTCAGTGCTGCATCTTTCAGCCCAGTACTGGTCCTGAAAAGTAATTTTAACCGTACTTACCAGTAACTTGAATTTCCTTCCTTAGGCTAACATTGACTGGTTTCACTTGGAAATTCTTCTAAGTGTGGAGTTTTGGAACTTTAAAATATTCCTCTAAAATCAGCCGAAATACGAATTCCGATTTACTCACCTGTTATCAGGAGAGACCTCAGTGCTGCATCTTTCAGCCCAGTACTGGTCCTCAAAAGTAATTTTAACCGTACTTACCGGTAACTTGAATTTCCTTCATAGGCTAAGATTGACTGGTTTTCAGCAAAAAAGTTTCAAAGTGTTGATTTTCACAAACTACAAATATTCCTTAAAAATCGCCTGTATGACTTAAACGCATTCTTTCAACTGTTTACAGGAGATGCACCAGTGCTGGATCCAGGATCCAACACTGAGTAAGAAAAAGTAACGATAACAGTTTTTAACTGCTAAGTGAATTTCCTTCCATAGGATAACATTGGTGATTCTATGAGAAAAAGTTTCTAAGTGTCAACTTTTAAAATACAATAATATTCCTTAAAAATCACGACTGTAACCAAAACGCTTTTACTCAACTGTTTACAGGAGATGTACCAGGACTGAATCTAGGATCCAGTCCTGTGGTTACAAAAGTAATCCATAAAGTAACTAATTGCATTTAACTAGAAATTCACATTGAGCTGAATGTTGCATTGTGTTTGAAAATGTGTTGCCCATTGCAACAACTGTAACTACTGTACTTAAAAGTCTATTGCCTATCTGCAAAGTATTTAAACTAAAGTAATTCATTCTGAGAAAGTATTTTTGTAATGTAATGTATAATGTAATTACAATGTAATTTAAAAAATAAAATATGTAAAAAAAAATTGTTTCTAAAAATGTAGTAAATCGGTATGAAAAAAAAATTAATATAACAATTAATACATTTAAAAATTGTCATTTACAAAACCTTTGAAATTCACTGAAAAAACCATAGGTTTCAGGCACGTTATAGTTAGAAATTAGCATTTAAAAAACCTTTGAAATTCACTGAAAAAACCATAGGTTTCAGACACGTTATAGTTACAAATTAGCATTTAAAAAACCTTTGAAATTCACTGAAAAAACCATAGGTTTCAGACACGTTATAGTTACAAATTAGCATTTAAAAAACCTTTGAAATTCACTGAAAAACCATAGGTTTTAGGGACAGTTTTAGTTACTTGGACATTGCACTCGTACAAAACCCGTGAAATTCCCACGTTATAGTTAGTTCAGCTAACTATAACTCGCGCCCACAATGCACTGCTGATGACGTCACATATTACATCACTCATGACATGGTCAGTGACATCACTGATGACATCACTGATGACATCTCAAATGACATCACTGATGACATCATCCACGTGATAATCTGATGCACCTCCTCACACCTAATATAACCTTTGATACACCCACTCCTAAATTACAGACTGCCATTCGCAAAACCATAGACACTCCAACACCAATAACTACATACCCACTCACTGATTCTTAGGTCTACACACACACATCCACTCACTCACCCGTACAGTCACTCATACTTACGGTCACTCAGTACAGGACTATCATATGCACTCTTACTCCTATATAGACACTCAAACAACGCCACTCATCCATAGAGATACTCACACACCTAGTCAGTCATGCAAATAATTAAACACACTGCCATTTAATCACCTATACAGTTATACACACACCAGCTCACTTACTCATACAAATAGTAGCACATTGTTACGCTCTTATACAATCACTGATACAAGCACACACTCATCCATACAGCCACTATCACAATCACTCACTCTTGCTTATAGCTATTTATATACTCCAACACACATATATACTGCCTTTCACATATGTAGTTACTCACACATGTACCACTGGGACATACATTCACTCACTAACACACTCTTACACACACTTACCCACCCATACAGTCTATCACAGATGCACTCTTGAAACCATCCACCCAGTGAATCACCCACTCACACATCTATGCACAGAGTTGCACACACCCCTCCCACACAAACACTCAAGGAACCCATACAGATACTCAGACAAGCATTCAATAACTCATATAGACACTCATTTAGCTATTCACAAACACATGCAGCCACTTACACAGCAACAGACAGACGGATACAGACATTCACCCAGTTTAGTCACTAACCCATGCATTCAGTAAGATACGTTAAATCACTCACTTATAGAGTCAGTCACGCACCTACTAAATCATCCATACAGACACTTACACACCCACTCATTCTTCAATACGTCTTTTCCTATATATATTAAAAATATTTAAACTTTAGAGAAACACACAGTCACTGGATGATGTCATCAGTGATGTCATTTGAGATGTCATCAGTGATGTCATCAGTGATGTCACTGACCATGTCATGAGTGATGTAATATGTGACGTCATCAGCAGTGCATTGCGGGGGCGCGAGTTATAGTTAGCTGAACTAACTATAACGTGGGAATTTCACGGGTTTTGTACGAGTGCAATGTCCAAGTAACTAAAACTGTCCCTAAAACCTATGGTTTTTTCAGTGAATTTCAAAGGTTTTTTAAATGCTAATTTGTAACTATAACGTGTCTGAAACCTATGGTTTTTTCAGTGAATATATATATAATCAAGGCCTTCAGCTGAAACACCCCATCTCTCTTTTCATTAATAAACCACCCCCCAGGGTGATTTTGGCCATGGGGACCCTATCTTCCAGGGCTGGCTCCTGCTATGTCCCAGGGTGCCCACCCTGGGACATAGCAGTTTCCCAGCCCACACCAGTGTAGACAAGGAAACCTGTGTTTGCGCTCTCATAGCGGGAGCAATTTCAAAGCCTTTTCTGTTATATATTCTATGTACATTTGTGCTTATCTTTCTGGACCCAACCCTGTACTATATGTATGTTTATGTTCCTTCAATTTATGATTGACTTCGCCATAGCCTCGCTTTTCCCATATGTGTTCTACCATGCCATGATCAGTTTCCATGGCTTTGCAGTTGTTTGAACACCCATCACCATACACAAACTGCCCAAGTATTTTTGAGGCAGGTCTATTTATATTCACTGGTGTATTCACAGTGCTCTGGGTCTCCGCTCTCCTACATATGATGCACTACATTTCTCATCATACTGTGGGTGCTGAGTGCATTCCTTGTTGCAGTGGCACACTCACTGCAGTACTATTTTCATCCTTGCCATAAATGACAAGCCCCTTTGGCCGCTGTCATTTCCCTTACTTGACCGTACTGCAGAGTCTTATTTGGTGTTTCTGTGCATATTTATGGACACTGCAAGGAGTAACACATGTCCCACTGGACCGATCTACATTCCATCACCTGCTTTCTTTAATATGCTGCACTACATGTTCACATATCGACATTCCATCACTGAATTTCCTTTATATGCCGCACTACATTTCCCACAAGCCTGCAGGCGCCCAGTGAGTTCCTTATTTTATTGACATACGCCCCACAGAAAACTATTTCCTGTTCTGCTCAACATGAGGCGATGTCTCGACATCACCATTGTAGCATCTGTCTGACAGCGCAGCTTCACTCATTTACTTGTGATCTTGCTCTCTCACGCAGATTCATCACTCAACACTTCCTAACCCATTATGCAACTGGGCAGTCTGTGTGTATTGCAATTATTGTATGTCATTCACCTTTTAACTGTCTTTACATGCTAGCATTTTCAATATTGTACTTAAGCTGTGGTGGTATGGAGAGTCTTTAATTCATAACTATCCCTTAATTTCTGTTATTATTTGGTGGCATGAGTCAAGTATTTACATGTATGCCAATTGTACTATAGTGTGTGACTATATCATTGCTAGCTTTTTACATTTCATTTGAGTTGTCAACATATGTGCCAATATGGCGGTTGCCTGCGGCACTTGAAAGTTACTTTCACCTTGGTTTTTGTCTGTTGTTAATGTCAATCATATTTGTAAGAGATTTTGCCAGTTCCTCAATTTACTGTGATCAAGGCTACCGCCGAAACGCATTGGTGAGGACATACGGGTTTAGAATAAACTGCATTTAAAATTCAAGAGTGTTTGAGATATCCTTGATGTGGGGAGTGTATGCTATGAGATTTGTGTAACCGGAGCCCGATTTGGACCACCGCACATTGCAGCCCCTGAGCTCCGGTGCTTGGTATCACTAACTATCAATATAGGTAGTTATAGTTAAGACCAAAGTTTCCATAGGAAAAGCGTTTTTTGTTTTGCCAATAACTTTGGCGCCACTTGACGAATCTCCACAAAATGTTCACAAAATGTTTCCGTTTTACTTCAACTGCTGTGTTGAAAGCTTCGGGGTAAGCCGTCAGGCGGGGGCCAAGAAAAAAGGGGGGGTCCCAAAACGTGTTTTCCCCATGTTAAGTCTATTGGGATTTTTCATTTTTTGAAGACGACTACAGCCCAAACTGCTGAACGGAATAACACCAAATTTGGCAGAAAGCGGAAGAATATGAGGGTAGGTTTGGAGGCAAGATGGCGACTGACTGATATCGCTGTGAAGATGCTCCGCTGAGCCTCCCCAATTGCGGCGGCTTTGAAGGCTCTCTACTCGCCTCTTAGGTAGCGAAAAAATGAGGACGATTTAAACCCCCATAAAGTAATCTGAAAGAAAAGGGAAAGAATGCGGCTGAAACCACAAGACTAACCTCGGCTGCTCTGGGTTCATGGATGGAACCTGGCCTGCGTGAGTTTTCCCCGGCTGAGCAGCGGAGGGTTGTGCGGAGGACGGCGCGATCTTCAAGCAGAGCGGAGAAGTCTCCCGCTGTGGCAACATTGTGGCGCTGCAATTGGTATAGGATTGGAATCGGAGCGTGGAGCAGGTTCGGCGCCGAGATACTTTGTTGCAGCAAAGGCATTTCCTGCCAGTTCACCCAAGTAAGGATGACCGGCAAGGGGGCGAGGGCTGGGAAGACTCTTCTTGTGCCCTCTGAGTCAAAAGCAGCGCTGGCACTCACACGGCAAAAAAGAGTGGATGCCTTAAGCGCGAAAGGCAGAGGTGGTGGTGAGAAAGGTGACGGTGCAAAAAAGACCTCGCAGGAAAAAGACTCGACACTGATGGCCGTCGGGAAGAAGGGCACCACTCGCACACCCAAGGAAGCCGATGGCTCACAACCTTTAATTACTAGTCGCTTTGCAGCAACAAGTGAGAAGAGAAAGAGAACAATATGCTTGTCAGCGGCGCAGATAGCCTGGGTACAGGAGGGTCGACATGTGCGGCAGGGCAGCTTTTTGATACTCCTTCATCTGATGATACAGGTAAAGCCCTCGCCCTTTTACCGGTAACCATGCCAGCAGAGGTTAGTCCGGAGGGTAACTCGACCTGCATGCACAATAACCCTAGTATTTTGGCAAGCAATTTGTCTGCTCCTAACAACACAGCAGCCACAGCTAACCCTCTTCCACTAGCGCCCCTTGGAGATCGTGCGCTTATAGACTGGAATTCAAAGACGCCAGACAATCAGGATAAGTTTTATTCTCTGACAGAGGAATCCGAAATGTCAGACATCAGCATCTCGTTGTCTAGTGGGGAGGAAGGAAAGAAATGGTACAGCAGTCCCAATACTGACACCCAGAGAGGTAAACCTGGCACTAAAAAACTATTTAAAAAAAGAGCAGAGATCGTGCGCAAAGAAAGGGCGACTTATCTGATAACGATAATGCGGGTGTAAAAGAGCTGACATGGGACTACAACAACACCCCTCTCACCTTAGATTCAGAATCCTCCACCGCTTCTGTGCGTAATCAAACAAGCATTGGCAGTGGCAAAGGCGGCGATCACCGAAACACAAGAAGTGAACCTGCCCTTACAGATGTTTTACAGTCCATCAAAAGCTTCCAGGAGGAAGTCAAGGCAGACAGTCGTAGATCCCGTATGGCGGCCAAAAAACTGCAAGGGGCAGTTAGAAAGGTTGGCAAAACCTGTGCCGATATTGCGGATCGAATGGCTATGGTGGAGGGAAGGACGGAACAACTGGGAAAAGATGTTGCCTCACTTCAGATTCAGCACGATGAACACGAGGGGTGGTAAAAGACATGATGTGGAAACTGGAGGAGCAAGAAAATCGACAGAGACGCAACAACCTCCGCTTCTTAGGAATTCCGGAAGGGGTTGAAAAAGATGATCCCAGGAAATTTATGATTACCTTATTGAAAGGGGCTTTTCCCGAACTGCAATCATGGGATTTGGACAGGGAAATTCAAAGAGCCCACAGATTTCCCTTGTTTCCCGGCAAGCATGCAGCGGCATCACAGCACCCTCGTGCCATGCTTTTATTTTTCGGAAACTTTTTACTCCGCCAAACTCTTTTTGACTTGGCCAGACCCACAAAGAAACGAACCTTTGATGGAATTACCTTCTTCACCAGACCCGATTTCGCTCACGCCACGGTGGAGCGCAGGTGGAGGCTCCGGCAGCTCTTTGAACCATTTCAGAAGCTGGGGGCCGAGGTGTACTTACAGAACCCGGCCCGGTTGAAAATAATATACAAAGGGACTACCCGCAGTTTTGTTTCTGAAATTCAGGCGCAAAACTACTTAGAGGAACTCTCGGGGCACAAATAATGTAGTTAATTATCTCAAAGTACACTTGGGGCAATGCGCTAAGTATGGCTAGACAATGTTCGAGTAGTGTGTTGAAAGGGAAGGCAGGTTACAAGGCTTAGCAGCCCCTTCTTCTGCCGAATCCGCCTTGTCGTTTATGACATAGTTTAGGTATTTTTTTTCCCACATGGTATTAGGCATGCGGTTGTTTTTTGGGGGGGAACTGCTACCAGAGGTTATGGAAAATGTTTTCCTCTTTTGTTTTCTTTTTTTTCTCATCTTGGCTATGCTCGGTAGGGAGGCTCAGCGGGATCGCGTGGCTTTACACGTCGGATGTCAAATCCCTGGCTTGGCCAGGTAACCTCCAAAGGTGGTGGACGGTGGGGGGTGGGAGAAGGGGGGGAGGTCAGACAGGTTGCACTAAATGGTAACTGTAAAAAGAAAACTACAAAAATGAGCCAAACTAATTTAGTTTGTTACCCGGTTTTGATTGTCGGTAAAAGGGGAAAAAAGAAAAAGTGTGGCTATATATACGGATCATGTAGTGGAAAAAGATGGGTCTGTTAAGGGTATTATCAATGAATATTTGTGGCCTAAACGATCTTAGGAAAAGACAGGCGGTGGCAGTAGGACTTCAAACTTGGGGCACAAATATTGTTTGTTTGCAAGAAACGCATATTGAGGGGTCACAAGCACATATCTTAAAATCATTAGGATATAGGTTGATCTGTGCCACGTCACAAGGAGCTAGGGTAAGGGAGGTTGCTATTTTAGCCAGGGGAGCGGGCTCGTTTTTTGTCTCTCTAAGGCAGATAAATTTGGTCGCTGGGCAATTACAGAATGTCAATATGGGAGTGGGCAAAAGATGACTCTATGTGCCATTTATGGCATCAACAGCGACGAGGCATCAGTTTTTGATGAGATCTCAAACGAATTGATGCATTGGCCACTACCTTTAATGATTTGTGGGGATCTTAACATTAACCTGCCAAACAACTGGTCCTTAAAGGAGGGGTGGCACTATACGGGCCGTAAACCCAAAGTATTTAAAGCATTAAGACAAATGTGTTGCATACACGGGCTGGTGGATGGCTGGCAGACCTTAAAATCTGATGATCCTGGGTTTACGTATTTCTCCAATCCACATCTCACCCATGCAAGATTGGATTATATTCTAATGTCCAATGCAATACAAACCAAGTGCCAAATCATGAAACTCCCCCGGATCCTTTCGGATCATAATCCTCTCATTTGTTCCGTGGAAACAGACAATAGAAGTGACACTCCTAGCTCATGGACTTTCGAGAAAGCCCTGCTCTTAGATGAGAATTATTGCAGCCACATCCGAGAGTGGATCCCTAATTTTTTATCTGACAATGAAGGGAGCTCTTCAATTGAAATAGTCTGGGATACGCTAAAAGCAGGGATCCGAGGGGAGACCCTGCAATATTCTTTAAAAGCTAACAAACTAGCTAGGGAAGCTATGCAGGGGCTACAAGATAACCTGAAAAAGGCTGAGGAAGACTTAATAAGTGTTACAACGGGAAATGTTCCAGTAGGGAAGGAAGAAGTAGAGAAAGTCCAGAACCAGGTGGCAATCGCTAAGGCTTTAATTATGAATATTTTCATGGAAAAAGTAATCAAAAAAGCACTCTCACAAAAGGAAATGATATATGAAGTGAACGAGCAAATTGGACACCAATTAGCCATTCGTATGAGACAACAGGCCTCATCAAATTTGATCCGCGAAATCCAGGATCCTCAGGGAGTCCGAGTAGCAGACCCTAAACTCATAAGAGAAGCTTTCTGGCGGTTTTACCAAGATTTATACACTGAATCGGGGGGTGGTGACCAGGCAAGCATTGAGGATTACCTAGATCAGCTTTCTAATGAGAAATTTAAAGATGAGGATGCAAATCTCTTAGAGGAGCTACCCACAGAGGGAGAAATCATTGGCATAATCAAAGATTTGCCAAGAGGGAAAGCTACGGGATTAGATTGCATCCCATCGGAATTCTATGCCTCTTTACTAGATCAAATTAAAAGCATCTTGATAGAGCTCATTATACATATCTTTAAAGGAGGCCATCCCCCGAAATCTTGGTCTCGGGCAAAAATAGTCATCTTCCCTAAAAAGAACAAACCGCCGGAACAGATGGGTTCATATCGTCCCATTACCCTCATTAACTCAGACTCCAAAATTTACTCAAAAGTCTTGGCTAATAGAATTTCTCCCATTATCCACAAGGTGATTGCTCAGAGCCAACATGGCTTCATTCCAGGCAGGTCCACTATCAACCACATTCAGCGAGTAATCACCTTGTTCGATGGTATGGATGTTACAGGAGACCCTATGGCGCTGATTCTGCTTGATGCGGAGAAAGCTTTCGATAGGGTCTCCTGGCACTTCCTGTGGACTGCAATGTCCAGAATGGGTATCAAGGGAGGCTATATACAGGCAGTCCAAAAACTGTACGTGAATCCAAGGGCCGTAGTATTGGTAAATGGTATTTTAACTGAAGAGCTGATTATATCACGTGGAACACGGCAGGGCTGTCCTTGCTCGCCATTGCTTTTCGCAATTTATATAGACCCATTTATCCGGCGATTGGAAAAGGAGGGAGAAATTAAACCTATAATATCACAGGGGTATGTCACCAAATCGCTAGCCTATGCGGATGATATCGCTATCGTGACATCCGATCCAAACACGGCTATGACTGCTATCGAGAGGGAGGCTAAACAATTTCGAGATGTGTCCGGCTATGTACTTAATCAGGGCTTAACTCAGATTGTTTTAAATAGGAAAAGTGAATGGCGGGATCCTTGAGTTGTGGAACAGGCTACTTACTTAGGAGTCTGCATCACATCTGATCTTGAAAATCTGGTTGATATAAATCTGAAGCCAATAACAGGTGCAATGCGGAAAGATCTCCAACGTCTTGACAATTTACATCTCTCTATCATTGGAAGAGTGAACGCAATTAAAATGGTCTTCTTTCCTAAAATTTTGTATATGTTTAGGGCAATCTGCCTAGAATTCTCTTCATCCTGGCTCAAATCAATAGAACGGATGTTCTCTAGCTTTATCTGGGCATATTCACAACCTCGGCGGGCCTACAAGTTCCTCACTCTCCAGAAGGAGCGAGGTGGACTAGCTCTCCCAAACTTGAAGGCATATTACTGGGCTACCGTGCTATTGTATAGCGATGAGTTACTTCAGAATAACCGGGAAGGTATGGAGGGAGAAGCCTATGCACCATCTATTTTCCAATTACTACTAGGCAGGGAGAGCAGAGGATACTGGTGGAGACATTTGCACGACAGCTACCACAAAAAGGTCAAATTTAAAACACTATTTAGTGGATTCAAGGTGTGGAAGACCATTAGGAAAATGCTTGGTATAGGGAGACTGTCTTTCTATACGCCCTTAAAGAATAACCCAGAACTGCCCGAAATTTTTAATGATAGTTATATACATAAGTGGCATGATGTAGAAATTGTCCAGATCGGCTGTCTCTTTTCCTCCGTTGGGATTCGGTCCTTCGAAGAATTAAAAACCAATTTTGGATTAGACTGGCGGGACTTCTTCAAGTACCTGCAAATTAGAGATTTTTTGTCACGGAAGGTAGGCGGGAGGGGGGTGGAAAAATCGACCTAGTAGAAATACTTTTATCTGGCACCAAAAACACGATTGGGGGTATTTATTCACGCATTAATGCTATGTTTCCAGATGATATGGAGAAAACTGCGCAAAAATGGTTAGAGAAAGCAGCAATTCCAAATGATGAGTTTAATTATGCTTATGAAATGTCGCAAACAATTCTAATGTCAACCAAACTCCAAGCACAATTTTTTAAAACCTGTTTCTTCCTATATTATACACCGGACAAAATAGCCAAGTGGGGAACTGGTAAGAGCACATGTTGTCCTAGATGTATGCTTTTTAATGCTGATTGTATACACATTTTTTCCACCTGCGAAGGGCTAACATCTGTCAAACAAGAGTAGGGAAATTTCTATCTACAGTGGTGCATAGCACGATAGTTTTATCCAGCGGTGTTATTCTACTAGGGGCAACAGATCCCGGAAACGCTAGAATAGGGCATGAACTTATCTTTATAGCAATGGCCGTTTTTAGGTTGTGTATAGCCTCAGCGTGGTTGGATGCTACTGCCCCGACATTTCAACAATGGTTAGCCAGATTTCTCGCCATTTCAAATATTGAAATTGCTATCTATAAACGTAAGGGCAGCAGGCGACGGAAAAGAGGTTTAAAAATTTGGACCCCTCTAAAAGAATGGTGCCAATTGCAAGGTCGCACGGAATGAATTTGTTTTTTGACTTAAGGTGCAACCGGATCTGGGCGTACTAATGTATGTATCAATTTTGTCTTTTTGATAATGTAACTCATTTTATAAATGTATGTATACTTGTCTGACCTGGAGGGAGGGGGTGGGGGAGGCGAAAATTTGCTGTTTAAAAACTGAATAAAGATATTTAAAAAATAAAAAATAAATAATAATTTGGCAGAAAGCTAGATGCTGGTCCAGAAAGTGTTCTTTTTGTGATATGGTGTAATCCGTTCAGAAGTTTTTGAGATATCTGTCTTTAAAAAATATAGATATCTGGGGCATGAGTCCTTGCAGTGGACTCGCGTATACTTCTAAAATTTGATTGGCTGTCAACACTTCAACCAGGAAGTGTTGGCAGCCATCTTGGGACTCGGCTTGAAGCTGAGTCCCAAGAAAAAAGTTTTTAAAAAAGAAAAAGGGGCAGGGTAGGAATACCATGACCCCCTCCCCCGATATGGTGGGGGCGTCCCTGAGGGACCCCGCTGGGGGGGGACCGCCACCTCCCCGAGGTACAAATGTAATGTGAAATTAATGCAGGGAAGGCCCTATGGCCTCCCCTGCAACCCCGGGGACCACCACCTCCCCGGGGCAGTAACTTAATTATATGTGGGTGAGCCTTGCAGCTCCCCACGCAGCCCCAAGGACCGCCACCTCCCCGGGGCACAAATACAATCAAGAAGGGGGTCCATTGTGTACCCCCGGGGATGACCACCTCCCCGGGGCTTACTTAAGAAAGGAGGGTGTATTGGTGACTGAGTTTGTGTATGGCCGTGTTTGTGAGTGAATGGATGTGTCTGTGATATATGGGTGAGTAACTGCATATTTGAAAGGCAGTATAGGTGAGTTTTGAAGTATATGAGTGACAATGTGTGAGTGAGTGATTGTGAGAGTGGTTGTGTGGGTGAGTGTGTGCTTGTGTCAGTGACTGTACAGGTGAGTGAGTATGTGTTAATATCTGTATGAATAAGTGAGTGGGTGTGTGTATAACTGTATAGGTGAGTAAGTGACTGTGTGATTGACTCTATGGGTGAGTGAGTAGGGGTTTGAGTAGCTCTATGAGTGACTGACAGTGTGTGAGTGGCTATATGGGTGTATGAGTGGATATATCAGTGGCTGTATTAGTGAGTGAGTTGGTGTATGAGTGGCTATATGGGTGACTGAGTGGATGTGTGTGTAGACCTATGAATCGGTGAGTGGGTGTGTAAATACTGGTATGGGTGTGTCAATGGGTTTGAGAATAGGGTGTTGAAGTTGGAGTGGGTGTATGAAAGGTTATATTGCGGTGTAAGTGAGTGCGCCAGAGATTCGGTGGATGATGTCAACATTGATGTCACCAATGATGTCATTTGAAATGTCATCAGTGATGTCACTGACCATGTCATGAGTGATGTAATATGTGAGGTCAAAAGCAGTGCATTGCATGGGGCGCAAGTTATAGTTAGCTCAGCTAACTATAACTGCTGAATTTCTCTGGTTTTATACGAGTGAAACCTGAGTCTTATTATAACGTCTCTGTAACCTTTGGATTTTTCAGTGAATTTCTAAGGTTTTTTTTAAAATTCAATTTCCTAGCTATACATATATATTACATTTATTGTTTTCATGTGTTGTTCATATTGTGATTATGCAGGGAAGAGCCAGCTCTCGACTAGTGTTCTGAAACTGAGATGGTTCTAAGTGAATCTTACTTTCTGGATCTTATTTTTGGTGGTAATGAATTCCATAGCTCACTGAACTATGAAGGATTTTTCCACATGTTTTTTTTTGTATGCTGGTATTTTGAGACTAGGTGCCAGTCTAGAGCATAGGTTCCTTTGATAGATGTATTTTGTGATTTTTCTCCTGATGATGAGTGGTCCTTTGCCATTTATCGCCTTGTGGATGATGCAAAGCAGCTTGAAGGAGCATTTTATGGTAAATGGTAAACATTGGAGAGCCTTGAAGGCAGGGGAGCTATGAGCTTGTGTTTTCACATGTAGGAGTAGTCTGGCTGCAGACCTCAAAATTCTCTGTAATTTTCTCATGGTTGATAAAGGTGAGCCATGATATCATAATCTAGTTTTGATAGGACAAGAGAGATTGTTGCTTAGGCCTTGGGGGGAAATCTTAGATGTTGGGAAGATACATCACAGCATTATCATGATAGGAAAACTTGACCTGGATAGCTTATCCACTTGGGCATTCATGGGCAACATGATAATTCCAAGGTTTCTTACCTCCTTGGATATTTCTGGTGGTGGTCCTGGATTGTCTGGCAAGGGACAGAGAGGGTTAAATGTTTTCCAGTCTCCACAGTTGAGTATTTAAGTTTTGTAGGAGTTCGATTTGAGATGCTTCATTGTCATCTACTGGTCAAGGGCCCAGAGGCAACTGAAGATTTAGGAGTTTGTCCGTGGAGCTTTCCAATTGAAGAAGTATTTGTGTGGTGTCTGCATAGTTATAGCAAAAATATTGTTCATTACTGGCAAGGATTGCGTGTAGATATTGAAATGGAGGGGCGAGATGATAAAGGCTTGAGGGATTCCTGCTTTTATGCTGTAAGGTTTCAATGAGAAAGGAGGAGTAATGGTTACATTTGTTCTATTGTGTCAGTAATATGAGATTCAATGAGAGCAGAACCATCTATGCTGGCTTCCTTGAGTCTTAAGAGCAGAGTGTCATGATGGACAGTGATGCAGGCAGTTGAACGGCCCAAGAAAAGTAACGCATTCTCGTCTACCATGCTCTTAATGTCATCCTAGATGGGTATTAGGTCTGATTCAGTCACTTTTCCTGTATGGAATCTTGTTCAGAAGTTGGAAAGTAGGAAGTTTCTTTCACTGAATCACGACATCTTGTCAAAGGGTGCTATTTCTATACATTTGCCAGGGAATGGCCTGTTTGCTATATGTCTGTAATTGTTGGGATCTTGGGGATTCAGGTTTGTTTTCTTTAATAAAGGTCATATATTTGCCTATTTTAACCCTGGAAAAAGACCTCTCGTCATGGAGTTATTGATAAGTCTTCTGACTTGGATGGCCACTGAAGTTGTTACCAGAAAGTTTTTGAAGATTTGTGGGGGACAGGGGTCAGAGGGGCAACTGAATGTCCTGTTAGCTTTGACAAGATCCTGAAATTCAGTTGGTGATAGTTCTTTAAAAGAATAGAAAGGCTGTGTTAGCCTACCCTGGAGGGTTTTGTTGGAAATGGGTTAGTTGATTTTTTGTCTGCCATCTTGGAGCCCTTCAAGAGGCTACAAGATGATTGCACCCAAGTTGTGGTATACAAGGAGACAGAACAATAACACAGCAAACAGTTTCATTATAGAATTAATGCTGAGTTATTTTCAGAAACTAAATTCTGTCCAATCATCAATATTTTTCTAGATAATGATTTACAGTTATGACAATAATCTGGCATACAATACCAGGTAGTGAGGTTAGATTTCTTAATCGCAGGAATAATTCACATGAAGACTGGAGGCATCCAGCCTCTTCATTGTTGGAGATTTAGGGCCTTATTTATTGCTTGGTTGATGGAGGATGTCTGGTGAAAAAAAAGTATGGCTCAAATCGCCCTATTTAGATTGTATATGACATTTGTGCACTCCAGGGATGATGGGATACCTGCAGTTTTTTGGCAGATGAATCTATCCACAAAACTCTAAACAAGGCCCTCAATTCTTTGAGGTAAAGTCACAGAACGCCCATCACAAGTACATTTCTGAATCCATTGGTGATTGTGAACTGTTCAATAGATATTGAAAGGATTTGTCTGTACATTATATTTATCCTAATTCTAGGTATTATGTGAGTCAAGCTGTTGGGTCGGGTGTGGGGAGCATTTTAAGGTGAACCCTGAGGACAACTTGCTGCCTGTCTCATGCAATAAAGGGAGATGTTAGGAGACATCGGAGGGGTGTAGGCAAAAGTGACTAGTAAGTTTGGAGATTGGAGTGCTTTAAATGCGTGTCTGTTGTCTCCTCTGCACTCTTTGGAACAGCCCATCAATCTTTCTAGCTGTAGCTGTGGAATCACACCTGTTTCAGAATTGTTGAATAGAGGAATAGTGTAAGGTGAGTGGTTTTTAACAGTGGCATGGCAAGGGTGCTAGGTGTCCCAGTACAAGCAAGGAAAATGGACACTTACCTGCTACTTGGGTAGTAAAATATAGGTATAATCAGGGTTCTGTGGGTCCCTCAAGTCTGTGGGCCTGGTGCAACTACACCTGCTGCACCATTGATAGCTGTGCCCCTGGTTTTCAACCCTGAAATGCTCCCCTGTGCTCTCCCCATTGGCACACCTGCCTACTTTTACTCTCTCCAGTAAAGCACCCTTACAACATGCTGCACTCACTCATTCATTCACTAACTCAATTGTTCACAAATACATTTGCACATGCTGTGAAATGCTCCTTCACTCCCTCCTTCAGGCACCTTTTCCATACTTTCCGCTCTTACTCCCTAGAGCAGTGCTGATCATGGAATATTAGAGTGAAATGGACAGGGGGTTGCACCCTGCATGCCTCTACATATTTTGAATGCTCAACCAGCAGAGTGCAATTCCCCAATTGGCCAAGGGCATGGAGTCAAGGAGCAGACACCATAACATCCCTGGGAGAGATCGTGCACTCTGCTAGCCAACTCCAGGCCAGGGGCAGCTGAATCTGAATTTCCAGGGGGCACTCCTCCTCAGACCCTAATACTCTGGCACCATCTACCTCTTCAACTTGTGGAACAACAGGTAAATAGATTTGAAACAGAGACGTTTTTTAAGGCATGGGCAAAGTGGGCTCTGGCCAGCGGCGGCCGGCGCAGGTAAGTGCGGGGGCGGGGTGGGGTGGGGTGGGAGTGGGGGGAAGTCAACAGATGACGGAATAGGTATAATTAAATAAATAAATAATACCTATTCCGTAATCTGTCGGCTTCCCCCCCTGCCGCACCCGCCCCACCGCGCTTACCTGTGTCGGCCACTGCTGGCTCTGGCCCAGGGCCCCAGCCTTTCAGTGGGCCTCCTGATAGAGCTGGTTCTCTTCTGCAGGGTCTTGCCCTTATGACGTTGAATAATTCTTCAACAGATCTTTTACTGTTTCCCTTTCATTTATTTTTATTGTGGGTGATGTGTGAAAGTTATTACTGACATTTGCAGAGAAATGTTGGGCCCGATTCACAAAGGTAAAGTGAGACGAAAGTCTAACTTTACGACTTTCGGTATTCACAAAGGGCATTTACTACTCGTAAATGCCTTTTGTGAATACTGAAAGTCGTAAAGTTAGACTTTCGGTATTCACAAAGGGCTCTTACGAGTAGTAAATGCCCTTTGTGAATACCGAAAGTCATAAAGTTAGAATTTCTTCTCAGTTTACCTTTTTGAATTGGGCCCGTTGTGTTTATGTTTCATGCAACATCCATAAATAAAGTTTCTAATAGATCAAAACAGGCACTCATACATGAGAAATGGGAGAGGTGGCACAGCGATTATTTGCAGTAATATTAGTGAGCTGCTGCTGTGTTACAATATTAAAAACTATTCCTGAATATTGGATGTAACAGCTTCAGAATTTGGACGAGTGAGCCTGAGCACTGTCAGTGACCTGGCCAAAGAGGGCATGAAAGAGCTGAAATGGGATCATTCATTCAAAGCTGTTCCAAACAGGGGACCCCAAAATCCGTTTGGCCCAGGACCCCCAAAATCCTTAAGATGTCCCTGATTTGAGTGATACTTAATTGTTAAGCTGGGTACCAGAGAGGTGTTGTACCTTTGTGCACTGTATTTGGGTGTAAGACTTTGTAGAGGTCCATAATCCATTCCAGAGGTAGAGTCTGCACTTGGAATGCTAGAGTTGTTATGTTGTGAATCTCAGGGAGGTTGGCAGAGGAGCCTGGGCACCCTAGGGATACAGCTGTCTACATGTTCTCGTCAGTAAAGATATTTGTGAATTAACCTGTGCTAGTTTTGGGCGTGAATACCAGTGATTTTATTGTGAGATTTAATTAGAAAGCCGAAACAATCAGGCTTCATTAGGTGAACTGGTTTCTGTGAGGAATGCCAAGCTTATGCTTGTAAGCTGGCTCCTGCAGCAAAGCTTCCCTCACTGAAATGAGAACAAAGCATGTGTTACTAAAACAGCAATACAATTAAGGCAATAAGGAGAATACATGGGCAAAATCAATGCTAAATAAATGCATTTTTAATAAGTAAAATGTCACAAAAATTAAGAGAATCTGATGTTGGTATCAAAAGGTATAGCTAAAAAAAAGTTAGAATGCTGATTGGAAAAAAGCCAACTTTGGGAAAGAATTAGACAAAAACTGTCAAGGGACGTGTTGGATCTTACTCTAAAACTTCTACTATGGCCTTAAGTATGAGTTAGGGGTAGCAGTGTAGAGGATCCTGGTGGTCAGCATTGCTGTTTCTGACCAGTATCAACACAAATGTTTACTCCATTTATGAGTTAAATGCCTTGGAGTGAGGAATAACTGTGGGGACATGGAATTACTGTGTGCTATTCCACCAGGTATTCCTTTTTCTGAGGGGTTTAATGCATACATTTTCCACCTGCTCTTCAGAGAAAAAAGTAGACGTAGAGCCAAAGTTCCATGTGATTTTAACAGCTGGAACTACCAGTCAGTAAAATCCGGTCTGGTGTTCCTACACCTGGAAAACTGGATGCAGAAACCCTTGGCCAGTCATGATCAGGCTGGCCAGAATTCCATACAGGAATTCCCCTCCACCTGACTCGTAATCAGGGCCTATGCGGCAGCAATGCATTCGGTGGAGTCACTGAGTGAAAGCAATGCCCCATACTTAGAAAAGTGTATGTCCTTTTAAAAACTGTTCTGCTCATGCTCACTGATAGCAGTAAATATTATTTTTAGACAGTTGATGAAAAATTGTCCAACTATTTCTTAGACACTAGCTCTAGATTTCCATTTCTCAGGATTTCCCCACAACATCACTCACACAACCATTCTAACATATCCAGTCACAAGTGGTTCTTGGTTTTCCTTTGCAGTGTTTCCAGCTCCCTAAGTCAGCATGGACTTCTCTTCCCATCCACAGGGAAGAAGTTTAACAGAGGTAGGCTAAAGAAATGTAAGGGAGGGAGTGAGGAGGGTGAGGCAGGAGGATGGAGAAGCAGGAAGAGCTACGAGGTGGGAGGTTTTGTAGTCTGCGAGCTGTAGCAGAGAATGGCTTGTTGTTGGTGATTTGAAGCTGTACACGCACAGCTCTAACAAGGTTACATTTATATCAAGAAGGAGACTGAGCAGAGGTTGCTGAGAGAGAGAGGAGCCAGTTCTGGACTGTTCGCCGCAGACGTGTGTTACAAGGCCATCTCTCTGGCATGGGACACAACAGGAGGCAAAATGTGTGCTGCTCTGCTGCACGCGGTGAAATACCTGCAGCTACACTGACAAGTGTCGGGACCGCTGCAGGTGTGTGGGGAAATCGCTGGGGCCCAGACCCTCAAGATGCCGTGCTTGGGCACAGCTAAATAAATGACGCTCACACAAGGGTAACTGTGATGGGCCGGAAGTCTCGAGCGACCCCGGCCCGTCTATTTAAGCTCTCTGGCCACGCCTGGCCAGAGAGTGATACATTGTGTGGTGGTGCTTCCGGCCTGATGTGTTAGCGGTCGGAGGCTAAATAAACTAGACCGCTACATCCCATTCCAACTCAGTCCTTAACCAAAATATATCTCGGACTAACATATGAAGTCGGCAAGTCTTTGGTTCGGCCGAGGGTTTGGCCTGAGGTCGCACCTACGTTGGCAGACAACCCGACCTCCTCCGGGACTAATTGCTTCCCGGTCACCACCCGGATTGTTGGAGCTCGTGTTATCTTCTGACGTTGATCCTGGTTGGGTCTGACTGGGGGTGTCGATGGCGCAGGGACTTGTTTCTTCCTGTGCGGCACTTTCTCTCACCACGCGTGCTGAGCTCTGCTCTTCGGTATTCGCCACAGGGATCCTCTTGAACCATGAGATGTTCCGAGTAATTACCTCTCCATTCCGCTCGGCTGTGATTGCTGTTCCTCTCACTGTTCTAACGGTCCATGGTTCAGGTTCATATGGAGTGCGGAATTTCCCCCACTCCAGCGGTTCTTCACCAGTACCGTACATCCTGGCACCAGCACGCGCATTCGTGCTTTCCTCCGTTGACTGGCTTTCTCGTTGGTTTTCGACCTTCGAGCTTGTGTGTCAGCGGGGTCATATGGGATGGGCTCCCAGTTGTCAGCCACTGGTAGAGTGTCACGCCTGGGACCAGCCAGCATCAGCGACCACGGGGACCTCTGTGTCGTGCAGTGAGGTGTGCTCCGGTATTCTCGTAAGAATTGTTGAAGGGTGGCCTCTGGATCTGTTTGTTCGGACACTGCTATGCGAAGTATTTTGTTTATGGTCCGCATGAAACGCTCTGCTTCCCCGTTGGCCTGCGGCCATTGTGGAGTGATGCGGTGATGCTTTATTCCCAGCCGGGTTAAAAATTCTCTGAAATCACTTCCTTGGAACGGGGGACCGTTATCCGTTTTGATTACGTGTGGTAGTCCAAAGAGCGCAAATGTTTTGTCTAATACGGGCTGTAGATGTTGGAATGCAGTGGACGACAACACTTCCACAACTGGGTATTTCGTGTAGCTGTCAACCAGGACGGCAGTGACTCGCCCATCTGGAAAACTCCCGAAATCGAGGCTCACCCACGACCAGGGCGATGGAGCTGGATCTTCGGTTATTACTGGAGCAGGTGACTCAGAGTTCCCGGTTAGCTGACAGGCTCTGCAATTTCGCACCATGACATCTACGGCTTCTTCCATGCCAGGGAACCACACCTTTTCCCTCATCCTGGACTTCATCCGTCTTGTCCCTTGGTGTCCTTCGTGTGCTAGGGTAGTTGCCTGTTCTTGGAGACTTTGTGGAATGACGATGCGTGAGCCTCTTAGGATTACGCCACTGGCTGCAGCACTTAGTTCTTCCCTAACTCTCCACACCTTCCCTAACCGATCCCGGTCGGGCTCATTCCACCCCTGGACATTGTGTAGGAAACCTTCCCATGATCCTTTCTGCAAGGCGTCCATCACTTTTTTGAGGACTGCGTCGTTGCGCGTGTGCGCCTCAATGTCTTGTAAGGAGAGGGCTCTTGGACAGGCCCATTGGGAAACCATGTTGACAAAGTCCTCTGTTTGTTTCTCTTGGTCAGAATGTTCATCTGCAGGGCTTACGGGGTGACGTGGTAGAAAGTCAGCTGGGTTTTTCGCTCCAGGCCTGTATACCAGGTCGAGCTGGTAATGCTGAAGTTGGATTGCCCACCTCTCAATTCTGGGTGGCGGATGAGGAGCAGTTCCCTTAAATAGTGGGAGTAGTGGCTGGTGATCTGTTACCACACGGAATGGGTGTCCACTGACGTATAGGTGGAAGTGATTACATGCCCACTTGATAGCAAGAGCTTCCCGTTCAATTTGGGAGTATCGGGTTTCAGTTGCAGTCAGTGCTTTGCTTGCGAAGGCTATCGGAACCCATGTTCCCGGCTCAGTTTCTTGTGTCAGTAACGCTCCTAGCCCCACGGGGCTGGCATCTACGATAAGCTCAGTGGGTCGCTCTGTGTTAAAATAGGCCATGGTCGTTCTGTCCGACAATGCTGTTTTTACTTTGCAGAATGCTTCCTCTTCCATTTCGGTCCACCGCCAGATTGTATCCTTCTTTGTGAGGTTGCGTAGTGGCTCTGCGATGGTAGCGAGGTTAGGAATAAAGCGTCCGCAGTATGTCGCCATGCCTAAGAAGCTTCTGACTTCCGATGCAGTCGTGGGAGCAGGAGCAAGTTGGATCGCCTGTGATTTCCGAGGGTCTACTTTCACGCCTTCTTGACTGAATACAAATCCAAAAAATTCGATGTGTTTTTTAAAAAATTGGCATTTTTCTTTGTGTAGGGTCACTCCATGATCTGCGAGTCGTTGGAGAGTGGCTCGTAGTTGGCGGTGGTGGTCTTCTATTGTTGCCGAATGTATCAGAATGTCATCGCTGACATTTATGACGCCTTGGAGCCCCGATAGAACTTCTCTCACAGCATTTTGGAATATTTCCGCGGCTGATGATATCCCGAAGTTCAATCTCTTATAGCGCCGGAGTCCTAGATGAGTTGAGAAAGTGGTGATGTATCTGCTTTCTTCTGCTAGTTTCAGCTGATGATAGCCAGCGTTTAAGTCCAGTTTAGAGAACCACCGAGAGCCGTTGAGGTCGGCCAGGATGTCGTCGACTGTTGGCGTCAGATGTCTTTCTCTCCGTATTGCCTGATTGGGCACTCGCATGTCAATGCAGATTCTGATTTGACCTGGTTGTTTTGGCTTTTCGGCTATGACCATGGGGGAGACCCAAGGGGTAGGTCCCATTACCTTCTCTATCACTCCTTGCTGCTCAAGCTTTCGTAGTTCCTGTTCCACCAGCGGCCGTAAATGGAATGGTATGCGTCGATACCGCAACGCAACAGGCTTCACCGCGGTGTCGATGTGCAGTTTCACCGCTGGCCTCTTTATGCTTCCTAGACCTTTGAAAAGCTGTGGGAACAGCACAAGGACGTCCTCTATTTGTAGAGTTTTTACAGCATTAGCGAATGTCACCAGGCCCAAGTCTTCGGCGGTGTGACTGCCCACTAGTATGTCTGCTTCTCTGTCGACAACGTAAAACGTTGTTGTGATTTCGTGGTCTTCTGATTTTACGTGGACGGACATTTTTCCCTTTAATGGGAGCGGCGTTTGGCTCCCGTACATGAGGATCTTGACCTTGGACGGCACAAGTGTCGGTCTTGATTTCAGCCTTTTATATTGTTGGTACCCCATGACATTTACAGATGCTCCTGTGTCAATGAGTGCTGTGACCGCTGATCCTGCGATCTCAATGGCACATGTTGGTTGAGGGCGTCGTCTTCGCTTGAGGTCGCTTGCGAAAGATATGAGGTAACACTCCTCTTCCTCGTCCGTGGAAGAGTCTTCGAGGCATTGCTTTCGGCGCGTCAGGGTTGCTGCTGCGGGTTCCTCTAGTGAAAGGTGTCTTACTGCTTTGGACGGTGGCCTCCGTCCGGGAAGTCCTCTATTTCGTGGTCCTCCTCGGCATGCACTTGCGAAATGATTGGGGATACCGCACTTTGCACACGTTTTTCCCCTGGCGGGGCATTCATCTGGGGGATGTTCTTCTTTTCCACAGTATCCGCACTGTGACCGTCGCGAATTCCGGCTGGGCCATCGTCCTCGTCCGCTGCGAGTCGACGTGCGGGCTGCATCCACCCGTTCTGTTTTGACTGTCACTGTTTGTTCTGCTGTGTTAGTGAGGGCCGCTTCCATGGCTGTTGACCTGGCGTCCGATAGTTCGTGTGATCGTGCCAGGATGAGTATTTCCTCTAGAGTGATCCGGGGTTGTCGGAGGATCAAGGTTCGTAAGGTTTTGTTGTGGCACCCCTGGATGGCCTGTGCTCTCACTTCCTTGGTTTGATCATCGTCGGTGCACGTGCTAGCTAATTCTCGTAGACGTGCATGAAAAGCGTCCATGGACTCTCCCTCTCTCTGACGGGCTTGTCGGAGTTTGAAACGTTCATAATCAGGATTGAGTTGTGGGTCAAAATGAGCGTTAAGTGCTCTGACAGCGGCATCATAGTCGGTGGAGATTCCGGTGTTTGGCAGGTGGGCAAACAGCTTGTATATTTCGTCTCCTGCGAAATGAAGTAATAGTGACCTTTTTACAGCACCATCGGTTTCCCTCTTGGCTATAAAATAGTTGTTGAGTCGGCCAATCCACACATTCCACCTAGGCGACGCAGTAGCAGGGTCGATTAGCTCACTAAATGGTGGGAGAGCATTGACTTGGGAGTGTAGGTGCGTGGGTGGAGCTGCAGGGGGCACTGGTTGTGCAGCTGCAGGGGCTGCGGCCTGGTCTGTCATGGCTGAGCGTTCCTTGCTGTTTGGATGATCCTTTTCTTAATGTAATGCTTATTTTGGGCGTTTGTTTTACTTTTTTTTTTTTGTATTTGCCAGTGATTGTTTTTTTTTTTTTTTCCTTCGCTGCCTCCTATTTGTAAACGTCTTGCAGCGTTTGCTGTGTGCCTTCCCTCTCTTCGTTTTGACCCAGATTATGACCGGCAGCTACTGGGCATGCGCGTCTGCTGGATATTGACTTCCGCTCGACCGGGCCTCGCCGGGAGCATTAGCGTGTTGCCGCTTGTTTGCTATGCATCGTGCAGGCTGTTACAGGCTGGCGCTTGGGGTGTCACTTGCATGCGTATGATCACCGGCCGGTGATCTTGGTAGCGTCTGCTTCGGCTTTACGGGCGGTCGCGTTACTCAGCGGCTCTCCTCACCCTCGTGCGGGATGGCGCCTCCGCGGATCCGGCGTCGCGCTGGCTGGCTTAGGCGGGCAACTTCGATGTTGGAAATGGTGGGGCTCGGATCATCCCACCCTCGTCGCCAGTGTCGGTACCGCTGTTTGGGCGCAGCTAAATAAATGACGCTCACACAAGGGTAACTGTGATGGGCCGGAAGTCCCGAGCGACCCCGGCCCGTTTATTTAAGCTCTCTGGCCACGCCTGGCCAGAGAGTGATACATTGTGTGGTGGTGCTTCCGGCCTGATGTGTTAGCGGTCGGAGGCTAAATAAACTAGACCGCTACAACAAGTACCCGGAAACTTTCGGCACAGATGGACAAATACAAGTAGCTCCGCTACGCATATGGCAAAGTAACCGCAAACTCTGCTACATAGACAAATGCATACAAGCTATGTTAGGCATACAAACATCTTCAAGCTCTGCTGCACATAACGGACAAATAAGAAATAACCAGAAGATCTCGTAAATGTGGCTCCTTTGCATGTAAGGACAAATTCGCACAAGCTTTGCTACATGAATGGGTAAATATCTGCGGCTCCACTACGTACAAATAAAAGCAAGCTCGAATGCACCTATGGACAAATAACCAGAAGCTATACTACATACTTCAAAATGGCAGCACTAATGGACAAATACATGCATCTCATCTACACCTACGGACATGCTAAACATACCGTCAATACCTGCAAGGTCTGCTGTGCACAAAGATAATTACAGGTCAAACACATGCACTCGCAAGGTCCACGAGCAGGAAACAAAGAATGGTGAGAGTAAAAACAGGAGCTCTCGTGGAAAGCTCTCTTAAAGAAATAAAAAAGTTGTCCTGAAACAATGCCTTAAAATGGCCGCTGTGTATGTTTAGCAGTAGTTGGCCACTTCTCTCAAAGAGGGCTAAACCCTGGAAGGGGCATGATGCATGCATGCCATAGGCAAATGGGGAGAACGAATAATGGAGGGACGATCGAGCAAGCAAATGGGAAGCCTTTGGACAGGCTGAAGCCCACAAAGTAGTTACAGCATGTCTCTTCGAAACAGCGCTGTCTACAGCTGAAATCTAAAAGTAGGGGTTCTGCATTCAAACTTACAAAAACAGGGCTCTGTAGCATGTTGCACAAAAATGTGCTTCTAAGAATGATATCTTTTTTAAATGCAAACGTGAAAAATATATCTTTCAATCTTTGATCCCTCAAATTGAACTGTGATCAGCTGCATAAATCCTTTGTGCACTTTTGCAGCTGGCTTTTAACAAAACAGTTTTCAGTTTTAGGGAAGAATACTTGTAACTAGTGTCAGAATAACAGTCCTCCACTGGCCCAGAGGACAAAATACAAGATGTCCATGGGCAGCCGCGGCCGCTGCAGGTAAGAGTGGTGGGGCGGTGGGAACTGGTGAGGGGGTATTTCGAGAGACGACTATGAGGAAAAATTAATTATTTATTTAATTTTCCCTTGTGGTCGTCTCTCGAAATCCCCCCTCACTTGGCCCTACTGCCCCACCGCTCTTACCTGCAGCGGCCGCGGCCGTCCATGGGACAAAATGAGGGCAACTCTCCAAAATAATGGGAATACTATATTGTCGATCAGCGAGAGGCAGCTGGTTGAGGTCTGAGTGCAGAGTGTAAACAGGGAAGAAGTGCTAATCTCCTGCTCCCCAGAAATTGTCATGACCCTATATACCCTCTAATAGGCCACCTTGACATTTAACCCTTTGAAAAGTCCAAGTTCCATCACCATACTGCCAGACATGCAACAACAGGCCTTGATTCCTTTCACAGGTACCCTGCCCTCCTGCCATATCTATGACCTACTCTCCCCACTCATAAATTCATGGATCAGTTATATGCTAGTTGGGTATTCTTATTTTCAGGGATTTTGATTTCTCTGATAAATGTATGAGCGCTTAGGGCAGACTCTTCCATTCGAAATTCTCTTCCCTTATTCCTTCTGCCTTCCCCCCAAATTCTTCCCACCTTTCCAGTACTTTGAGATTGCCTCAGGTCTTTAATGCTTTATGAGAGGTAACATCATTTAACAATTAAACACCTTCACAATACCGAATAACGGGAAACAGACTTAACCACGCAGCATGAGCTACGCGGGGCTGAATCACGCACGTCTAAACCACGAATATGCCTTAACTACGCATATTCGTGGTTAAGACATATGCGTGGTCTAGTTGCTGCTGCTGCCGGGCGGAAGAGCAGGAAGAGGAAGGATCAGGACGAGGAGGAGAGGTAAGATGGGTGTTGAGGGGGGTGGGGGGTAGTTTGTAGGGATTGTGGGGTAGTTTTTAGGACTGAGAGGGGGTCAGGGTAGTTTCCAGTGCTGGGGGGGCAGAGGTTTTAGGGCTCAGGGCAGGGGACAGGAAAGGGGCAGCTTTCATGTGGAGGCTGCAGTTGGGAGTTTAGGCTCAGGGCAAGGGACGGAGGTGGGGGTAGATTATTTGGGTTGGGGGTAGTTTTGGGGGTTGGGTGTTGTGGTAGTTTTCAGGGCTGGGGTCGGAAGTTTTAGGGCTCAGGGCAGGGGACAGAAAAGGGGCAGTTTTAATACTGAGGGAGCAGTTGGGCTGGGGCAGAGGTAGGTGGGGTTAGGTATTAGGGGTTGGGGGCTTGTTTTAGGGCTCAGGGAGGGGGCTGGGGTCGGAGTAGTTTTAAGGGGGCTGAGTTGGGCTCAGGGTAGGGGACAGGATAGGGGCAGTTAGTAGGTCGAGGGGGATGTTGGGCTGGGGTAGACGGGAAGTAGGGATTTTACGTTTAGGGTGTCTTTAGGGATTAGGGCAGAGGGGCAGGAGTGTGATCTTTACCACACATGCCCATTTACCAAACATGTCTTTACCATGAAATTGTGTGGTAAAGGCCTGCGTGGTAAAGGCATGCGTGGTAAAGGCGCGGTCGGGGTTTAGACGGCGTGGTTAAGGCATGCGTTGTTAAGGCACACGTTTTTCCATCACACAGCCCGAATAACATTTGCAACCTGCAATGTATACATTGCAGCTTTTCAATATAAATATTTTTCAAAGATATTGAATGCTTCCCATATTTATAAACTTGAGAGAAGCCTCACCCTTTCTCACACTTCGAAATTAAATCTAAACACCTTTATTTTCATTTTGGATGAAATCACCACATTATCTTGGACTGCTCTCACTTTTCGACAGCAATGTTCTTGTGCTCAGTCACTTGGCAATATACTGCAAGAGCGGATGGAACAGTTTAATTTACTTTCCAACTGGGGCAGAATTGAGCTCCGGAAATTCCATGTTCTAGAGTCTGGGTGGCTTTCCAAAGCCCTTAAAGCAACCAACTGCAGTCAGGTCTACCTTGTGCCACTCTGCAGACAGAAACAAACTATGTGAAACTTTAAAAGACATTTTCAATTAATGTTCTGATGACTTCCTCCATAGAGTTCAATTTTAACGGATTTGCAAACACTCCAGGGCCTGTCCATGATGCAGTCGTTCTGCATTGCAGCATCATTCCTGTAGTTGTGACGGTTTAAATGGAAAAAATTAAGTAGTTCATAGAAATGCATTGTTTATTGCCATCAACAGTATCTTCTACGGGTATTATTTCATCTTTTTGTATATCTGTCAAATAAAGGCATTTCAGAACAAGGATTACTGATTGTTCACTTGCTTTAGCTACTTACACATTGCATATTCATTTGTGATGAATTGTGCAATTTAATAAAATTAACCTTCTTGTGCACGTATAACTTGGGAACATATACACTTTTTTCCCCAATCGAAGATCTGTTGTATCCATTGAAGCCATGGCTTCACCCCAATCGAAGATCTGTTGTATCCATTGAAGCCATGACTTCACCCCAATCGAAGATCTGTTGTATCCATTGAAGCCATGACTTCACCCCAATCGAAGATCTGTTGTATCCATTGAAGCCATGACTTCACCCCAATCGAAGATCTGTTGTATCCATTGAAGCCATGGCTTCACAATGTCCTTCCTACTCGAAGGTGGGCCGCAGAGCTGAGCTACAGAACTAGTAGAACTTTTGATACAGTTGGCCACTCCATTTTGATTGCTATGTTGATAGACAGAGGGAAAAGTGGAAAGCCTTGGGCTACTTTATGTCTTTTCTCCGCTATCAATGTTACAAAGTGTCGTACCTTCATTTTGCTCCAAAATATTGAAAGTCAACTGTGGTACCCGACATGATTCAGCATTGTCGGTCCTGTTATTTAACTGTACATTCTATAACTCTGTATCCTGCTAAAACCCTTGGGGTTATGGTGTCATAATTAGATTACCCAGTTGATCCTGATGGTACATCCTGAAGATCTGTAGTGACTTGGGGGCTTAGGTACAAGCCCATTGCACCGCCGGTGCGTCATTTTTATTTACGCACCGGCAGAGCAATGGACTTCCCCATATTTATATTTACAAGGTCACCCTGCATGACTTTTCATAACCTTGTAAATATGTTTCCCTTTTACGCATAACTCTGTGTGAACAGGGCATTCCATGGGTGTTGCTGTGGGTGTTCCACCTAACATCCATGGAACTTGACGCATTCTCAGATTTACACCATTTTGAAAACCTGGGAATGCGTCAGAATCCTACGCCTTCCCAGGGGAGGCATAAGGAAGTGTAACGAGGAGAAATACTTTTATTTCTTCTCCTTTTTTCCTCTTTCTATTCTGCAACACACATAGAAAGAGGAAAACACCATCAATGATTATTTTTGTGCAGGAAGGTAATCCTTCCTGCACAAAAACAATCATACCTTCAGCGCAGGCACTCTTAAAATGGCGCAAGGGTGTCTGCGCTGGTGAACGGCTGCTGTTTGTGCAACAGGGCATGGGAGAAGGACAGGAATGTGCCATATCTTGTAGATAGGCTGATTTCTGCCCTTTTATTTTGACGCACAGCAGCGTAGCAGAAAGGCTTGCTGCGCTACCCTGCATCCAAATATTGTAAATGAGGCCCTTCCTTTGGAGGCAGTGGACAACTGAGTTGGCAATCAGTCAGGACGCCACCGCACAAGCACCAACATTGTTGTGGTAGGTGCTACGACAGTGTACTGTGGCAAACACTTGTTGCCACATGTACTAGCAGGTAGCGTAGAATCAGTCTCTTTTATGAAAAATCTAGGCGTTTTGATCGATCAAGATTTGAAGGTTGTGCGAGCCCAGATTTTTCCACTTGAAGACCTTATGCACATTTTTCTGTTTCTTACTGTTCATCATTGGTTACAGGTGGATTTGGCATTGGTTCTGCCTTGATTATTCTATTCCAAAAGTGCTTATCTGGGGCATCCATAACAGATGCTAATAAGACTTCAAAGAGTACAACATGCAGCACCCAACTTTTTGATGCACCTAAAAAAGGGGCATGGAGTGTATCTATGCTTGCTTACTGCTTAGACACAGAGGGGCATATTTACAATATTTTGGTGTAGGGCTGCACCGCAAGCCTTCTAGCTGTGTTGCCCTATGCCAAAAGAAAAGGGACAGGCTGCGCTGTATCTACAAGATTGGCGGATTCCTGTCCTTTCTGCCAGCACCATTGCACAAAATGCTGCTGAGCACCAACGCAGGCACCCTTGCACCATGGTGCAAGGGTGTCTGTGTTGCTTTCATGATTGTTTTTGTGCAGGAAGGGACACCTTCCCACACAAAAAACAATCAAAGGAGGTGTTTTCCTTGTTCTATGTGTGCTGCAGAATGCAGCATATGTGTAAAGAGGAAAAAATGAGGAGAAATGTAAACATTTCTCCTGGTTACGTCTGCTTTGGGAAGGCATTAATTTTGGCGCTGCCCCAGATTTATGCTATGTTGTAAATCTTGGGCAATGTAAAAAACCATGGGTGTTGCATAGGAACGCCCACAGCAAGGCATTGCCTTACTCCATATTTACAAGGCCATGAAAAGCCATGCAGGGTGGCTTTGCTTGGCCTTGTAAATATGGGCAAGCACACCGCGGCTGCAGAGCGTCACAAAAGTGACGCTCCGGCGGCGTAAAAGTGCTGCAGGGGCATTGTACTATGCCTCATATTATCTTCAAGTCTCTGTTCCTTATACATTGCGCCCTCTACAGGAGGGTCTGAGTTTAATTTCAGAAAATTGTGATTGTTAAAGGCCCATAAGAGAGCTGAGACAAGGGACTTTAGCAGTAGTATTCCGTTAGCACCATAACTTCTGTTTACTAAAGAGTGAAGAGAGTGCATTGATAGCGTCCATTATTTGTGCTAGTTGTGTGCACTGGGCTGTTACCAGGGCTATTAGAATTATGCGATACTGGTGCTGGCGCATTTTCCACATAATTATGGATTTGCTGCACTTGCCATATAATCCATCATCTTCTCCATAATTTGCAGATTTTAACCCAAAAAATGTTTTTAGCTCAAATTAATAAAAAAACCTAATAAAGCGACCTCACTGGTTGTTGCACAGAGGAAGGCCTCTTGTCACACAGAGGCACATTACCTTTTCAGTATCTGATTGCTGTATTTAGGTGTTAAACTGAAATTAGTGAGGTAAAATCTGTTTCCATATGGTGCTAATGTGTAACAATCACTAAATAGGGAAGTAATACTGCTTCAAAAAATGTGCAGCATTATGCTGCATAATTTTCCTTTTTTGCCGCATAATTTAGTCAACTCTGTCACATAATTTGATCCTTCATTGCCTCTTGATTCAGGTCATCCTAGCCATTACTGACAAATCCACTGACTCCATCAGGAGAATTTTGTTCATTCTCCTACGTTTTAGATAATTATATAAGAGACAATCAGTAGGCCATCCTATACATGAAAAACGGCCCACTGCTTAAAATACTACTTCTTTCGCACTCTCTTACAGGACAATAAACTGAAATCGAATTTTGACTGCCTGCTCCCGCAACCATGCTTCTGCTCTTTTTAAGTCGAAGCCTACCAGACAGCAGAGCTGTCTGGTTTGCTGAAGACATCTTGAGGACATTCAGAAAGCCTCCCTGGGAATGCATTCTGCCCATTGCTTACCATTGGCTTTGTGGTTTGTAACTCACATTTCCTTGCTTTACATTTGCTGGCTCTATTTGTTTTGGGCTGTCCAGCTTGAGTTTGTCCCTTCCCTTGCCCAAATCTTGTTTAGATCTCACTTTCTGTAAACAGGCCTTTAAATCTTGTTCTTATCTTGTCACATTAGCTGTGCATTTAAACACAAAGGTCAAATATCAGGCTCCTTCTTCAGACGGAGCTTGGTTTTTACTTTTCTTTCTGTGACTTCAAAGTGAGAGAGTTTATAGAAAAGCAAGAGGAATTAAGATTATTCTCTCCATGGAGCTCTCACGTGCCCCTCCTGTGCTCCAGTTTACTAGGCTGTAACATAACCCTTAAAACAGGCCGGCAGGGAGTAGGCGCATGCACTTTCTATGGCAACAAATATTCATATGGAGGTTCTTTTATCAAAGCAATATTGGCCATTTGCTTAATGTGACCCTCAAGTGAATGTCTAATGATCTTTCAGTTTACAGTCAGCGAGTCCGAGTACCAGAGCCCTTTAATAAAAAACAAGCATTGGCAAACCACTCCACTTTATGCCTCTCTACTCAAGTCTGCATCTCTCTACGCCACTGCACTTTACATCACTACTGTATGCTACTGAACTCTACCCTGTACCACCTCACTCTATCCTGAACCACTCTAAGCCACTTCACTCTACTCTGAAACAATCTACTCTACACCACTGCAATCTATGCCAATGCACTTTACGCCACACTACTCCATCTGCGCCACTCTATGCCACTGCACTCTACACTGCACCACTCTACTATACACCACTATTCTCTATGCTACTGCCATCTACGCTACTCTACTCCAAACCACTGCACTCTATGCCAATGCATTCTGCACCACTTTATTCAAAACCAATGCACTTTATGCCACTGCATGCTTTGCCACTCTATTCTACTCTGCACCACTCTACTCTGCACCACTCCACTATGCACCACTCTACTCAATGCCACTGCACTCTACTCTGCTCCATTCTACTCTGTACCACTCTTATCGGTGCCACTCTACTCCGCGTCACTGGGCTCTACGCTACTCTAATCTGCAAGACTGCGCTCTCAGCCACTGAACTTAACGCCACTCTACTATGGACAACTGCACTATACGCCACTGCACGCTAAGCCACAGTAAGCTACACCACTCTACACTATTGCGCTCTATGTCACTGCGCTCTACGCCACTTTATTCTACTCTTCACCACTCTGCTCTATACCCCAGGACTCTACATGGCACCACTCAATTTTACACCACTCTACTGCACTCTACGCTACTACAATCTGCATCACTCCATGATGCTCTAATCTATTCTGCACTACTGCACTCCACACCACTGCACTCTACTCTGCACCACTGCACTCTACGCCACTCTACTCTACACCTCTGCACTCTACCCTACACCCTTCCACTCTACCCTGAACCACTCCACTCTACACCACTTCAATCTACTCTGAAGCAATCTACTATACGCCATTGCACTCTATGCCACTGCACTCTACTCTGCACCACTGAACACCACTGCACTCTGTGCCACTCTACTCTGCAAGACTGCACTCTCGGCCACTGATCTCAATGCCACTCTGCTCTGTAACACTGCACTCTTTGCCACTGCACACTACGACACTGTAAGCTACGCCACTGTACACCATCACACTCTATGTCACTGCACTCTATGCCATTCTGTTCAACTCTGTACCACTGTACTCTGCGCTACTCTACTCTGCACCACTCTACTCTGTGCCACTGCACTATACAACACTCTACTCTGCAAGACTGCACTCTCTGCCACTGAACTCAATACCACTCTACTCTGCACCACTGCACTCTACACCATTGTGCTCTATGTCACTGCACACACCACTCTATTCTACTCTGCATCACTGTACTCTATGGCACTGCTCTCTGCACCACTCTACTTTGCACCATTCCACTCTATGCCACTGCACTCTACTCTGCACTACTCAACTCTACTGCACTCTACGCCATTACACTCTTCTTAACTCCATGCGACTTTGATCTATTCTGCACCACTGCGCTCCATGCCACTGCACTTTACCCCACTCTACTCTACACCACTGCACTTTGTGCCACTCTCCTCTACACCTTCGCACTCTACCCTGCACCACTCCACTCTACACTGAACCACTCTACTCTACACCACTTTACTCTGAAACGATGTGCTCTATGCCATTGCACTCTATGCTATTGAACTCTACTCTGCACCACTCTACTCTATGCCACTCTACTCTATGTCACTGCACACTATGTCAATGCACTCTACGCCACTTTACTCAAAACCGATACACTCTACGCCACTGCACTCTATGCCAATCTATCCTGTACCACTGTACTTTACGCCTCTTCACTCTAGACCCCTCTATGACACTTCACTCTACGATACTCCACTCTATGACACTCTACTCCATTAAACTCTACTCGAGTCTACTCCACTGTACTCCACTCTACAGCACTACTCCACTCAACGCAACTCCCTCTATGCCACTCCATGCCACTTTACCCACTCTATTCTGTGGCACACTACTCCACTCCACTCTATGCCACTCCACTCCACTCTATGCCACTCTACTCTACTCTATGCCACTCAACTCTACAACACTTGACTTCACGCTATGCCATCTTACTCTGCTACACTACTCCACTCTATCTCCAAAATCTACTCTGCTCTACACCACTCTACTCCACTCTATGCAATACCCTGTAAACCACTGCACTTTGTTCTGCACCACTCTTTAACACTATATGCCACTCAACGACACTCTACTCCACTCTGACACTCTATGCCACTCAACTGTACTCCACTCTACACCGTTCCACTCTATAACACTCTACTCCCTTCATGACACTCTACTTCAAGCCACTCAACTCTATGCCACTCCACGCCACAACATTCCACTCTACTCCACTTTATGACACTCCACTCCACGCCTCTCTCCTTTACCCTACTAACTTTTAGCCATACTGAACAGCAGCTATGCTGGTGTGCAAGATGGCTAAAACATACTGGCAAAGCCAATAGCTCTTGCATAGGTGAGACCTATTGGCTTTACCAATGCTTGTTTTGTTCAGTCCTCTCCTCAGGGGTTTGTAAACATATTTTCCCTTTCTCTTTGGTCCTTGATTACAGGAGCATCATTCTGGGATGATTCTAATTTGCATGTTACTCAATATTCCAAACTGAAAATGTAGGAGATGCTATTAAATCTATATATCAAATTTAACACATGAAAAGCATCATGGCAATCTTTACTTGAAATTGTGGGAACTGTTAACAGTCACTATGAAGGTGTTTAATTGAATTCGCTTCACAACAAATTGATGCACGTCCTCACTCTGCAGTCTTTCTCCTGCTCTAATGCTGCCTGTTTGATTATCTGCTTAAAAATGCATCTTTCTTTCTCTTCTTTTCTTTTCTTTTCGTAGTTGTATATAGCGCGAACTTCTGACTGCTTTTTATTTATTACACATGTCATAAATATAATTTTACGAAACTCTAAAATATCTAAGTATCTTATTTGTCTCTTGTTTCCATTGATTGCTCCTAAACAGTACAAAACTGTAGAGTCTCGATATAGAGATTGAGACGATCATGGATGATAACATGAAGAAATAAAAAAGTATATATTTCCCTATGGGGATGGCTTCTGTGGAAAAAGTATAAAAGAGGTACAGCAGTACAAGCTTTACTCCCGCCTCTCTCTCTCTCTATTTCTTTCTGTCTCTCTCTCTCTCTCACATACACACACAAACACACATTCTCACAATCATGCACACATACGCACACACAACATCATACATTACTTATATGAAAAGGACAGATAGAGCATGCAATTACAGTGGAAGGCTCTGACATTCTGGCAGCTAGCAACATAATAGGCACAATCAGAGGTGGCTTGTAACTCATTTATTGAAGCCTTAAACTAACTATGTACACCCCTTGCAATCCGTGGCATAACTGCCTTATATCTCTTTGAAAAGCATTTCTCTTCCACATTAGAATCAACCATTCCATATGACATCACAGTGCCACAGAATCACATTACTACATTCCACCCCCCCCTTTTTTAACACTGTACAAAAAAAAGGAAAAGACAAGAAAAGAAAAAATGTGAAATAATTTTAAAATCCACTAGTTTAGGAATGTTCAATCAATCGATTAGGCTTTCTTGAAATTCTCGCAGATTTTCTGAGCAACTGTTCATACTTTTGATTAACCAATTGCATATTTTCTTGCACATTTCTTGCTTTAAGTTTTTTGAAAAAGGTTTTATTTCTTGTCATTATCCTGTTGTTATCTTTTGCTGTCAGCACTGTTCCTTGAACTTTTGTTACCTCCATAAGTGCAGGATGAAATCTACTTTGCAAATTCCTTATTTGCTGTTGTTTTACTAGTAACTAATCATCTATTTCATACTCTTGATCTTGAATACTTCTTCTACAATCTGCATAGTATTTCATTTTCTTTTTCTCTTCTTTAACTCTTTGTACTATTTCATCATGATCCTTTGGCGGGATTGCTAGTAGATGTGGTAAAGGAGTTTGCATAGCTTGAGCAAACATTAATTCTGAAGGCCATTTTCCAGTTCATCCATCAGGAGCATTTCTATAATCTCTTAATACTTGACACAGTGCTTGGTTTATTCATATTTGCAAACATTATGCCCTCTGCACAGCCTTTTTAATAGTGGCTATTAACCTCTCCACCATCCCATTCTCTTGAGGCCACATTGGAGTTACTCTTCTTTGTACTATTCCCAAATAGCTCATACATTTCTGAAATTCATTTCCACTAAAAGGTGGCCTATTATCTCTTTTCCGATACAAAAGGGGATGATGGACGGAACGTTTGAGCCAATCAAACACTCACCCCCAGTCAACTGATCTGGGTTTAATCCATCATCATTCTTTAGCTCACTCCACCACCCCAGTTCAGACATGGCCATATGCAAATCAGTCTGACCCTGTGCCTCATGGGAACAGTCCAGCCCGAACTGCCAAGCCATGTCTTCCCTGGACCGGAAACAAGCATCCTAGGACCGGTTTCTGGCATTTCAGCCGTCATCAGCCAGGCTTGCTTGAATCCAGTGGCAAAGTGAGCAAGGGACCCACGTCTGGGCATACCCCCGCCAACTTAGGGCGACCAAAGCGATACAAAGGGGATGATGGACGGAACGTTTGAGCCAATCAAACACTCACCCCCAGTCAACTGATCTGGGTTTAATCCATCATCATTCTTTAGCTCACTCCACCACCCCAGTTCAGACATGGCCATATGCAAATCAGTCTGACCCTGTGCCTCATGGGAACAGTCCAGCCCGAACTGCCAAGCCATGTCTTCCCTGGACCGGAAACAAGCATCCTAGGACCGGTTTCTGGCATTTCAGCCGTCATCAGCCAGGCTTGCTTGAATCCAGTGGCAAAGTGAGCAAGGGACCCACGTCTGGGCATACCCCCGCCAACTTAGGGCGACCAAAGCGATACAAAAGGGGATGATGGACGGAACGTTTGAGCCAATCAAACACTCACCCCCAGTCAACTGATCTGGGTTTAATCCATCATCATTCTTTAGCTCACTCCACCACCCCAGTTCAGACATGGCCATATGCAAATCAGTCTGACCCTGTGTCTCATGGGAACAGTCCAGCCCGAACTGCCAAGCCATGTCTTCCCTGGATCGGAAACAAGCATCCTAGGACCGGTTTCTGGCATTTCAGCCGTCATCAGCCAGGCTTGCTTGAATCCAGTGGCAAAGTGAGCAAGGGACCCACGTCTGGGCATACCCCGCCAACTTAGGGCGACCAAAGCGATACAAAAGGGGATGATGGACGGAACGTTTGAGCCAATCAAACACTCACCCCCAGTCAACTGATCTGGGTTTAATCCATCATCATTCTTTAGCTCACTCCACCACCCCAGTTCGGACATGGCCATATGCAAATCAGTCTGACCCTGTGCCTCATGGGAACAGTCCAGCCCGAACTGCCAAGCCATGTCTTCCCTGGACCGGAAACAAGCATCCTAGGACCGGTTTCTGGCATTACAGCCGTCATCAGCCGTCCATCATCCCCCTTTGTATCGCTTTGGTCGCCCTAAGTTGGCGGGGGTATGCCCAGACGTGGGTCCCTTGCTCACTTTGCCACTGGATTCAAGCAAGCCTGGCTGATGACGGCTGAAATGCCAGAAACCGGTCCTAGGATGCTTGTTTCCGGTCCAGGGAAGATATGGCTTGGCAGTTCGGGCTGGACTGTTCCCATGAGGCACAGGGTCAGACTGATTTGCATATGGCCATGTCTGAACTGGGGTGGTGGAGTGAGCTAAAGAATGATGATGGATTAAACCCAGATCAGTTGACTGGGGGTGAGTGTTTGATTGGCTCAAGCGTTCCGTCCATCATCCCCTTTGTATCAGCTTGGTCAGCCTCTAAGTTGGCGGGTATGCCCAGACGTGGGTCCCTTGCTCACTTTGCCACTGGATTCAAGCAAGCCTGGCTGATGACGGCTGAAATGCCAGAAACCGGTCCTAGGATGCTTGTTTCCGGTCCAGGGAAGATATGGCTTGGCAGTTCGGGCTGGACTGTTCCCATGAGGCACAGGGTCAGACTGATTTGCATATGGCCATGTCTGAACTGGGGTGGTGGAGTGAGCTAAAGAATGATGATGGATTAAACCCAGATCAGTTGACTGGGAGTGAGTGTTTGATTGGCTCAAACGTTCGTCCATCATCCCCTTTGTATCGCTTTGGTCGCCCTAAGTTGGCGGGTATGCCCAGACGTGGGTCCCTTGCTCACTTTGCCACTGGATTCAAGCAAGCCTGGCTGATGACGGCTGAAATGCCAGAAACCGGTCCTAGGATGCTTGTTTCCGGTCCAGGGAAGATATGGCTTGGCAGTTCGGGCTGGACTGTTCCCATGAGGCACAGGGTCAGACTGATTTGCATATGGCCATGTCTGAACTGGGGTGGTGGAGTGAGCTAAAGAATGATGATGGATTAAACCCAGATCAGTTGACTGGGGTGAGTGTTTGATTGGCTCAAACGTTCCGTCCATCATCCCCTTTTGTATCACCCATTATCTCTTTTCAACATATTTGGTATTTCCCAAATATAAAATATTTCCTAAAGAACAGGTAGCACAACTGATGTAGATGTTGAAACTCAATTTTACAATAGGGAACCGGGAATATTCATCTATTATTGCAGTAGATAATGTCATGAGTCCAATGGTCCATAAAACTCCGCTGCCACATTGAACCATACAGCATTCAGCAACTCAGACATGTGTACTTCTCCCATTACTCTTTCTTATGTAGTACATTGACACAAATGACAAGTCTGGACCACTTCTTTCACTTGACTATCTAATCTGGGAAACCACATTTTTTTTCTTAAAAAGTTTTTCGTAGCAAAGATACCTCAGTGACTTTTTTGTGCCAAATCAATTACACACCTCTGTAGACTTAAAGGAATAGTTAATTTATTACCTGTTAAAACTATTCCAGATGTAGGCACAGATAGATCAGATTGTATATTCTTGAATGCCAAAATATCATGTTTTCTTATGTTAGATCGGAATCGAGTTGCACTGTTTATTAATCTCCAAATATTTTCAAGTATAATTTTCTTTACTTCCTCGATTGCTTCATCATTTTGTGACGCTTCAATTAAGTCTTTCTCCACAATAATTCCTTGCACTGCTGACCTAATTATACAACATATATATTCCTCTGTCTCCAACTGTTGTTTTATTTCATTTTTAAATGGGTGCCTGGACAAATAATCCAGTGGATTATACTCTTATCCTGGTTTATGAATACATTTAAAATTATAATGAATTAATCTCATTCCCCACCTCTCAGTTTGTAGGGACATTCTTATTTTTGGATTTCCAAAGATGCAAGTGAGCGCTTGATAATCTGTTATGATCACGAATGGCAGTCCATATATGAAGTCATGGTAGTGTTCGTCGGCTCAGAGAACTGACAAACTTTCTTTTTCTGGCTGAGAATATCTTTGTTCCACATCAGATAAACTTTTGCTGGCATGAGAAACCACATAGCTAGGAGTTTCTCTACCAGGCTTAAGTTGAACCAGTATTGCACCCAGTCCTACTCGACTGGCATCTAGTACCAATTCTGTACATAATTCTGGATCAAAGTACTTCAAATTAGATGCAGTTGATATCTCTTGTTTTATTTCTTTAAAAGCATGCTCACATTCATCATTCCAACAAAACTTTCGCCCTTTCTTTGTTAGTTTCTGAGAGGAATACTTATGGTCGCAAAGTTTTTGATATAACTAGCCATTCCCAAAAATGAGCGTAACTCTGATACATCTTTAGGTCTGAGTATTGTATTCAACAACACTACTTTGACTGGGTCTGGCCTCATTACTTTATGAGAAAATATCAGGGGTGGCTCCTCGGCTAAGGCGGAGGAGCATCGCCCCACTACTTTAAGGCAGTGCGAACGAAAAATAAAATGATAAGAACGAAATGTTATTATCATTTTATTTTTATTAATGCAGTTGCACTGCAGCCAGCCAGGTTGATGGGGCAGGGCTGGCCTCCCCTGGTGTCGAGACCGGAGGAGGAGTGGTGGCAGCACCTTAAGTGCACTTGACGGTTTGGCCGGCCGTCTCGGGCCAGCCAAACCTTCATACGCAATGTGCATGTTCTACACAGGCTGTATTATACAGCCTGGGTGGAGAACATGCACAGCCTCCAAGCCCCTGTCTAAGCACCGAAACACAGCACTGTAAGGCAGCGTTGTGATTGGTCTGGGGATTCTGGGAGGCTATGGTCTTCCTGGTTCCTGCTTGAAGGAAAGACAGTGGCTGGCAACGTCGACCCCAAGTAAGTTTTACTTTATTTTTTCTTTCCTAACCACCCCACTACCTTCCCACACACACCCCCACCATTCCCTGCCAGCTGCCACTGGAAAATAAGTGCCCAATTTTTTTTTAGCTCAGATTAATTTATTTCACACTTTTTTTAATTAAGCATCTATCCTGCCTTTTGCAGTTGTTGACATACTCCATCTCCGATCATGTTGTTCTTGTGTTTTTCCAAAGAGTAAGATATCATCACTGTAATTCATAGTACTTTTCACTGGTCTTATTATGTTCTTTATTGCTTTCTGGAAGATCTCAGCAGCAGAACATATACCAAAATGTAATCTTTTATACATGCATAATCCTAGGTGTGTGGAGAATGCTGTAATATATCTTGACTGGTCATCAATTTCCAATTGATGATAACCTTTGCATCAATCCAACTTTGAGAAAATAGTAGCACCATTGATATTATTAATCATGTCATTTAAGTGTGGGCCAGGATAGCTTTCTCGCTAAATTGCTGTATTAGGGACTCTCATATCAACACAAATTCTGTTATCTTCAGTATCTTTCTTTGGAATCACTACAATGCGTGATACCCATGGTGTTGGACCTGCGACTGGTTCAATTATATCCCATTGAAGTAATGACTTTATCTCTTTCTCCACTTTTGCTTGCAAGTGTATTGGTACTCTTCTGTGTTTTTGGGCCATTGGCTTCACCGCTTCATTTATATGCAGTATAATTATTCTGTCTTTTAATTTGCCTAACCCATTGAACAATTCTGGATATTTTCTCAACACAGGATGATCCTTCATAATATTACAGGTCATTGCTAACAAACCCATGGCTTGAGCAGTGACATTACTTAATAAACATGGTCCAGGAACTGCACCCTTTAAAACATGTATTTCTTCCTTACTAATTGTATCTCCATATTGCAATATTTCTTCAAACTTCCCTAAACAAGAAACAGGATGTTTAGATCCCCATTAAAAGATGCTGACATTTGATGGACTTAAAGAGGGCTGTTCCTTCATTTTTTTGTATTCTGCAACACACATTATATTGCATTTTGCTCCACTATCAAGGACAAATGGAACTTTCTGGAGACCAACCATTAAATATACAGACATTTTTTACTTTATATTTTCCCTTCTTATCATATTAACTTGTTTGACCTCATCTTCCTCACACATCATATAGAGCCTTTCAGATTGTTCAGACTCCTCCTCAGAATCATCTTCAACCCCTTCTATTTGTCTGACATACTTAGTGCTTTCTATCTTCTTTTTAGTATCTCATATACTCTGTTTTTTCCAATCTTCCTTTTTATTCCAAGTTTCTTTTTTCTTTCTTAAACCTTCATACACTTGCAAAGTGATTTGGCTTTCCACATTCTTTACATTGTTGTTCTAGTGCTGGACACGTTCTTTGATGCAGAAATTGTAATCCACACCGGTAACATAGTCTCCTTTGTTTGTTTTGTAGATCAATTTTTTCTACACTGCTACCCTGTTTAGACATGCGCCTAACTTGTTCTATAGTTTTCATTCTACCTTCTTTCATCTTTGTAGCATCTTTCTGTGCTTGCGTTTCTGTTCAAGCCATGCGTAGAATTTCATACAAATCATGTTTTTTAGTAGCTGTTACCTGAACTTCACAGAATTACATCCTTGTATTATTCTCAATCTTATCCTTTCTTCATTGTTAAACTTCTCAAATTCACAGGAAGTTACTCATTTTCTTGATCTTGTTACATATTCATCCATTATTTCATTTTCCCTTTGGAAGTATATATTAAAATCATACCTTTCAAAATCCAGATTTCTTTGAAGGTCACATTTTTCATGTAAGCATTTAATGAGCCCTCTGTAGGTATTAAGGGGCATATTATCAAGAAACAGCGTTAAAATTATCGCCGCTTTAGCGGCAGAAACTGCCGCTAAAGCGGCGATAATGGGCTTGATAATATGCCCTTGAGAATTCCAATAGAAGCCCATGTTCTGGTGTCAACATGGGCTTCTATTGAATTCTCAAGGGCATATTATCAAGCCCATTATCGCCGCTTTAGCGGTAGTTTTCTGCCACTAAAGCGGCGATAATTTTAACGCCGTTCTTGATAATATGCCCCTTAGTTCTTGTTCTGGAAATGTAATTATCAAATCTTCCACATCATCTCCCACCAGTTTAAGTAATTAGTATTTTGCCTGTTCATCAGAGTATTTTTTACATGTTGCTTTTAAGAAATGTTCATACCTTCTTCTCCTTTTTCCCATCTTTACGCAATACTTTGTTGATCTGACATATCAAATGCTAGTGGTCTTTAAAAAATTATACTTGAGACATTTCCTATATTGTCTTCCTCATTATATATTTCTGTAGCCATATTTATTGTTACTTCTCTACTTGTCTCCTCACTTGACATTACTTCTCACTTTTGGTCTTAATATTATTATGATTTGTTACTGAACTTGGATGTTTTGAGGCTTTATACATAAAAATATGTTTTTGCCTAACTTAAAAATTGTGACCTAGTATTTTCCATTGAGATGTCCCAAAATATGCCTGGTCTCAAAATGACCACCGAGGTCTGACTGAAATCTTGCATTGTTCTGGCCTTCTTTAATTTTTGGTATTGTTCCTGTTATTTCATGTATTTTCTGTGGCTGCCGTTCCAGAAAGTCCTTTACTTTGTGCCACAATGAAAAGCAGCCTCTTGCTGACGCTTTGTCAGCCACACCAAACTGCTCCCGCCACTCTGGGTCACTGCCTGACTTCAAAATGGCATCTGAAATGTCTGCATTTAACAACACGCATGCGCCCGCTTCCACACTGTCTTTTCTGCTTTTCCCACTCACCTCTTGACTGCATCCACTCGTCCCGCCTACTGCATCCACTACACAACTTGCGGTTACCTTTTACGTCGAATGCAACTCAGTAAAGCAGCTCCTTTAAAACCTCATTACCGGTGAGTTCTGGCAGTGAGTGCTGGCTGGTTCACTGTATGCTGCATGCATGGGGCTTTCCACTCGTCACCATTGTGATAGCACGCAACATAATAGGCACAACCAAAGGTGGCATGTAACTCATTTATTGGAGCCTTAAACTAATCATGTATGCTCCTTGCAATCCCTGGCATAACTGCCTTATATCTCTTTAAAAACATTTCCCTTCCACATTAGAACCAATTGTTCAGTAGCGTAACAAAGGCCCCTGCAGCCCCTGTATTGTGGCAGGCCCCCATAGCACAGTACCCTGTCCTGAGAGCTCCTGACTGAGTCCGGAGGAGGGGTCCCTTCCTCTAGTTTCCAGGGGGGCCCCCTCAAGTTTTGTTACACTAGTGCAAATATTCCACATGACCTTACAGTGCCACAGAATCACATTACTACAGTTCTCTTGCTCACTTCCTTAGGCTCTGATTACATGTGGTGATAACCCCATAGGTTGCATCATGTCCTAAATAGGTTTTCAAAAATGTCGTCCCATTGGGTGTAGGTTTTCAAATATTAACTTGCTAGTGCTACTTTTGTAAACTACATAACCTTCCAAAACTTGTGTAAACAGCAGTTAGTACGATGATCAGAATTCAAGAATTTTATGGTAAACCTGTGCATCCAAAAATTTGAACCACGTCAGCCTGTCGAAGTTTGCAGGAAAAGAGCATACAGGAAAACTCCAACACCTGTGGAATCTGGTGCGGTAAACACCAATTGTCCATGTAACTCCCCATTTTTTAAGTGAAAACTCAGAATATGAGGTATTTGCAACAGCACGTAACAACCCCAGGTTATGCTTGGACTACTTACCAGTAATCTCAAGAGTGGTTACTCGGTCACTAATTGGAGAAATGCCCTCAGATTGTTATAGGACAGTTTTTTCTGGTGAATTACAATTGCCCTTTACCCTGAGCAGGTGTGAAGGACCTACGGTGCCTAGAAGGGGGTACTGACTTGTACTCTGGTTCCTCTCAGTCATAGAAAACTCTTTTGGTTAGCCCCCACTCATGTGCACTTACCTTTCCCCTGAGGGAACAATATCACAGTTCCCATTCCTTGTCCTGATGGTGAAGTTTGTGAAATCCTTTCAAAGGCACTGACTCTGTGTGCCACAGTCAATGAGGTTTCTTCCTCATCTATATGCCCAATTTGCAAGCACTCCTCCAGCAGATCATCTCTATGTCCGGGTCTGGGCAGTTCTGCATTTTTGTGAAATCAGCACAGACTGGTCCAGCCCTGTACATTGTGACAATATGAGCAGCAATACAGGGGGCCCCTGGTGAGTCTCATCTCAGGAGCAACCAAAACAAGAGTACAAAGGCAAGGGAGGCCACCCCACTTAACTACCTGGTAACCTGTAGGGATGACTTCTCCCAGGACACAATGGGTCTCTAAAGGGAAGAAGAAACTTCTAGCTTCAAAAGGACCCTCTTTCCCCTTTCTTAATTTCAACAACAGTCAACCGTCTGACCTACTGAAAGAGATCCCTGGAATTTTCCCATGTTATGTTCCCTTTTAATTCAGTGTCTCAAAGTTCCTGTAAAAGATTCTGCACACAATGTTGCACAGCAACAACAATAAATATGCACATTTAAAGCTGCCATGTCTTCTCGAGTAAAATATATTTGCTTATTCATTGTGAAGTAGCTGTCCCCAGGCTGCAGAAATGAACAATGTAATCTCTTAAGCATACTTCATCTATGCATGCTTTTTCTGCTGATTACCCCTGAAAATATGATATGTATTCATAGTACAGGAGGAGGATTAATGCATTGCTTGTGTGCTGGGAAAGGAGAAACAAGAGGGTCACTGCAATACAAGTGAATCACCCAATTAAGACAGCAGCCAAACAGCTAGAAAATAATCTATTTTAAAATGAGGAAAGGAAAGGGGTGCCACCCTTGGAAAAAATGCTTGCTTCAAATAATCATATTTTATAATCAGGCGCGGGGCCATGGATTACTGTCTGCGAGTTCTTTTTACTGAAAGCGGTGAAACATAATAGGACTAAACAGGGCACATATGGCACATTTCTTCGAAATGAAAACTGGGATATTGAGGCCCTCATTACTAGTTGCCTATTGCAGTAACCCTGGAGTCGATACCGCTTAGGGAAACTAAGATAAGTCAGGTGTTTCCAGACCCAAAATCACTGGCTCTGGAAACATCAGGCCTGGTTTTAGCGGCTGCAGGCCATCCCCAGTAAAACCACTGGTGGAGAGGGGTAGGTGCTGTGGGCAGAGCCACAGCCTGGCCCGCCTCCCTTCCAGCACCACAAGGAGATCAGACAATGGCACTGCCGAACTAGGAAGGAAAATCTGCCCAGTCATCAAAATAAGAGTGGCCAAGTCAACAAATCATATAGCTAAAAAGAAGCCCACAGTTGCAAATGTTTGCAGTTTTGAAAGATTAAACACACACTGCGTCAGTGGTGCTAGAACAATTTTCAGAGTGGGGTGCTGCCATTAATGTTATATCACTTAAGCTAAATGGATTGTGGGAAATCCAAGCATCACACAAACAAGTGTAGCAGATGAGCCACCCCCATTCAGCAGGAAAATAGTAAGGGTGTGGTATGTGCATTTTGGAGCACTGTTGTGGTACATATTTACAGCACATTTACTGCTGAAATGGCCACCAAATTGGCAAACACATGCAGTTTTACTGAGAAAATAATACGGCTCACAAACGATAATGGGTGGAAATCGGGTTTCATTAAACATTTATCATTTGTGCATCCCAAACTAAAGTGTGTTGATTTGGTTTGATTTTGTAAAAATCTTTGTTTCCATCACTACTTAGTTACAAAACAATGTTTATTTTGTGCTTTCCTAATTGCTGCTATATTTTGAAATATGCCCATAGTTAATTTCAAATGCAAAAAGAACAATTGATGGACAGAATGCAGAACAATATCATACATTCTCCCCAGTACAGAGATCTGGGCCTAAATCCATCGTTTTTTTGCTCACCATGCCATTCCAGTTTGAACCCAGCCATATGCAAATCAGTCTTGACCCTGTGCCCAATGGGAACAGTCCAGCCCGAACTGCCAGGCCAGGTCCTCCCTGAACTGGAACCAAGCATCCTAGGACCGGTTTCGGGGTTTCACCCCTCATCAGCCAGGATAGCTTGACTCCAGCTGCATGGAGAGCACGGGACCCACGTCTGGGCACACCCGTCCCACTCGGGGTGACAAATGCAAAAACAACAATTGATGGACAGAATGCAGAACAATGTCATGCATTCACCCCCAGTACAGAGATCTGGGCCTAAATCCATCGTTTTTTTGCTCACCATGCCATTCCAGTTTGAACCCAGCCATATGCAAATCAGTCTTGACCCTGCGCCAAATGGGAACAGTCCAGCCCGAACTGCCAGGTCAGGTCCTCCCTGGACTGGAACCATGCATCCTAGGACCGGTTTCGGGGTTTCACCCCTCATCAGCCAGGATAGCTTGACTCCAGCTGCATGGGGAGCACGGAACCCACGTCTGGACACACCCGTCCCACTCGGGGTGACAAATGCAAAAACAACAATTGATGGACAGAATGCAGAACAATGTCATGCATTCACCCCAGTACAGAGATCTGGGCCAAAATCCATTGTTTTTTGATTTGCATATAGCTGGGTCTGAACTGAGGTGGCGAAGTGAGCTAAAGAATGATGATGGGTTCAACCCAGATCTGTGACTGGGGGTGAGTGTCTGAAAAGTTTCGCGCTCTGTCCATCATCTCCTTGTGTTTGCTTTGTTCGCCCTAAGTTGGTGGGGTATGCCCAGACGTGGGTCCCTTGCTCACTTTGCCACTGGATTCAAGCTAGCCTGGCTGATGAAGGGTGTTACCCAGAAACCGGTCCCAGGATGCTTGTTTCCGGTTCAGGGAAGACCTGGCTTGGCAGTTCGGGCTGGACTGGTCCCATGAGGCACAGGGTCAAGACTGATTTGCATATAGTTAGGTCTGAACTGAGGTGGCGAAGTGAGCTAAAGAATGATGATGGATTCAACCCAGATCTGTGACTGGGGGCGAGTGTCTGAAAAGTTTCAGCGCTCCGTCCATCATCTCCTTGTGTTTGCCTTGTTCGCCCTAAGTTGGCGGGGTATTCCCAGACGTGGGTCCCTTGCTCATTTTGCCACTGGATTCAAGCTAGCCTGACTGATGAAGGGTGTTACCCAGAAGCCAGTCCCAGGATGCTTGTTTCCAGTTCAGGGAAAACCTGGCTTGGCAGTTCGGGCTGGACTGTTCCCATGAGGCACAGGGTCAAGACTGATTTGCATATAGCTGGGTCTGATCTGAGGTGGCAAAGTGAGCTAAAGAATAATGATGGATTCAACCCAGATCTGTGACTGGGGGTGAGTGTCTGAAAAGTTTCAGCACTCCCTCCATCATCTCCTTGTGTTTGCATAGTTAATTTCAGGCATAAAGATTTTGTTGTGTGTTAGAAAACAAATTACATCCCAAAGCCTCTCCTTTCATACTCCCTGTACACCAGCAAGATTGTCACCTAGATCTCTTCAACAAAATTCTCTCACTTTGCAGAAAGAGAAAAGTAAACACCAGTTTTTTGTTAAAAGAATAAGCAGCAATTTCTCAGAAGACATAGCCAGATATCAGACCTTTTTCTTTGAATGCTCAGCAAATGTGTCATGATAAATATAAAATATATCGGCATCTTTATTGCTCTTTTACCTTCTGAACTTCAGCCTGGTTATTATGGGCTGCTGCAACACCCCTTCAACCTTACTTTCAGTGCCTATGCACTGTGTAGGTGTTTTGCAAGGTATGGGAGACTACATGCATTTGTGGTTTCTGCAGACAATGTTTCCAGTAATATTAGGAAAACAAACATTAAAAATAAGTCCACCAGACCATAAAACAGGCTCAAAAACTGGTAAAACAACTCACACACAAACTAGGCCTGGGCAATGAATTCCATTCAGGCACAACTCTGTTAACCGAGTCAGTTACTAAACTGCATCCACAAATGCTTAAATAAAACAACTTTACATGCTATAAAGCATATAACCAATTCACAAAAGTGAACTTTGAAAGTGAAAAATATCAGGCAATGAGAGAGGTGATGATTTTGGGGTCCCCCCTAACCTAGGGGGAGGACCAAGCAGATGCCTTGAACACAAAGAGCATATCATGCTGAGCGATTCAGTGGTGGTCCCATCCTCTTAGGACCACCTCAAGCACAGTTATGGGCAAAAATACAATCCCAATCAAAGGCCCTGCAAAGCATTATGGGACGAGATTAGCAGTAGGCAGTGAATATTATAGTATCCAATATCAAAATAATTCTACAAAGAGCTGCAGTTCAACTAGTCGTTGCTAGGTGTCCCTCAAGTCAAATGCTTTTGCATTTGACTCATGAGGGACACCTAGTAACGACTAGTGGAACTGCAGCTTCATGAAAGGGTTTCAATGCTTTTGCATTTGACTCATGAGGGACACCTAGTAACGACTAGTGGAACTGCAGCTTGATGTAATAATTTCAATGGTTTTGCATTTGACTCGTGAGGGACACCTAGTCACGACTAGTTGAACTGCAGCTCTTTGTAGAATTATTTTGATATTGGATACTATAATATTCACTGCCCACTGCTAATCTCGTCCCATAATGCTTTGCAGGGCCTTTGGTTGGGATTGTATTTTTGCCCATAACTGTGCTTGGGGTGGTCCTAAGAGGATGGGACAACCACCGAATCGTTCAGCAAGATGTGCTCTTTGTTTTCAAGGCATCTGCTTGGTTCTCTCCCTAGGTTAGGGAGGATCCCAAAATCATCACCTCTCTCACTGCTTACTAAGTTTTCATTTTCACTTTTGTGAAATGACTATATGCATTTTAGCATGTAAAGACAGAGATACTTGTTATTTTGCCAAAAGTATATGAGGTTTTTGTTTTATTAATTGGGAGTCCCACCACTGCTACAGTGTCCTGTAGATCGGTCCAAATCTTGCAATGATCAAAGCTTCCACCAGAGAGGTCACAGTTTCTCCATCCCCAGATTCCCTCCGATCCCCCACCTAAAATCCCCTGATATGCACTGCAAGAACAGGTGTTGCACATTATCATGAATCTCCATGGAATTTGTGAGAACCTGTGCTAAGGGTCTTAGGGGGCATATTCTCAAGGACTCATCGCCAACTTATCGGCACTTTAGCGCCGCAAAGTGGCGATAGATTTATCGCCCTATTCTCAAGCTGGTGCAAACTGCCAATATTGCCAGTTTTCCAGCGATAGCTGCCGCAAAAAACATCGCCACGGATGAGTGAGACAACGAACGCTAATGATATGCAGAGTAGGCGTTCCCGTGCAAAAACACACGAAAACACCACTTCGCGAGATTCACAACGACCAGTCCGATCTGCGATGCGACCCAAAAACAGGCGACAAGGCGCGTTAGCAGCAGGGATTTAACACCTCCCTTTAACTGGTGTAAAGCAGGACGACAACCTGCAGCATGAAAGGGAGCCCAGCCCAGAGCCACATCTGAAGACCAACAGATGCCATGGGGACAATGATCGTGCAGCCTGGAGACCCAAGAGGGCCACAACACCCACTGCAACCACCCCCCGGACCCTCCCCCCCAGGTCATGAAGTCCAGTAGTCAACGGTAGTGTAAAAACAGAACTTTATTACAAATACATAAACAACAAGACGAAAAGCTCAGCCAATGCGTTCCATTCCCAACGGGGAACTCCAACAGGGCAACGTGTCTTCAGAAACCTGTGGGAGAAATGGTGACAATGGTCAAACTTTCGTATAGTCACATGCCTAATCTGGTACAGTGTACTGCACTTGGACAAACCGGAATGCCCACAGGCCAGATAAACCATGCATGAGAAGACCGTAACAGAAGTTCACGTGGACGTAACCGTCATAGGAATGAAGAGGAAGGCAACGACCACACGAACTGCTGCTACGGTTACATCATGCAGGACTCATCACACCTGAAAGCATCACGGTGTGTGTCAGCCCGATACCCCTGCCCCTCACACCCCCACACTGCGCAGGAACATCTTGAGACCACGCAAGGGAACTACGCCATAGCTGGCGTCACCCACGTGTTGGGGGCAATTCACAGCACACGTGTATGACTAGTGCCCCCTGCCGACACTGCACACAATCACCGCAACAGCAACCACACGCATGCCATCACTGTGCATACAAAAGTGGACCACCATGGCCTGTCCACCAATGTCGTCGCAAATACCCCAGGCAGTGTGCATGATCCCCACATGTCTGCAAGTCTGCTGCCAACCAGCGCTTTGAGGATGGCCCCATGGAAATGCACTGCCCATCGGCAAGTACCAACTGAACACACCACACACCTCAACTCCACAATCCCCCAAATCACAACTGTGGGAATGCACACGTCACCAATCCACCACCAAAGTGACTACTGCATGTGTCTCAGTCTCCGCCACAACCTGCCCACAGGCCTACACACAAGTGGCCGACCACCTTCAACGGGCACATTCACACTGGAGACGAGGTGGCTACATCACAAATCAACCCGCTCACATCATGAACATCGCATGCAGGGCCGTGTCAGCAAGGGCGGTGCCCCCCACCCAGCCACGACTCCGCCGCCATGACTGGTGGTGCCTGCGCGATCCTGTGTGCCTGATGCACCCCAGCCCAGGTCCCCAGACCGGTCCTCCGCCCAGCGATGACTGGCCGCCCCTGCGCACCCAGGCCTCAATGCTCACCTGCCGCCACCGGCGAGTCTCCAAGAGGGCCCACCACGTGCCGGTGCATTTTCCTCAGCCGATCGCTGGATTCCGCGCATCAGGCCCCCAGCACACCCTGCGGCACCGCACCGCAGAGTCATGTGTGTGCTGACTGCTGCCTGCGCGTACACTGCGGTCCAGCAGGGCACACTGTTCAATTTAAGTCTTGATTCGCTGGACGCCGTATCGAGGCCAACGCATCATCGCAGGCTGCACACCAGCTCAGCTCTTCAGGTGCCACTAACCCTGTGCAACGCAAGTCATCGTCATGTGGCGGTAGGCCCCTGCCAGCCACAGTGCAGCGGGTGCCACTGACCCTGTGCAATGCAAGTCATCGTCACGTAGCAGTAGGCCCGTTCAGGCCGCAGTGCAGCGGGTGCCACCAACTCAGTGCACCACAGGTCATGGCCCCTTCATGATTGAGTCTCGTGGTGCGGATGCCATCATGTCACCTCCGGCAGTGGGTGATGTGATGTGGTAGGCCCCTTTTATTGGCAGGGTCACATGTCCTGTGATGCCGGTGCTGGATGGGTGTGGTGTGGGTGTACACCAGCACTCAGGGAGTGGCTGTGGCATGCTGACAACTAGACCAGTGATCAGCAGATCACTACAAGGAAGAACTGGGACATGTAGCTGTGATGTCCCCCCCATAAGCGTAAGCGTAGTGGGCTGGGCTGGCGTATGCCAGTCCAGCGTAGGGGTGTGAACATTGAGCCTGGGGCTCTGGGCGTGGTTCAGTTCTGGGCTGGACAAGGCAGTAACTGATGCGTGTGTATCTGTTGTAGTGTCGGCGCCACCCGGACCGCAATCGGCAATGTTGCACCCTGTGACTCAAGTTCCACTACATGGGCAACATGGACGTAAGGGGGAATCACGGACCCTACATTCATCCATACTTTCATACTTGAATGATCATAGACATGACACATCTGTGTGAATCTGAATGTTTAATACACATCCAGTGGAGTGTTGTAGCTGGAGCAGTACAGGGCCATGCAAACCCCACTTCACATTATTGGCCCGTGGAGGGCCAGCCAGAGTCTTTCAGGGAATGACAAGTACATCGGAAGGGGAAGAGTTCAGTCCGCAGTCTGATCGCTGTGTCATTGGTAACCAAACAGAAAATGGCAGTCCATGTCGAGGTCCAAGGTGAGTGTTGTAGAGTGTATCGGGGAACAGTGGAAGGTGATGATGCAAAGGGCAGAAACAGGCCATATGGCGGAGATGAATGCTACTGCCTCCGCCTTACCAGTAAGGTTGAGTCACCCGCATCTTCGTCCACTGATGTCACATGTGCCTCACACGTGGGTGGTGGTGGATTGCCTGTTGCACGTGAGGCACTGACACATCAGGGGGCGGAGATGTGGATGTAGAAGCAGCAGCAGCATTCATCTGCTCAAGGCCTTGAGGCAGCAATGCCATGACGATGTGCTGAGGGCATGGAAGGTCCCAGCCACATCTAGCTGGTGTGCAGCCATGGCAGCCATTCTTTCCGCCGTCATCCGCTCCATGTTCTCCATGAGCCCCCGCATCTGTCCCAACTCCCGGCTGACATCGCTGGAGCCACTCTGACTGGACAGTTGTTCTTGTCTCAGTATCATGACTCCAGCGATGTCAGCCATGGATCGTTGGAGAGCATGGAGCGGACTGTGGGTGTCCGTTAGGGACTGTAAGTGGTCCCTGATGGTACTCAGACACCCATGTATGGCATCAAGTTTGGCTGCCATGAGGTCGAACCCCACCCGCACCTGATCAGCCCTCTTCTCCTGGACCTCTAACACACGGCGTTGTAAGGCCATGTGTTGGTCGTGGGGTCCTGGGAGACAGCCGTGGTGGTGGGTGCTTCCTGCTGTGTGGTGTGTGCAGGGGGTGGGGTCTTCTCGATGCAGCTGGGCTGCCCTGCTCCTGGAGGTGAGGTGCCGTAGCTGTCCATGAACTCTTAGAGGGCATCGGTGTCGAAGGTGTGGAGGTCCTCTTCGTCATCAGTGAAGAGCTGTTGGGTCTGCTCTGCAGGAGGTGTTGGTTCTCCCTCTGCAATGTGATGGGGAGATGCAGTTTAACATTGTGTTCACATGTATGTTGACGCATTGTACAGGTTTACATGCAAACTGCATGACAATGTACATTGTGACTGTTTGGGAGGAGCTGCCTATTTGATGCGTGACAGTGGACATTACGACAACATCACGGATGTGTGTTTGTACTTGTACATTATCATCTCACATTTCCCTGCTATGCCAAATGTGATTGACCAGTTTCTACACACAAGCGGCACCAGTTGTGTCCTCTGTTCTGCTGTGAACGTGTTGCAGTTTATACCACATTGTTGTCAATGTTGATGTGCTCTGAATGTTATGTGTGTGTGCTGCATTTTTGGAGAGTCGCCCCTGCAGCTTTGATTTGGCTGGCCCTTATCCCTTTCAGGCGGTGTGCCTTTGACTTCTGTGCTTCTACAGTGCTGAGATGTTGCATTCTTAGGGAAATTGGGCTCTTGGTGGGACTTGGGACTCTGGGGCATGGTTTGTCCACAGTTGTGTTGTTGAGGTCAGGGGTTGTTTGTGCAGGTGGATGTGTCAGAGTGTGACCTGCTCCTTTAAGGATGTGGTCCACACTCAGCCACCTCAGTGTGGTGGCGTGCAACATGTCATGATATATTGACTGCAGCCATGCTATTCGTCATGCAGTGTCACTTGCATTGTCAGTGTGGCTCACAGACACGCCGCTTTGCTGGGTTCAGCACATGTGCATGGGTTTGTTGTGAGATTAGTGATGTGTGGGAAGAGCCCCCTCTGTGCACATTGTGGAAGGGGGCCTACTTGCTGTTTCTATGTGTGCTGCAGTATGCCAAGGAGATCAGGGACATGATCCAGAGTCATTGTGTGTGTGCACTGTGCTATACTTGATTGTGCATGTGTGACATTGTGCCCATCTCCCCCCGTCCCCCCAGTCCCTGGTCGTTACTCACCCTGTTGCTGTTGTGTCAGGTCATGTTGAGCAGTGTCCGGTGCCCCAACTCCTGCCACCGTCTCCACACTGATGACTGTGGACACCATTTCCTCCATCTCATCCAGCTCCTCCTGTGGCGCTGGACTCCCACCTCCAGTCTGCATTGCTGCCTTCTGGTTGTTGCCGAGTTTCAGCTTGGTTTTGCGGTTCACATCATTCCAGCGCCTCTTGAGCTCTTCCATTGTCCTCCTCAGCACTCCGACTGCATTCACCTTGTCCAGGATGGACTGCCATATTCCATTTTTTGTTGCCAATGACACAGTGGAGGTGACGAACAGTTGTTGATGGTGTTCTACCACCTCCGTGATCAGGATCCTGTTTTCCTGCGGACTGAACCGCGTCTTCCACTTCTTCTTGTCCTTGCCCTTCCCTGTCCCCGAGGTCCCAGGCTGGTCATCCGTGCGGCTTGTGGGGTTCTGGACGTCCTCTGTCCCTGCTCCGGCTGCCTCCATTGAGCTTCGCTGTAGTTCGGTTTTTGTTTGTTTATTTTTTTTTTCTGCTTTTGTAGTGATTTTTCCCACCTGACGTGTGTGATTTGCAGGCCTGGCGCTGCTTTTCGCTGATTGTCTTATCGCGGTTGGGCCCATCGCAACTTTTTTGGCATTCAGGTTTGAATTTTCATTGCCGTACCGGTAATGTTATCGCGGACATTTGCCGCGTTATCGGGGTACTATCGCATGTTACCGCCATGTTGTGAATGCCACGTTAACACGGGGTTATTTTCCCGCGATAGACGGCGATATGGAAACTTGCGTTAACCTAATTTGGCGATGTTTATCGCACGTTCTTGAGAATATCCCCCTTAGTAATTCCAGGTCCAGCACATTATTCCCCATTGCAGAGAGTTTAATTTGTGATTGTCATTAACTCACAAGAAGATACCAGCCGATATAGCAAATAACAACTTACTGCACTCACAGCCTCTGATGAAACACAGCCACCTACGTAACAGAGCAACCATACGCAGTGTCTAGTCAGTGTCCTCATCCTGAAATATAAAAAATCATATACACTAGAGGCAGACTGTTAGACCTGGCACCATTGGCGTGGGTCTCCCTTCCATTTTTCGCTGTTGTCTCCTCTGTTTTACTGGTGTTAGATGCTCTGGGCGCTGTGCCACTGCCATTCAGTGTCACAGCGCGAATGCTCCCTGTGTAAATATGTCTATGTGAATTGGTATATCCCTGATTGGCTTGTTTGGTTTACCTGTTAGTCCCTAGTAGTGTGGCCTATGTGTGCCCAGGGCTGGTAAACCAAATGCTGCTGGTGGGCCTGCAGCACTGATGTGTGCCACCCACAGAAGCAGCTTGTAAAGTGTGTCTCAGACCTGCCGCTGCAGGGTCTGTGTGCAGTCCAGAACTGCCATCTTGGCTGTGAAGTGCACTCACTTCCCAGCCCCTGAACCTTCCCTTGGCATCCTGTAAGTCACCCCTATGGTAGGGTGCCTTGTATGTGTGAGGCAGGACATGCCTTGGTGTGTGTAGCATGTCCTGGTAGTGAATTATGCCCCATTTCGTTTTTCACTACTGTAAGGCTACCTATTCCTCATAGGCTAGAATGGGCAGTTTGACTATTACATTCTATAGTCCTAACTGACCCCAGGAACATGGTAGAAAAACGAATTTAGTATGCCTGAGCTCAGAATATTAAAATACATCTTTTAGTGAAGTTTATTTTTATATTCTGTGTTTGAAAATACCACTTTTAGAAAGTAGGTATTTTCTTGCCTAAGCCTTCCAGTGTGCTCTGCCGTTATGTGTATTGGCTGTCTGGGTTTAGAGGGACAGGGCAGGCTGAGTCAGACCTGGGTTGAATAGAGAGATCTGCATTTAGAGTGTGGGGAGGGTGGCTCCTTGACCTGAATAGGGCTGTGCCTGGCAAGGTGAATGCTGGCTCCACCTCCCACTGTGTGTCTGCTAGCAGACCCCTCTTTCTGAAAGGAAGGATGCAGCCTGGTAAACAAAGTGCTCCAGGCCTGAGCAGAACTAGTTCTGGCTAGGTTCAGTGACTGGTAGCTTCAAGGATCAAAGGCTTTTTGGGGTATAAATATCTGTGCTCAAGCCCCTACTTTTTGTATTGCTTTTGGATCTGGAGAGGAAACTCTGTCCCTGCCACTGGAGGAATCTGCAGGAAGTGACTGTCCCTGTGCTGTGTGTTGTTTCTTGCACTGGCCTGCAGCAGTGACCACTGGACCTTGAAGAAGAGGAAAAGGAACTCTTGAGAGAACTTTTATTTTTGTTACAGCAATTACCCAAGGGCTAGGAAAGAGCTAGCCTCCTGCTGGAGTCTCAGGCACATCAGACTCCACCACCAACCTCCTGCTTCCTCCCTGCGAGGACTGCTATCTGCTGATGAGGCTCCTGTGAGTTCCAGGGCCTCTAGTTTGCATCAGAGAAAAGAGTGTGAGAAATCGACGCTAACGCATCTTTGCGGGCCGCTGCAGTCGAGAGCGCTGGGAAAATCATCGCGCTACTGCCGCCGAGGGCCCGCAACACGAAACCATCGCTGACGCCCCTTTGCGAGCCGCTGCAGCCGAGACGCGCTGGAAAGATCATCGCGCTGCTGTCGCCGCGCACTCGCAACCCTTAAAGAAATCATCGCTTCGAGACATCGCAGTGCGGACACCATGCGTCCGCCACTTTGATCGCATCGCACCGAATTTCGTCGCTCCCTCGTGGAGCGTCTTGTCTTCGCATCGCAACACGATCGCACAGCGCAACAGGATCACCGCATCGACTTCTCCCACGCGGCAAGAAAGTCATCGCATCGGCGGTCCAGCGTGCAGAAGTTTGTCGCATCGTCTCCGCACGCATCCCGCAGATCGGCGCATCATCCTCCCTTGCGGCAAGGATTTCAACGCATCGCCGGCCTCGCGTGCCGAGAATCATCGCTACAGCTTATTTGCGACACTTTGTTGGTTTTGCTACTAAACCCAGGTACTTTGTGAAAGAAAGGGTCGCAGAGACCACTGCTTTGAACTTGAACCTTATTTTTGCAACCTTTGAACTATTTTTGACAGCCCTTCAACAGCTATCCTATTTTTGACAGTATTGTGGCTTTTACAGTTATTGGTCTTGTGATAAATCTGCCTTTATATAAAGATACTTATTTTTTATAATAACTACTTGTGTGGTGTCCTTTTGTAGTGTTCCTCACTGTGTTACTGTGTATGATCATAAATGCTTCACACCCGGCCTCTGAGATAAGCCTACCTGCTCGTGCTACGTTACCACAGGGTTGAGCAGGGGTATTAAAGAGGGTAGCCCTCTCACTCTGACTTAGGAAGAAGGGTCCCTACTTGGACAGTGGCCAGCCATTGCCAACTAGAGACCCCCATTTCTAACACAGACCAATTGCTTATCACTTCATACTCAACAAGCTTAGTAATATGAATCAATTTCAATTCATTCTTTTTTTCGCATTTCTTTTTAATGCATAAAAGTTCAGCATATGAACAAATACAATAAAATAAATAGCATAAATTAGTTCATTTCTAAAACTGTTAACATTTGATCCATTTAGTTACATGGCCATAAAACATTTATAAAACCATGATCCTAAAACCATATAAAAAACAGTTGACAAACTCATTTATACCAAAAAAGTACATCCCAAATCATCTGCCAATCAGCCTTCATTTTAATCCCATTTCCAAATATACCCTCCATGTGCAAAAACTTTGGGGCATATTCACAAGCCCCTATCGTCAACGGAATGTCACTTTTTATGACGTTCCCGTGGTGATAGGGCCAGAGCCCTATTCTCAAGGCAGCGTTAACCCACTTAACGTGGCTTAAAGCCACATTAAGTGGCTTAACGCTGCCTTGAGAATAGGGCCCCTTTAATGCTAAACTTAGCATGAAAGGGGGCGTGCAGTGGATGTTGCGGTGGACGTACCACCGCAACACCCATTGAGTTTGACGCTACCGCCTATTATCAAGGGCGGTGATAATAGGTGGCAGCGCCAAACTTAAGACCTAGAAAAATCAGGTCTTAAGGTGGCTAAACGAGGAGAAAAGCTTTATTTCTCCTTGTTTTTGCTTTTTCTATGTGTGCTGCATGTAGCAGCATACATGGAAAAAGCAAACTGGCATTTTCGGTTTGTTATTGTAAAGGAAGGGACACCTTCCTGTTCATTAGCAGACCTTCCTGCTCGCAGACACCCTTGCGCTCTGGTGCAAGGGTGCCTGTTTTGGCATTAAGTCGTGAGACTTAGCGCCGTCGATGGGGGAAACGCCAGGCTGCACCACATTCTTGTGAATAGGGTGCAGCCTGGCGTTTCCGAAGTGGCGGTGAGAGGCGTTAAGCCAAGGAGGCTAACGCCTCTTACCGCCACTTCTTTGTGAATATCCCCCTTTGTCTTCCTTGGGACCCTCCTCACTAGTCTAAATACGCGCATCTCAGCCTCAGTGCAGCCCAAAGGAAAGATGCCATGGCATAACATACATAAAATTCTTCCAGTTGTTGTAGAAACAGAAGCACTGGATGACTATGTCTAAAATTGTATTTGCGCAGCAACGGGAAAATAAACTTTTTTCTTTGGGAGCCATATAAAGAGCAAAAAAATTATATATGCATGTTGAATTGGGTCGATCGCCCATCGCTAAGGACAGGGTGATAATTTACTTAAAGGATGAGTGTTGGCAGGAAAACCTAACATGAGTGGGACATAATTTAATCTAAATCTTATCAAAGTAAACCGATGCTGACGATTTCTTATCATAGACAGATAGGACTGCACACCATGATTTACAGAGGGCATGTTATGATAAAAACCTAAAGTGCTCTTATTTTTATTTTGCTCCCATCTTTCCTCCAAGTAATATGAATCAAGTCTATGTCTTAAATTAATCCTACATGCTTCCTCTACCACAAACAACCTTTCCAGTTGTGTAATATGAAATGAAAGCACAAAACATTGCTAGCAGGGAGTGCTACTTTTCAATTCTGTATCCTATTTTCTCCACTTTCAGGCATGTAGTTATCTAGAAAAATGCAGCGTTAACAGACACATCAATACATCTTATATATATTTATTATAGCCCTTGCTGGAGCTCTGTGCTCCAGGAAACTCCAGGGCACCCTGTTGGTTGATTCTAAAACATAGTAAAGACTTCTGGATTTTTAGTGTAATAATGGGATACATTTGCCTAAGTACTTAGGGGCATATTAGCAAGACCGGCGATAAAATTATCGCCGTTTCAGCGGCAGGAAACTGCCGCTAAAACGGCGATAATGGGCTTGCTAATATGCGTTATAGAATTCCAATAGAAGCCCAGGTTAGATGTGCAGGACATCTAACCTGGGCTTCTATTGGAATTCTATAACACATATTAGCAAGCCCATTATCGCCGTTTTAGCGGCAGTTTCCTGCCGCTAAAGCGGCGATGATTTTATCGCCGGTCTTGCTAATATGCCCCTTAGGGCTTTATTCATGAAAGCTGTCTCATCGCTGCGACAAAACAGCGATGCAACAGTTTTCACTGCACCCTCCTTGCGACACGATGGACGCACCGTATTTAATGTATGGTGCTCCAAGTCACAAGGAAAGACAGATACGTCAGGAATCCTGATGTATCTCACAGCGCAAAAGTCACGCATTGCTGGAGTTGTGTCGCAAGCATGACGCAACTCCAGCAATGCGTGGGGGAGGCCTATCCTTAATGCACTGCGTCACCTGGCCAGAACAGCTTTGCATTCTAATGCCCATTTTCTGCTAATTCAAGCCCAATGATGCCAAACAATATTGAGCACAATAAAGGTTGAGATGGAGAAATAGATGTGAAATAGACAGAAAGATCACTTTTCCTGAGGGCCCCTTGGAAGGTGGGGGCCCTGGGCAATTGTCCACTTTTATCATGCCTTAAAGAAATCTCTGCTTCATGTCTCTTTAATCCAGTACCAGATGCCCCCTACCCCTTTATCTCACTCTTGCTGGTTCCTGCTTTCTCCCATTGCACCAGTTTTTCCTTCTTTCTCTTCCTCTGTCTGTCCGCTTTGTGTGTTTTTCTCTCTTGCACTCGATAAATGTCTGCTGCAGAACAATAACTGCTGGACCAATGAATAAGAGTTGGTAACCCCCACCGGCAATCACCATCTCAAATTAAGCCAGTGGCAGTCTGTGGGTAGGTAAGCTCGGTGGGGCGGGAGGGAGGAGGCGACAGACGACGGAATAGGGAAAAATAAATCAATCCTATTCTGTCACCTGTCGACATCCCCCTGCAACGCCCCACCACCCCACTGTGCTTACTTGCATGGAGCGCTGCTGAACTAAGCACTGATTCTCCTGTTTGCAGAATTTTCATACGTGACAAGGTTTTGTCGGCACTAGGCTGATATATTACCTTTTAGTTGTGTGCAGTGCTAAATTTCCATCTTTGCTGTATTCTTACATGTGGAATTACCATGTTTGAAAAATGTTGCTGTGTGCCAGGCCTACATTTAGTAGGGGTGTGTGATAAATGGATTTTTTTTGGTGCAAAATATTCATAATTGGCCAAACATATATGCATTATGGGAAAGATTTTTTCTAGCATCTCTAGTAAAAATTAAACAAGATGTTGGCAGAAACTTTTTTTGTGTTCAAAACATTTTTTTTTCATTTTCAAAGTAAGAAGGACAATTCATAAAAGTTTACTAAAAAGGTACACAATACAAGAAAAGAGTGATAAACAACCCACTCAATTATTTATATTCCTGTAAAAAAGTGAAATAGTCATATATCAAAAACAGTAGATAAATACTTTACAATAAGGAAACAGATAGGAGCTTTTTCCTGTATGAGGGTCAATCAAAGACAATAATGAAAATGCTTACAAATAGAATCAATAAACTTTACATGTGCAATACAAGATAATCATCAGCTGGTTTCCAAAACAATTGAAAAGAGGAAGTATTATGACAAAGACCAGCAAGAGATAAATGAGCTCCTTGTCTAGTAAAAGTAATCCATAAACACCAAGGTGCCAATTACGATACAGCCATAAAGGCTCTGACCTGCGGTCGGAGCCTTTAGGGCCACATTGTAATCGGCCACTCGTTTTCATTTCCGACCGCCTCATTATGTTGGAGGCGGTTGAAAAAGAAACCTGACGGTCATTCCGGCTGGCTTCCAATGGGCTCGGAGAGCCTGTACGCCAGTCAGAAGGTGGCAAGTAATCTCAAGGGCGGGTCTTTCCGCCCTTGAGATTACGATCACGGTTTTCGACATGGTTTCCATGCCGGTCTGTCCGACATGGAAACCATGTCGGAAAGCATGTTTTAGGGCCCCATAGCAGGGCCCCCTTTGGTGCATGGCCTCCGGTTGGAGGCTGAGTGGGCACCTATGGTGCCCCCCTGTTGATCCGTGCACCTTGTGGCAGGCACCTTGAGGTGCCTGCCACAGGGTGCAGGGATAAACCGCACCTCCCATTTCACTTTGGGAGCATGCAGTACGGCCAGTTTACAGCCGTAATGCATGCTTCCATAGTGAAATATGTTGGGTCGCATCCTAAAGGGGCAGTTGGGACCGCCGACCCGGTGTCAGTCTGTTCCATGACCGAGTCGGATCACTTCCGCCCGACATCATAATAAGCCCTCAATTGTAAATTGATAATGGAGATGCATTTTTTCAATGTGATGTCGTTGATTGGATAGCTGAGGAGAACAGGCTGTCAAAAAGCGTGTTCTGAATGTCAGATAATTTGGAAGGTAAAGCCATGGATATACAGATAAGCATTTCATAAGAGAGAAACGTGAGGTATTTTTGTAATAATATTCCAAACATCTCTCCAGGACTTAGAAAAAATAGTGCAATCAAATAACACATGCTTTAAAGAACCATCAATCTTTTTGCAACATCAACATAGTTGAGCATGTAAAAGTTTGGCTTTAAATAATTTGATAGGGGTCCATAAACAGATAAACAAGATAAAAGTATTTGTTTGATATAAGGAAACAGGAATCCATGCAGAAATGTTTAATAACTATGGGGCATATTAGCAAGGAGTTGCGATATTTATCGCAAAACGCGCTTAGCGCGTTTTTTGTTAACGCCGCCTATCGCTGGAAATTATCGCTGAGATAACACCCTATTAGTAAGGTTTATCTCCATAGCGATAATATTTCCAGCGATAGCGGCAAAATGCGAGAATATCGCTGGAAAACCAGCGATATTCTTGCATTAACGCTAAGGTGGATTCAGCATTAGAATCCACCTCCTATACCTTAAACAGGTAAGTCATAGTCAGTAGCAGGTGTTAAAATCTAGCGATAAACGCGCTTAGCGCGATTTATGTTATCGCTTCGCCTGCCTTGATAATAGGGGTTAGTGGTGTTAGCGACTGTTTACAGTCGCTTTTAGTGGGGAACGCCTACCTTGCATGTCATTAGCGATAAATATCGCTGACATGCAAGGCGATGTAATTCCCGGCCTCTAACGCCTGAAAGCTGTCGCTAACGCCTGTTAGCGACAGCTTGCTAATAGGGCGTTAAAAATATCGCCGATTTAGCGGCAAAAAGTGCCGCTAAATCGGCGATAAAGCCCTTGATAATATGCCCCTATATTTTTGTCATGTTTCTAAAGAGAAAATTCTAGACACCTTCCATGTTCCACAAATTACTAATAAAGAGTAAGTTAGTCTCGCCTATATCATGTAGTTTTCTGAAGAATTTGGAAACTGCATGTGGAGAAGCATTAAAAGCAATGTTGTATATTTCCAAATCCGAAATTATGATATTGATGTGTAAACTTTGAGGAAAACAAATATGGAATTACATAAAAGTTCATAGTTTGAAGCATCTGCCAAAGGAAAAGAAAACTTATGTTGTAGGTCTGAAAATGATAAAAATACATCTTTATCACACCCCCCAAAAAAACCACCAGCATCTATTTAAGATTTCCAGAAATTGATAGTATGATTATATTTTATCATGAGGTTATGCAATGAACAAAGTTTAGCAGTCGTAGAAATAGATGATTAAAATAAAGAGTCAAAATCTTGTAAAATTAATTCAGTAGATTAAATAACTGTTAAAGATTTTACACTCTTATTAGAGATAGACATCGATAACAATGTTTGTAATGGGAATGGTAAACTAATTGTTGTCCAACTTGAAGCCAATTGGGTGTTTTAGTTGGGCCAATCTGTCTGACCCTTGTTTTAAGATAAATGCTTTATGGTATTTAAAAAATATGGTAAGCAAGTCCTCCATTAGTTTTAGTAATTTTGAGTTTAGCCCAGCTTACACATGGAGGTTTATGATTCCAGATAAACTGAGAGGTAATTCTGTCCAATGTTTTATAAAATTTGAGTGGTAATTGAATTGGAAGCATAGATAAAGTATAGAATATTTGAGGAGCAATAAATATTTTAATAGAATCAATGTTCCCCCACCATGAAAGATGTAAAGACGCTCAGTTACGTAGTTTATCTGTAATTTTAGAAAATAAGGAATCACAGTTTAATGTGATGGATTGTTTAATAGAATGTGAAAATTGAATTTCGAAATATTTTACCATCTCTTAATGCCATGTAATATCAGTGTTATTTACTATATCATGGGTACAAAGTACATTTAAAAGAAAAACATCTGTTTTAATGCTATTTAGAATGTAACCAGAAACAAAAGAGTAATTGCGGATATGGGTATGAATATTAGATATAGAGGTGCCTGGTTGCTAATAAATAGTAAAACATCCTCTGCATATGCAGAAGTTTTATGGGTGATGTTACCAATCTTGAGGATAGTAATTTAACTGGTATTTCAGATAAGAGAAAGCATAGCTTTAATGCTTGATCAAAAAAAAGCAAGGGCGATAAATGGCAACCTTGTCTAGTAACCTTAAAAGGTTAAAAGAATTGGAAAAATGCCCATTGATAAAAATGTCCTGCAGAGGGATAGGAGTATAATGCCGAAACCATTCTAATAAATGAGTCTCAAAAATTAAAGGAAGATAAGATACGGAATAAACATTTCCAATGATCCTTGTAATTGGCTTTCTCAAAGTCAAGTGCTAGAAGGTCAGATCGAGAAGGGAACAAAGGGATTGCTTCAATTATGTGGGACAAAAGTGTTTTATTATTAACAGAATATCTAATTTTAATAAAAACCCGTTTGAGCTACATGGTTTGTGGTTGACAAAATTTTGGGCAGTCTGGTGGCAAGGGTTTTTGCAAACATTTTACAATCTTGGTTAATTAAAGAGTTATGGCAATACTTTGAAACTTTAGTGTAATCATTATCTGGTTTGGGTAGTACAAGGATCAATGCTTCAAAAAAAGATCCTGAAATCGTACCTGTATTCTAAAGTTTGTAAATAATTGAAATAAATAAGGAGTGAGGTGATACGAAAATGTTCTATAGAATTTCGCAGGAATCCTTTCCGGTCCCGGAGAATTTCAAGGCTTCAATTAATTAATAGTTGTCATAATTTCTTCTCTGGATATGGGCAAATCTGATTTAGATCTATCCAACTGGAAGATTGTGGAAGATTACATGTTTTAAAAAAAGAGTCTAAAATTTAGTTATCAATGGAATCAGGTTTGTTGTGTAACAAGGAATACATTTTCAGAAATTCACTAACAATATCTGTAGTGCATAATGCAAGCTTCCCATCCTTACCATTAATAGTTTAAATTAAATTTTTGTCCTTTTTAATACATAAATAATTCACAAACAATTTCCCAGATTTATTGGCATTAAAATAAAATCTAGTTTTTTTATTTGAAACCTGCACCTTAATCTCTTAGTAAAGAATTAAATTTGTAACAAAGCTTCTGCATTTTAATTTTAAAAGAGTTATTAGATAATATGTATAGCCTTTCAAATATAGCAATTTGTATTTCTAACTCAGATATACTTGTAAAAAATGATTTTTTTCATGTGCTTTCATGCAAACCGTTATACCTCTAATATATGCTTTAGAAGTTCCCCAACGTATAACAGGTGATGTTGCACCATCAATATTAAGAGAAAAATAGTCTTCAGTAGCAAACAACATTTTAGTTTTATTATTGTCACTGAGAGCAATATCAACATTTATAAGCCATTTAGATCTTGAAACATATGAGTTATGTAATCACAAACATATAGAAGTCATGGCATGGTCTGAATTGTCAATATTTCTAATTACAGGATGAGTGCTAGAATGGACTAAGTTCCTTGATGATAATAAATAATCAATTTGTGAGTATGAATTATGGGCATTTGGAAAAAAGCAAAATCTTGAGTGGAAAGTGTAAGCACCAAATATCAACAAGATTTGCATTTTGAAACAATCTTTAAGTGAATGAAAAGGCTTAGGAGGTCTAAATTTATTTGAAGATATTCTTTTTTTGAGTTCAATGAGTTTTTATTGGTTGTTCAAACAGTATATAATACATATACATAAAACACAATGCAATAAGCAAAAGAAAATACAATACAATACAATACAATACAATAAATAACCTAAATGGACAAAAAATAGATGAGTAGACTGTCCCGCAATAAGTCAGCAAATACCATACATAACATAAATGGCACTTGAAAAGTATCTAAGGCAAAAAACATATACCATGAAAGGCTATTACGTTCGGTATACATCTAATGTTTGTGAAAGTTTTCGGCTAATGAAAAGAGCAATAATATCACACAATGTGAGACATAGGCGGTGAATAGGGGTTAGAAAACCTTAATACGTGCCCCTCTAGAGTTCAGAGTATATGTGTCGGTCATAGAGGGTCACCGGTCGGTACTGTGTAAGACCATAGGGTAGTTTGTGAAATATTTCACGGCGGTTTGTGTGATTCAAAAAAGAGATCAAGGGATTCCCACATGTATCTAACCGGGGTCTTCCACGGAGTGTTGTGGAGCGCTATATTATCAGTTCCTCGCAAATTAGTGACCCAATTTAGCCAGCATTGAAAGGACGTTTTGCGAGTGTCCTTCCAATTATTAAGAATTATCTTAATTGCTGCTGTGATGAGTAGGTCAAGGAGTGCCTTATCGTTTTCGCACAAGGAGTCTGCTCTAAGAGGAGCGAACAGCAGAGTCAAGAGATCCCTGCTTGTATCAAAGGGGAAGAGTTTAGATATGAATTCAAGGACCTTATCCCAATAGGACGACACACACGGGCAAAGAATTAGTAAGTGTTCTAGATCTCCTACTGCACCATTGCAGTTCCAGCAGGTATCGTCGTCACGAAGTTTGTGTTTGTGTAGTCGGGCTGGTGTCCAATATGCCTTGTGTAGGAGCCAGAACTTTGTTTGGGACAATACCGGACTGATTTTATTTTTAACTACTGAGTTCCATGTCCAGGACCAATCTGAGTCTGAGATCGGGGTGGTGGAGTTCGACTCCCAAAAACTCAGGCTTCCCAAAAGGCTAGGTTGGGTTAATCTAGCTGATTTTAAACTTTACCAGCCGGCTTTCCTGGCAAAACAGGGTTCATATTGGCTGACATCTCTGGCAGGATACACCCCTGTATGGCTAGATATTGAGAAATCTCTCCTCCATGATATTCCTCCGGCAACCCTCCTCACCACAAATCTTAACCGAATTACATGTTCAAAAGCCATCTTCAAAAACACAAAATCCTCCCTCTTGAAAATAGATAAACTACTAGACATCAGCGTTAGGAAATCCAGCTTAGAATCTATTTGGAATAATCGTAACATTTTATATAAGGGACGCACCTTATATAATGATACATGGATTAGTAAAGGCATATACTTTCCCCACCAACTTTATGCGGGCGCACAACCTTTGACCTTTAAAGACCTGCAGACCACATATCAACTTGAGTCAATAGAATTCTACAGCTTCTTGAAAATAAAAGCTGCCCTAGCTAAAGCAAACCTCTCAACCCTATCACCATCCCTTCCGCAATATTTTTCAAAACTAAACACCTTGGGCCACCAGGTCTCCCGAGTCTACAATTTATTTGAAGATATTCTATCCACAAGAGGGTCATATATTTCATTAAATTCACCACTTACAATGGTGGGAACATCACCAAGTTTAACAATTTCGCTAGTAATATTATTCCAAAAAGTCGGGTCGTCATCTGTTGGGCAAAAGATATTAATCAAATGTAACATGGTGGTGTAAGTTTTTACTATAACAAGCAGAAATCTACAATTCATGTCAGAGTATTTATCTACTATCCATTATTGGTGTTTTTTAGAGAATAATATTGCCATTGCAATTGTCTTATTCATGGCTGCAGAATAAAGAATGTGGCGAACCCATTTTTTTTGCATATAAGATAAAAGTTTGTCATCAACATACGTTTCTTGGAGGAAGCAAATGTCCGTCTTCTGCATAGACAAATAATCTAATATTTTCATATGTTTAGCTGGGTGTTTTAAACCTTTAACATTAAAAGAGACAATTTGAATCCTTTTAGAGTTATTCATACCTCAAAACATTAAGGGGAAAATTGAAAATATCTGTAAGCAATAGAGCAGCATAGTGTGGATACGTCTGAGATTATAAAGTTGCTCTGAAAATTAGACCATAGAGGGAACACTAAAAAGACAAAAGACCACATAGAAGAGACAACAAAAAACATTAATAGCAATGGCAAATCATGCACGCACATACACAAGAGTAGCCAGATGAGATAAAGCCTGTAACTAATTTATCCTATTCAAAAAGGGCTAGTGTATAAATAAAATAGGTCTATTTGTTACATTAGGTTGAAGTGTCTTGTGGCTCCATGGAGAGAGGAAACTGATGATCCAAAAAAGCTCGAAGGTTTTCCGGATAATGAAATGACTTGAAGATGTCATGTTTCCATATAAGCATGGTCAAAGGATCAAACAGACCATACTTGAAGCTAGAACTTCTCAATCTTGGACATAGAGCAGTAAACTCCTTAAGTATGGTCACCGTTTCCTTAGCAAAATCTTGATGAATAACTATTTTAAAGCCATTGACCAATAGAAAGGGAATTTCTCTTCCTTCCTTCCTTATCAATACTAAGGGACCGATTACGATCTCGTCCCTAAAGCATTCTGACCGATTTGGTTCCGGAATGCTTGTTATGTTATGTTACAAAGTTTTTATATAGCGCACATACACCAAACGGTTTCTTAGCGCTGGTAGGGCAGACAGGTGCTAGCAGGAAGCAGGAGTTTAAATGTCATATGATTGGATGAATAAGTGAGTTTTAAGCAGTTTCCTGAACTGTGTATACGACGTAGCCCGTCTTAGCTCCACCGGGAGGGAATTCCAAAATTGAGGAGCCAAAACTGCGAATCTGGAGCCTCCATGCTTTTGCGTTTGAAGGAGGGAATGGCTAATAGATTTAGATGGGACGATCGCAAGACCCTGGAGGGGGTGTATCTTTGAATTAGGGAGGAGATGAAAACTGGGCTATTGCCGTGAAGGGATTTGAAGATAGTGCAGCCCAACTTGAAGGCGCACCTCTTGGCCACCGGAAGCCAGTGTAACTTCTTCAAAATAGGAGTCACATGCTGCCGCTTTGGTTGATGGAAAATAAGTCTGGCAGCTTGGTTTTGAACCAGCTGAAGGCATCTCAGTTGATAGGCGGGGATGCCAAAATATAATGAATTGGCGTAGTCTAGTCGGGAAGTAACCAATGCTAGGATAACCATGGTTAAAGCTTCCCTGGACAGAAATCTACTGATCTTCCTTATTCTCCGCAGTTGAAAAAAACTTGAAACCACAGCGCCAATTTGGGCATTCATAGACAGATCATTAAAGATCACAATGCCTAAGCTTTTAGCTGAGCTTACCGGCATCGGAGGGCTACCCAAAGAGGGGGGCCAGTAGTTGGAGTGCCAGGGGTTGGAAGAACCACCAGTGAGAATCAGCTCAGTTTTGTCGGGGTTCAACTTGAGTTGGTTGACATTCATCCAGTTGCTTATAAAAATCATGGTGGATTGGAAGTGGGAAATTGAAGATGCTGATGAGTTGATGTCAAACACCAGTTGGAGATCATCAGCGTAGTTGAACGTACCAATCTTGCTTTCTCTCAGGGATTGGATTAGAGGCAAGAGATATAAGTTAAAAAGAAGAGGGGAAAGGGAGGAGCCCTGTGGGACTCCACAAGTCAGTTCCCTCTTGTTAGATGATAAGTTGGCAATCCGTACTGCTTGGAAACGGTTGCTGAGAAAGGAGGAGAGCCAGTTCAGCGCCATACCCTGGATCCCGACATTTCTGACACGGTCGAGCAGAATAGTATAGTCAACCGTGTCAAATGCAACTGACAAATCTAAGAGGACCAGGGCTTGGGAAATACCGCTATCAGCTCCCCTTCTTAATTCATCCAGAACTGTAAGTATTACAGATTCCGTTGAATGAGCTGGTCTGAAACCAGCCTGATGGGAATCCAGGAGCTGGTGATGTTCGACGAATGTGCTCAAGCAGTTTGCCACGTAAGCCTCTAAGACTTTGCCCAGATAGGGTAGCAAGGAGATAGGGCGATAGTTACTTAGAACTGTCGGATCTGCGCCCGGCTTTTTCAGAATGGGAAGAATTTTGGCACTTTTGAAAATATCAGGAACAATGCCATATTTAAGTGAGTTGTTGAGAAGAGAGAGAGGGGGATCGGGGCAGATAGTAAAGGCTTCCCGAAGTATATGTGGAGGGCAGCAGTCGAGAGGAGAGCCAGAGTCGGTCTTTCTAAGTAAATTCAAAAAGTCTCCTTGGAGATTGGAGGAATTTGATCCATCCGAGAAGCAATCCGGTGAGTGTTTGGATCGGGTATAGAGAAAGTAGAAGAAGGAATACTGGCTTTGATGGAAGCAATTTTCTCCAAGAAAAAGAGTTGAGCGAGTCGCAAAATGACTGTGTGAGAGCTGGCTTCAGCAAAATTCGATCTGGTTTAGAAAGCTTGTTTACTATGGAGAAAATTTCTTTGGGTTTGTTAGAGGCATTGAGAATCTTCTTAGAAAAGTAATTTTCCTTGGTACGAAGGATCTCCTTTTTATATTCTTTCAGTAGGGTTACATAAATAGCCCTCTTGTCAGGGAGGTAGTGGCGTCTCCAGCTGCGTTCAGCCTGTCTTAAGAGGAGTTTCCTGTTTTTTAAGTCATCTGAGAACCAACGTTGGGCATCATGGGGTCTCATAGTGGTGATTTTCTTAAGGGGAGCGACACGGTCGCTAACCCGTATGAGCCATGTCTTGATACTCTCTGCCTGAGTCAGAAACGGCTCCTGTGGAGAGGGAGCCATGTCTGTTAACAATAGTCTGAATTGGTCAGTGTTTATACACCGCCAATTTCTAGACGTTGCATTCTTTAAGCATTGGGGTTTGGGGGGGGGGAAACGTTAGTGAGGGAGAATTTTATGAGATGGTGATCAGACCAGATACAGGGAGAAATCGATGGAGTGGAAATTTCTAAATTCGATGTCCAAATTTGGTCTAAAATATGCCCTTTTATATGTGTTGCGGTCTTTACGTGCTGGGTGCAATTCATCCCAGTTAAGAGATCTGTCAGTTCGACCTAACTGGAACATTCCTTTTCATCAGAAGGCCAATAGTTGAAGTCACCTATTATCAGTATTCTTGCATGGTTAATAACCAGATGAGATAACATTTCGCCCAGTGCCTGTGGGAATGTGGGCATATGTTGGGGGGGCCTATAAAAAAGGGTGCAGACGAAAGGTGACTGTGGAGATTCAAATTTTAAAACTAGGCAATCAACTGAGGGAGGGCCAGTGACCACTAAGGAGGTAAACTGGTAGTCCTTGTGAATAATGGCAGCCACGCCGCCGCCGGCTTTTCCTGAGGAACGATTGGTCTGCAGGATATAATAGTTGTCCGGTATTGCGGCCAAGATGTCGGGAACTGATTCCTCAGTCAGCCACGTTTCCGTGAAAAGGACAATATCTGGTTTATCTGTATCCAAGAGTTGGAAAATTTCCAGTTGATGTTTTACCATAGAGCGAGTGTTTAGGTAATAAACAATAAGGCCCTTTAACTCCTGGATTTTCTTTGTTTTAACGGCCGGTATTTGGGGTGTAGTAAGAGTGTAATGGTTATTCCTATCAATTTCGGGAAAGGTGTTTCTATGAATTAGGATATCTGCTTTCTCTAGATCCGCGCGGATTGTGTCATTGATGTGATAAACACCCTGATGGAATATCAGCTCTCTGGCCGTATAACGACGACAATGATCATACTGACCGGCCCCCGGACCCGGTCGGGCACGGACGGGCGCAGACGGGCTTGCCTTTGGCTGCGCGTATAGGGGTGCATCTTGTTTAAAACCTCTCTCGGCTCCCGCCACCAGCACGGCAACCAGTGCTTTTCAGAACAACTCGGATCCGGGGAGTCTGAACGAGCGATTTTGATGCATCCGGATGCCTCCGGATACGATTCGGTCGGACTCCCATTGACTTCAAAGGGAGCCTCTGTTCCGAACGAGAACACAGGCTCCCATTGACAAAAGGGGTGGTTGGGGAATACCTTGCAGCCTGTGGTGGGAACCCCATGGTGCCTGCCACACACGGGCCTGATTCGGAGGGCCACGGGTGAAGGGGGCCTGCTACGGGCCCCCAAAGTCAGATTACAACAACTGATTTGTTTTGGAACAACCGATTTGGAAAGGCTGTCCGAATCCGACATCCTAATCACTTGGCTGGAAACGCTCTCCACAGACCGCTACGATTCGGCTCCGAACGACTCGGTTACTCCCAATGCCCTTCGGAACTGAGTCGGACAGTTTCAACGCTTCCCAGCCATCGTAATATCTCGTTGTGAAACGTGTCCGAGTCGGTCTGAGAGGCGGATTCCAAATAGGATTCGGACGAATTGAATGCCGTTCAGAGCCTTTCCAGACGACATCGTAATCGACCCCTATATAGTGATGATGTAGCACCTTAAATATTACTTGTCTCGTTTTGGTTTGACTAGGTTTACAGTAACATGGTATGCGGTGTGGTTTATGTATCTCAAATTTCTCCATAACATTTAGATTTAAAAGGTTAGGCAGTAAGTTCTTCAGATAGTGCCTACAACTATTGCTCTCTATATCTTCAGGTAAATTAAAAATTCGCAAGTTGTATTGTCTGTTTCGAATTCCTAGGTCTAACAAAAGCTTATTCATAGGAAGAAGTTTTGCTGTAATAGGAATTAATTAGTCTATATGAGTTTTATTGTCTTCAATTGAATTTCATTATCGTAAACTTTCATCGATAGACCAGCCATGTCTTTACAAATATTTTTTATCTCTGTAACAGTATTATAAGTGTTAGATCTGACAGCTTGTAATTCCTCAAGAATTGTACCAAGTAATGGTTGAGAGCCATTGACTAATTTAGACTTAATAGGTAGTGAAGAAACTGCTTGCTTTCTCGTATGCGTGTGAAAAGAGGAAAATTTGCCTTCCATAATAATCACAATTGAGAAGGAAAATATTATGGTGTAAAATAAGTGCAGTAAAATTGATAAAATATATCAAACCAAAGGAGTTCCACAGGTGCAGCAGCTAAAACCAACGGGAGGAGTGTCCGAGAAAAAAGCTGTGCCCTTTCCTACAAAAACTCCACCTCTTCTGACAGAAATCCTGGGTGCACTACAAAGGGAGCTTTGGATCAGTCACTAAACTTCTCTCGTCATCTCAGCAGGAAAGTATCAGGAGGGCAGGACACAATGAATAGCACTAGGGTCTATGACGAAGGAATGTATCCTTAAGTGAGGTAAATTAGCCCAAAAGTTAGCTTCAGACTTGTCGGTAAGGATGGGCTCAGTGAATACTAGCAGGAGGCAGTCATCTTGAATTGCATGCTGGTGCGTCTCCGGCAGAAGACTGTTTTGAGGACAAAATATTTCGTTCAAGGTGAAAAATGTTATCTGACATTTTCTACTCATAACAGATTCCTCCAACAAAAATTACATGAAATGTTGCATCATGTCAAAGAGTGAACATTGCTTTTAAGTAATTCAGGAATTACACAAGATTACAGCAGTGCAACAAAAATTTTGCATAGACCTAAGTTGTATACTAAAGTGAGAAAAACCCACATTGGTAATAAGCTGGTGTATAGAATTCCCATGTTTTTGGTATACCAATGTATGGCATTCCTACATTTGCAGTATTCTGAAGTGTGGCACTCCACATTATTTCCCGGTGTGCAGTATGCTGATGTCTGACATTCCCACATTTGCAACATAATAATTTGTGGTATTTCTTTGTTTTCTATTTCTTATGTATGGCATTCTTACATTTGCAGAACGTTGATGTGTGAGTTTTCTAGGATTGCTGAATGCTGGGGATTTTCGAGGCTTCAATGAATTAATAGCTGTCATAATTTTGGGGAATGGGTATGTGTGGCCATGAACATCTTCAGTGTTCTGATGTGTGGCTTTGCCATATTATTCCTAGGTGTCGAGGACCATTCCTACATGTGCAGTTCCCTACATTTGCAGTAGGGTCATGTGTGATTGTTCTAGGATTGCTGCATGCTGATGTGTGGCTGTTCCACATTTGTGAGATTGTTATGTGTGGCTTGGTTTTCTGATGTGTAGCATCCCCACATTATTCCTAAGTGGCTAGGAGCATTCCTACATTTTCAGTGCACTACTGTTTAGTACTACCACGTTTGAGGTATTCTCATAAGTGGCATTCCCACATCATTCCCAAGTATGTAGTATGCTGATGTGTGGCATTCCCATATTTGCAAGATGATGATGTGTGGCATTACCATATGTTAAATTTGTTGATGTTTGGCATTCCCCAGTTTGCACAAAGCTACGTTGTGCCATTTCTATATTTGCAGTGTGCTGCTGAGTAGTTTCTCCAGGATGACAATGTGCTGATGAGCACATTCCCACATTTTCAGCATGCAGATATGCACTGCTAGGGCAGATTGTGCAGCATATAGGTGCGAATGAATATTAACAACAATTCACTTATTGGCAGAATGCCGGTATGCAGCATTCAACATTTGCAATATGTGGTTGTGCAACATTCCCCCCTTTTGTAGCATGCTGAAGTGCAACATTCCCAACTGTCCAATATTCTTATGTGTGGCACTCCCTTGGTTGCAAAATACATTGATGATTTGTCATGCTAATTGGCAAGCATGTTCTGGTGTACAAGCCTGGAAGTGCCTTGAAATATTTTGCTTTAATCTTTTAATATTTAATTAGGTTCACCGGGAGAGGCACAGAGGCAAATATAATGCCTAAGTTGGCAGCACTGCCAAACATGTCGATATCTCGCTGTTCCCTTTGAAGGCAAGACCAGGTGGTGAAAGATTTCAATTTTAATACAGTTCAATTGCACATACACATTGCGACAGCTGAATAATAAAATCACAGTTTCTAATTCTAATGCCAGCATAATAATGTCAATAGGGCAAACCCTATTAATTCTAATTTATTCATACAAATTCAAAAAAGAACACAAAATAGATTTATACAATGCCACATGTACCCTGGGAAATTGCAAGTAAGCATCCCAAGTGTTGTTTCAATAAGCAAGAACTGCTCCTAACAATGGGCTTTTCTTAGTAGTAATGGAAACGATGACCTGGTACCTTCCTGAAGTTATAAACAAGTGAACTATTTTGTGACATTGAATTGTGTTAGTCTTCACAATGAAACGAATCTTACTACCCTCGATTCTGGCGTGCGTGTATGTTGATCATTACATTATAGCAATTCCATTACATTGTATTATAATTACATTAATATAGGTCTTCCTGCTGCAATTGATGAAGCAAATAAGCATTTTCGGGGGAGAGCTCGTGCCCTACGGCCTATGCCATACACTATCAGGTTTTGTGTATTAAAACCTTGCAAAGATTGCTAACATTTTGTTTCAAGAGGTCGTAGGGAAAATCGGCACGTTCGAGACAATTTTGTGAAATATTTGCCACTAAACTGATCAGCAGTAGATATGCTTTGCTGAAAGCTGTTATCTGCTCCCCAACAACACGGTGTGTAGAAAAGTGAGGAAAGAGGGGTGGTCATGCAAAAGAGAAGACCTGCCAAGACTCTTCTCTATTCAGCTTCTTAAAGTTGCTACCTTCTGTATTTGCAAATACCCAGAACACAAAACATGACTTTGCAACGTCGTTGACGTTGTTTTACACTTACCTAGTCTTTGGATGTGTGGGCACCCTTTGTCTTATTGACCAGGAGCCACCCTTACTCTAGGAGTTGTGGTGCAGTGTGCTAAATGGCGCCCAGACCTGCATCTCAGACACTCATGTCTTGCTCTTTTAGTCATAACCATCCATCAGATGGCCCTCAATGTCCCGTTCAGTGTCTCTGTCTCAGCATGCCATGGGCTGATGGTGCAGAGGAGAGCCAAACAGCAAAGCCATCAAATGGTTCAGATCCCTTCCAGCTCAGAAAGCGGTACCTTCTGATCTGTCATGGTTGTTTACCACTGGTGAAGAGTGTTCTTCTGTTGTGCCCAAACTCACTCTAAAGTACCTAACGTACATCCACAGGGGTTCACTTACATACCCTGTGTTGGTAAATTAAGTGAGGTATCATCTTCTATTTGCTTCCACAGTCTAGCGGGGGAGATGGACAGAAAGGCCACCAATTAGGAGAGTAAAATTCTGCTTTATTACGACTGGTCCACAAGCTAGCTTTTCAAACAATACAATTATCAAATAACCGAGCCTAACTAATACATTAACTTTGAGTTAACCCCAACCACCCTTAAACCTTCCATGTTAAATGCCAAACCTTTGAAAGAAGCAACAGTGTCCTCTATGCCAATCATGCCTCCAGACCACTGCCCATTCCAAGCATACCCAACTGTTGCATTCAATGCACCATTCCCTTTCTTCCAACATCTTTCAGGGTCCCTTTCTTAATGTCACTGCCTGCATTTCCCTAGACCCAACAGCAGTAAGCATCTGCCTGGCAATGCCCAAGCCATTGCGGACTAGTGTATCACCTCTTCTTTTTCTGCCAGCCAGGAAAAGCCTGGCTAGGTGTTTTAATGACCCCTCCAGAGTACTTTGTAGAAGACTACAACAGTCATCTCCCCAGATCACCCTCTAATAATTCAACAGTACAACTTAACTGCCAAAGTCCTCGGTAAAAGTCTCTAATAACATATAGTGTTCATTACCTAAGACCGAAAATTGCACACCAATAGGTCTGAACAAATGAAAATCTTCCGGTACAATGTTAGGATGCTGAATCATGCCCATACCTTGCAATGTAAAAAAATGCCACAGTTCCTGGTTGACTTTCAGTCTTACCTTCTCAATAACACTATGTCTCACCACACATTCACTTGAACCAATATAGTCAACACCAAACAGGTCGCTGACTAGGAATGGCAGATCCACTCCAAATCATATTTCATTGCCTTCAACAAAGCTAAGCCAAAAAATAGCACTAATTCATTCTCACCCAGCTGGATTAAAAGCAGGTCAGGGCATGCACTGCACAATACCAATTCAGCTAAACTGTCCCATCTCATCGCACTCTATCCCCACCATTTAACCGCAAAACAATACATTCTCAAATCCAAGGATTTCCCAAATAAACACCTTTCCACTTGCTTAGTCGCTCATGAGACGAAAACAGAGCTGCCTACAACAGAAAGAATTCACGAAATGCAATGTTTCGCCCTTCTTCCCTCCATCTCTGCTGTCACCTTTTACAACATTTACATTCTCAAAAGTGACCAAAGCTATCCGCACTTGCTGCATCTGAGATAATTTAAACTTCCCAAAGCAGCTCATCCTCTGAAGATCGCAAGACCATGCCACTTAATCATCTTGTGAAACACACCCAAGCTTTCAAGTCAGTTCTCACTAACGCAGCAATTCTCACTCTGTGATGTGGCAGTTTTGCACCAGTCATGGAGAAACCAATCATCTGAAAAAGGCCCTCACTGCTCTTACTACCCTGTGGGAAAATTTAGTTGACCCAGTAGCCACTAAACCTTCCATAACTCCACCTTTCTCGCAACCGCTGCCTCATTCAATGACCTACTCAATTTCTGAGTCTTAGGCTGTGTTGCACTGGCCTGTCAGGCATTCTGGCACTGTGGCACTGCCAGATGGGCCAGCTTGAAACGGCCAGTGTGTGGACCTTTGGTTTGGTCTTGTTGGCCATGATGGAACCAAGACAAAAAGCCTACACTCTGGCCCTTTGAGGCTGGCCCATCTGGCAGAACCAGAGTGTCAGACTGACTGACAGGCTAATCCAAAAACACACAAGGGATCCGATGGGAGAGGCCCTGAATCGAAGAGCATGCTACTCCCTATCTCTATATGAATCTCACAAGAAGCAGGTCTCGGAAAGGTTTTTTTTTTAACAGGGTGTGCCCTCTATTGTTTGGGGAAGAACCTCTTTCAGGACAAGAACCCTCACCCACCCAAAGGTGACATGTTTCATCATTGGGTTCCCTCCTCACAACGAGGTTGCAAGGTCATTGGTGTGGGCTACAACTCTCCAGAACTGAAGAGGTGCTGAGGTGTTTTTAAGGGAGCACATGTGAAGAGGTGGGTTGGTGAAGGGCAGAGTGCATGCAATGGGTTGTGAAATAAAACTGTCTACGTAAGGCCGATTGACCTTTATTCCGTGGTCTTCTGGGACAGGGTTAAAACAAGAGAGGACATGTGGTTATTAGCAAATATACCCCTACAGTAGGTCAACATGATTCTGCCCTTAGGTGACCCCACCCAGGGTTCAGGGGCATTCTTCATGACCAAATAAATATTAATTTTGCACAAAAAGAAGCAAAATGTGAAATGAAGTATATACTGGCCACCAAAATTCAGCAGCCTGTCAGATATGGCGATAGCCCGTGATTGTTGTGGGTCCACCGTCTATCTATTAACTGAAGAGAAGAGCCCACTCTCCAGCCATATAGGTGCACCAATCATTGCTCGGCTGAGGGGGAAAAAAAACAAAAGAAAGAAAAGGGGAGAGAAAGAAAGAAAGTCACCACTTATCACAATTGTGTTCCATTATTCATTCCACACAGATCTGGGCACACAGAGGGCTGACCTGAGAGTAACAAATGTTAGATATAAGCAGGGCCGGACTGGGAACCACAACCGGCCCTGGCAAAGTGCTCGGCCACCCCCTCCTCCCCCCTCCCCGGGGGGTTGGGGGTGCCGCCGAGCTCTTTGCCAGGGCCGGTTTTCGGCCGATTTAGTTACAGGGCCGGTTTTGCAGCTATGCTGCAAAACCGGCCCTGTAACAAAACCGGCCCCCAGGGGCCCAAAACCGGCCCCCACCCGTGCGGCGCACCGGGGGATTGCCCGGTGCCCGCTACGGCCAGTCCGGCCCTGGATATAAGCACCAGGCAAAGCAGTCTTATATTTATTTGAGGTAGGAGCTGAGTAGATAGGTTCAGATGTATTGTAGATGTATCAAAATTTCTAAAAGTGATACATGGACAGCTTCCTCATTACGTGATATTGACGGCAAATAGCCATGTAAACTGCTAAGTAAAGGGTGACTAGGCAGCTGGCTCCAATGTCTCTCTGAATCAGAAATCAGAGATAAAAGAAAAGAAAAGAATCGGGCAGTCTCGTGGAGTAGGGGCATCAAAAAATGGGGTGGCGCTCCAAGAAAAACAGGGTGTTAATCTGGTACCACGAGCCTCCCAGGGTATGCCGTTACCAACTAATGTGTCGAGTCATACTCAGTACTACGGGTCAGAGTATAAGGAAACCTGACTTGTGTGCACTGCAAGGTTGGGTAAACCATAAGGCTTCTGGGCTTCCCTCTATGTACTCCGTGTGCAAGGGAGGTAGGGTGTCCCTGAGAGAGTACTGAGTGTCTCCCGGGACTGGATGTATAAAGGAAAGGTGGGGTAGAACTTCCTGCCGTCACTCTAGTCTGATCATCAGGTGCACACAGACTCATGGGCAATGTAGTCTCATGGTCCAAGGGCTATTTGAATACAGCCTGCATATGTGCAAAGATTAAGAAACAGATGATACATCTATTGTCGGTAGTCAGGAAAGTATGGAAACTTTTTAAACAGAGAGTTCTCGGTTGGAAAAAAGGAGGGGGGTGGTAGTTATGGATAGGTAGGTCGCTCCTAGCATAACTACGGAGCATCAAAATGCGTTTGGATACAAGGGAAAGGTAGTCTTGTGGTCTGAGGGCTATGTAAATGAGGGCTGGTGATGAACCCATGGTCGTGCAATGTATGGAAGCAACCAATCCAGTGTCTCCTGCACAAGATGAAGAACAAATCTCTCAAAAAAAGGACAGAGAGACAAGGGATGTCATTAGGACACAGGGGTTTTTCTAGTCAATCGGAGCGACCTGGACCCGGAGTCCCTGGTTAAGAAAGTGTAGGGTACACAGAAGGTCATGCTCAAAGAGTGTCACTCTCAAAATGTAGTCTGCCTGGTGAGGTCATCGCACAGAAAGGTGTATTCATCTGTCATGGTGCAGCATGTTCGTGTCAATACGGGCTATGGGTGTCAAGTATGTCTCTACTGTCCCAAGCTAATCCAGGGGATCTCATCGTTCAACCCTTGTTTGCCACAGCGCAGCCTAAAAATCCATTGTTGTTCCCTGCGGAACAGGACCGATTCGTGGGTGCCCATCTTCGCAAGGTAGGTCGTTAGGTTTATCAATGACTACCCATTTGATATCATTTTCTGTGTGGCCTGTATCTAAGTAGTGTCTCATCAGCTTAGTGTTGTTTTCTTTGCATCTGATCGAGCTGCAGTGTTCCACTATCCTTAGTCTAATCTCCCTCACATAGACTAAGTTGCAGGGACACCTCAACAGGTATATGACCCCCTTCTGTGTTGCAATTGGTAAGGGTCCGGAGCTCCCAGGGGGTCAAGAGACCTAGATCTATCTGGGTAGTAGGATTGGTGTAGGGGCAGACTGAGCAGGACCCACAGGGATAGTGGCCTTTGGCAGGTGCGAGTATTTTGGCGTGTTTTACAAGAGGTTGAGGGTACTTTCCCAAAAGGGCTTCTCTGTTGTTATTCTTTGTCCTTTTGGCTGCTTTGTGTATGAGATTGGGAGGGTATAATCTCTGGGACAGGTGGGTGCATAGTTTATTTGCATGTTTTTTGAATTTTGTAATCTCGTTGCAGTTTCTCCTCAACCTAAGGAACTGACCCACTACCAAGCTGTTCCTGAGGGCACTAGGATGAAAACTAGTGTAACACAGCAGCAAGTTCCGTGCGTGGGTTTCCTGTACAATTCCGAGCAAATCCCACCATCCTTAGGGTACAATCGAAGGTCGAGAACCGGGAGGGTTGTCTTGCTGAATTCACAAGTGAATCTCAGATGGGGGTTCCTGGTGTTGAGCCAGACGGAGAAGATATTGAGAGATTTTTCGGGTCCTTCCCAAGCCACCAGTATGTCGTCTATATATCTTCTTCATATTTTGAGACTGGTGGAATGTGGGTTATCAGTTGAGTAGATGTGTTTAGACTCAAAACTGTGCATATATAGGGTCGCCATGCTGGAGGCAAAGGTACTGCCCATCAAAGTACCACAGAATTGCCAGTACAGATGTTCTTGGGACTGGATAAAGTTCTCTTTCATGGCGATAGTACACAGGCCAGTCCAACACTGATCTTAGCCTGCAGTAGTCTTGCTTTTATGGACACCATGTCCAACTCAATGCCTACAAAGCTTAGAATTGTGATAGGACCTTCCATCATTTCAGGAGTCAGAGGTACTCACAACTCATCTGCACTATCTGAAAGTACACCAAGCGGTTCCCACAGTTCCCCTTTTTTCCAACACCCACAAAAAAGTCATCCAAATAGTGTGTGACAAATTTGAAACCAGAACTTACCGCAAACGTACTAATAGTTTCGAACAGTTTACATGAAATTTCACCAACTATAGGTAGCACATTGTCAACAAAAATCTCCCCCTAAAATTGAATACCCAACAATGAAAAATCAACTGGATGCACACTCAGTAAACTGAAAGCTGACTTAATGATGCACTTCACCAATTCTGATCCTGCATCACATGACTTTACCAAATTAATGGTTTAATCTACGGATGCAGATTGCACTGCTGAGTTCACCCAAATAATAGAATTGCTCACTGGTTGCCCTTCTGGTTATGACAAATGATGAATCATACAAAATTATCCAACTATTTTCTCGGGACTAATATGGGAATCGAGGAATCTCGGATTCAGATGTACCAGGATACTTTTGCAAGGGACCGATATCACCTCAATGGGCAAAGTACAGAGCCTATTGCATCAAAAGAGGAGTATCCCAGTGTTGTGTACTGGCCCCCTTTCTTTTCACTCTGTACATTAAAGGACATAAGGTCAATGTAGTGATAAAGTGTAAGGGCAGCTGTTATATGCAGATGATGTGGTCCTGTTATCGAGAACGAATATTGTGCTCCAGATATAACTTGATGAATGTACCTGCTTTATGCAAGACTTATATTTAAATAAAAACCTAACAAAGTCCTTCACTATGATTTGTGGTCCTAAGAATACATAAACACGTCCACATTGAATTGATGATACAGTAGTGCTGACGGTTAAGCGTTTTGCTTACCTCGGTGTCGCGATTGACTCAGGACTAGCTTGGGGTCACCTTGATAGTATCAGATTACAGCAATGTTTTAGATCCATGGAAGCTGTATATAGATTTACTGTCAAATGAGGACATAAACCAATTAATTAAATGTTAGCAATTTGCAAAAGCAAATGTATTTCCATGGCAGTTTATGGCGGTTGTTTGGGGGTACTCTGATTCTGGCACAACTTTAGCCCTCCCAGAGTCAGGGACACCCCCTCCCCTAGCTGCCTCACTCTTAGGCCTCTCAAGGCCTAACCACGCCTGGGATTTATCAGATCTACTCGGCCAACACTGTGTAGAATGTGCAGTGCTTCCTGCATGAAGAATTAGAATTCATACTACTTGTTAAGAATTATGGAAAATACTACCCTACTAACACTACTAACAAAGAAGCAGCTGGTAGCCAAATAAAAAATAGCCCAACCAGAGGAACAAAGACTTACCAGGGAAGATGAAACGCCCCTGGCCACAGCCTTAACACTTTAAGACCCCACCCACGAAACCCAAATCTGATCTATCCCTAACTGGCCTGACCTGGACCACGAGACTTGCCCACAAAACACCAGGGGGAGAAGTCATAGGGATGTGCCTACATGCTTTTTTACCGGCCTGTCCTTTATTTTTAACTGCAGGCCAGGAAACAAATATTGGAAAACTAATGGAATTCATTATTTTGGCCCTTCGGAAACATAAACAGAATACAGTAAACACATAAAACAAAATCAGCTAAAGCGTATTTGAGAGTCTAAATCATCTAAGAATGGTTGTTGGGGCAAACAGGTGAATAATAGCCATGTAACAAAATAATTCTGACAATTTTACACAAATTATATTTCGTTTACTAACTCTTGGCTGTTCCCCAATAGTAAATCGTAAACAAATGGCTGGAATTTTTTTTTAAAGAAAAGTGGCAACCTTAAATCCCCCAGAACACATTGCATGAGCACACAATGCAGTGGAGCATGGGTCGCAGGCTATACCTGCCAAGTCTTTGGATGTATAATAGAGATTTACAGTAAAGAAGGGTTGTCTTCATCGTGCATATGGTCTTGTAAACTAATCTTACAGAAGATCTTCGGTCACTCTTTAAAGACAGCACGGCGCGTGCATGTGCCTTCTCTTTACCATTGAAAGACAACAACTACCAGAGTGCCACAGTAATCGTCGCAATGCTGTGCTTGATTCACCCCTCTGGAAGCAAGTGTTTGAAACTTCCAAGCCAAGTATTTTGTCCACGACAATGAAAGGTAGGAAGAAACTACGCACTTTTAATAACAGGAGAGTAGCCCTAGAAAAGCAGAAAAAGTACAGGATCAAAATCCAACAGAGTGAATCTGACGCCCAGCAGCAGATGCGGTAAAAGTGCTCCCTCTACTTGGACGACGTCTCAGTCTTCTGCGCTGGTGGACCATCTGTGAAAGAGCTGGAGAGGACTTGTATTGAGTTTAGGAAAGCTTCAGGAGCAAAAATCAACAGCGCCAAGTCGGAAAACCTACTCTTCGGACACTGGATCCCCACCCGAGACCCACTGCCATTCCACATCAAGCAGGACTTCCTGAAGATCCTTGGAGTCTGGTTCGGCAGAGAAGGTGCAGCGGAGAAGACATGGGAAGAAAGACTGGCGAAGACGAGGCAGAAGCTGGGACTCTGGAGCCTCTGGAAGCTGACAATTGAAGGGAAGTCTTTGGTCCTGCGGAACGAGACCCTGCCAGTGCTCCAGTACGTCGCTCAAGTGTGGCCTGTGCAGACCCGAACGGCCAAGGCCATCACGAGAATGATCTTCTACTTCATCTGGAGCTTGAAGATGGACAGAGTGAAGAGGACGGTGATGTTCAAGACCCACGACAAGGGAGGCAAGGGAGTGCCAGACATCGCCACCATCCTGAGGGGAATCTTCGTGTGCCACTGCATGAGGAACACCCTGAGGACCGAAGATGAGAGCCATGTCGGCTTTCTGATGGCACACTTCTTCCTGTTGCCAACGTGGAGGCGCCTCGGATGGGCAGAGTGGGTGAGCACCGTCCCGTACAACTGGGAGACCCCGTGGTTCTACAAGGAAGTGAAGTACGTGAAGGAGTTCGGGTTGGAGGCTGCCACCCCCGCCACATGGACCCCGAAGCTTGTCCAACGCCAGATACTCCAAGGGACATCAGCGAGCCGATCGGCACCCTCCCCTCTGACACAGCGGACCACGTGTGGGAAAACGTCGCATCCAAGCGCCTGACGAACCAGCACAAAGACATCGCCTGGATGGCCACCCAAGGAGGACTTCTCGTGAGAGCCTTCATACACGCAAGAGGACTCAACCGATACAAGTCCTGCCCGAGAGGGTGCACCGTGGACGAGACAACATATCATCTCTTCTGGGAGTGCACGTATGCACAGGACCTGGTGAAGGCCCTATGCACGGAGCTTAGGGCATGGATTCCTACTTCATGCATCACCGCGGACTCTGTGATGTATGGTTTGTTTCCAGGGACACATGCACTAGGTGACCTCCAGGGCTGCTGGAGGCTCCTGTGCTGTTTCAAAGATGTTCTTCTGTTTTCCAGAAACCGCCTGGTAGTAGGGAAGAAGGTGTGCCGTAAGACTATCCACAGCCTCCTGCGTGACTACGCTGCACTGGATGGATCAGAAGATGACGACGACTGAGGACCCAAGGGGTCCCCTGGAACCCTAGCACGGGGGGGCCCTGGAAGGGCCACTAACCTGTTTTTTTCTTTAACCCAGGAACCAGTTGGCGACAGGGGAGAGGAGAAGGCGGATGAAGACAGGTGGAGTAAATGTAGTTATTTACTGTATGTATTTGACTAACTTGACCTTTTCCCTTCACAGGAAAAAGGTCAATGGGATAGCTTGCACACTTGTTGCCAAGTTTGTTACCAATGACTGACAAATAAATAGGGTGTTGTGGAAGGTGATGATTGATGTATCTGAACCAGAAACGACGCCCTGACAAGAGGAAGAAAAAAAAAAAGTTCCAGTCACAAAGGGAGGATTCAACAGTTGTTTTAAGCATTACATCTGAAATCTCCTTTAGTTTGTCCGGACTGACAAGGAAGATTGAAGCTGTGGCGTAGCGCAAAATGATGTCCCTGCAGAACATGCAGATGGGCCGCGGAGTCTCCCATACAGCCGCTGTCAGTGCAGGTAATAGCGGTGGGGCGGTGGGGCCGTGGAAGGGGAGATTCCAAGGGACGATGCAGAGGGAAAATTAAATATTTATTTAATTTCCCTTCGGCATCGTCCCTCGGAATCCCCCTTGCACCGCCCACCGCTGCTACCTGCACGGACCGTGGCTGCTCCCATATCTCACAGATATTCATTGGCTCTGGGCTGAATATGGGGCCCTTGAAGGGTTGGGGCGTCCCCTGAAGGGCTGGGGTGCCCCCTGCACTGCAGGGGCCTGCGTTTTGCCTCTGGATTGAAGCCAGGTGAGCGAGCTTTAAAGAAATACAAAACCTGCAGCAACCAGTCTCAGATGGTGTTGCATATTCAAGTATTCAAATAGAGATACACAAGCATACCACAGGAAACCGATGCAGCCGCTATAATATAACGATTATTATCCCCCAAGCAGCTACATCCCGTGCAACAATGATGGTACCACTGAACAAGACAAAAGCTTTCGGGATATGTAATTGGTCCCATCAGGTGGAACCATGGTGTTTTTTTTTTTAAAGACAAAGATAATGGAAAATTTGACACCACTGGACCCTCTATTCCATTTGCCTTGGGAAGGTTCACTTGTAGTGATGTTTATGGATTTGTAGTTGCGTTAACATCCAGCTGTGCTACCTTATTATGCCCAAGACACCAGTGGCCATCAAAAAGTTGATGGTTCCTTATGTATGAGTCACTTGTATGAGAACTGCTCTGCTAGGGGTTATACATTGTGATCGTGCACAGTTTTTTCATCAGGTGTTCAAGTTCCACCTCATTTATGGTTAGGTGAAGTGGGTAGGATTATGGAGTTGGGCAGGTTAATGCTTTGGAGTAAAACTCCACTGCAGGGTCAGATGTCTTTGTGTCTCATTGTGACCAACCTAGTATACTTTGCGTGCAGGAAACCTGCGTCACACGTGTTTTGACAAGTGCGCTACATGATTTTCTCCGTTGCTTACTAAAAGATTGCTAGGCTCTTTGAGTACACCCAACGTAGTACTGCTTTTTAGCATTCATTATTACCGTTCCTATGACTAGGTCATGATACTACATGACACTACTGGTGGTCCTGCAGCACCCTTCCATAGAAGATAATGGAGGTAGAGGCTTAACATAAAATTAAGTAGGAAATAATGTTAAATTAAATTATTTGAAATAGTTAAAAAAATTAATTAATTTGAATTAATGTAAAAATATATAAAAAGAGTACATATTTATTCTTTATTTATAAAATATTTAATAAGCTATTTAAAATTTAAAAAATCATAAGTATGTACTATCTTTTATATATATTTTAAAGATTAATGTATACTTATTTATATTTTTACCTATTTTAAATAATTTAATTTAAAATGATTTCCTATGGGATTTTATTTCAAGTCCCTATGCCCATTATTTTCAAAGGGAAGGTGCTGCGGAACCAGTGGTTGGCCATGTGTAGTGCTGGACTTACTACAAAGTGTAAGTTACCACTGAAAACTAGTAAACGTACTCAAATTTGTAAACGTATTCAAAAGTGTAAGTTACTCTTGTGAATCAGGCCCTCAGTACTTAATTTGTTAAAACAAGTACAAATCTCCAATGTTTTCCTTGAGGGACTGAACACAGAGGGTGTGTATGCCAGTGAGGCAGGTCTTACCTTCCTCTCTCTCACTAAATGTCCCAGCAGCAACTGTAGCACTATTACAGCTGAAATCACCTACCACCTCAGGTAGGTCCCATCTGTTGGCTCTACAGTCACCTTAGTTGGGGGCAGCATTCATGCCATCCAGGAGTATGAGCAAAATACTTTCTTTTCATTTCTATTGTTTGTGGAAATGGAAGAAAGGCTTCCTAGAAACTTAATATTTGGGGATAAATGTACTGGCTTCTGTTTGCATGATTTTAGTGGAAATAAAAAAAGGCACTGATCTACTGCTGCTATAAATTGAGGCTGGGACAGTGACTGAGACTGTATGCTTTCTCTGAAGTTGTAGTGTGCTTCACAGGGTTTAGTGGCAGTCACTGCTGCTGTCTGCCTTCCTCCCTGTCTATCGTCCTCAGCTCTCTTCTCTTAGAGTCTCTCTGTGGAAAATATAGCTGTGTCTTGGTTTGATTTGGCATCCACTGAATGCCTACTGGACCTGGACAAAGCCAGTTGCTGCAGATGAGCCTGTGGCACAAGAGAAGCAACAAGTGAACAATGACTGTGGCCAAGGGCATGGCCAAAGCGGCACAGGTTATACAAAGAGAACGGCCACCTTTCCATCCTCCCATTCTGTGTCACAATTGTCGTGGAAATGTGGCACATTTGAAGGAAATGAACTGCTATGATTTGCTTTCGGCCAAAGGGGGGGAGCTATGGTTCAGTTTCAGTTGCCAGTTTTGTGGAGGCAATCTGAAATTGTACCGGATAAAAACTGCCTCCTAATGATTATCCAGCGTTCATTTTTTTACTTGATAAAGCTCTGCATACTGGGATATAGGCAGGACCAGTGGAATTATGCAATCCTTTGCCAAATAATTCCAGTGGCCCTGAGTATAGGAGGGCCAGCACAAGAGACTAAAACTTTGGCTGCCATGGGGAGTTACGAAAAGTTTACAACAATTGAGTACAATTCCTCTTGCTTCCTGCGCCCTTAAAGAAGGGAAGAAGATACACAGCCTGACACGTGGAAAACCTGCCTGGTTCAGATCAGAGGTAAAATTCAGCATCCCTTTCTGCTGCCTGTAGGAAGTTCTGTGAGATTCTTAGCACCCAGAATAGACACCTAAGACACTGCCCACCCAGATCCAAGGTTAAAATGACAAAAAGAGCTTACAAAATGCCTGCAGATGTGTGCGTCTCTATGACCACCATCCACCTTTATTTCCTTGAGCAGCAATGATGAAAATCACATGGGCCACGTTATCTCTGGAACCATCATGGACCTGTTGTTATCTAGGTGGCACTGATATACCCCATGAAAGTCAAAGCCTAAAGAGGAGGTACTTGGCAATTCAATGAACTTGTGGAAGTACCTGATTCCTGGGTTTCCAATGACATTGCCTGTGCTTTTCATAAGCATTGTTGGGGTGCCCTTAAGTCATGAAGACCTTGGAGAGCTGGTCTGACACTGGTATGTAATGTTGATGGATCAAGCATTTAGATCCTAGAAACATTTTACATCAGACTATAAGCCAACATGACTACTATTTGCTTTGTAAAAGATGGCAGAGAACCAGCTCTTTCAGCAAGCTGAGTGAGAAGATACATCCACAGAGGAGTTGAGAGGAATCTCTAACGTGAAGATGCAGATTAAGTATACTGGATAATAGGAAGCAAGGTTAATAAATGAACTTATGAAATGGCAACAGGCCCACCCACAAGCCAATGCAAAGTGTGATGGGTGAGCATAGGCTCATCAGAAACAGACCATTTGAGTGTACCTCTACGCTTGGCTTATCTGCATCCCCTGTTTTCCCTGTTTCCCACATCTTGCTTTTAGCCCTATGCCATCAAATAATTCAGCACTGGCACTTAGAAGGCTTACATAAAAAATCCAGCTGCAGAAGGTTTGGAAGGAGAGAGGGTTTTGACAACAAACTCGGGTCCTGATTTAGAATTTGGTGGGCAGGTCACTCCATGACAAACATGACAGCTATCCCATACACCCTATTACAAGTGCATTATATCCTATGGCAGCGAGAACAACCCAGAATGAAACAGCACTGACCATGAAGAGTAAGCAGAAACACAAAGTGGAGGCCCAGAAGACGATGTCTCTGAAGAAAAAGAAATTGTGTTTTCGATGTGGATTCTCATTTCCACACGAAGGTAAATGTCCCTCCATTGGACAGATAGGCAATGGTAGTGGGAGAGAAAACAATTTCGTAACGGCCTGACAAGCAATAGAGAAACTAAGTGCCTCACGACGATACGAGAAAATGGGTGCCAGAAAGTTCCAGAAGCATTCTAGCCATGCCCACAATGCCAAACAGCAACATCAATTGAGGCAAGTAGAGACTAAATGAAGTTGATCGTCATCAAAGTAATCATCCAAAAGTTTTTCAGTGCCATCGTCGAACGACAGTGAAGAGGATGGGTGTGCAATCGTGATGCTGACCACAAAAAAACATGCACATGCAGGATTGGCTGCTTGCAAAGAAGAACGTAAGTCATAAAGAAATTGCCACGTGAAGCAACCCAACTCATTTGGCCGATGCCCCAAGATCACGCTAAAGGTGAATGGCTGACCTACATCTTTCAATATAGACAGTGGTGCATCAATAGATTTCATGCCAGCAGAAAAATGCAACGAACTGTCTCCGATATCACGTCTAACGCCATCGAAAACAAAGGTCTACACATGGGCTGCTTCTATGCCCTTGCAAAGTTAAGGGTCATTTGTAGTGAACATGAGGCATAAGAAAACAACAGTACAAGCACCAATTTATGTTCTCCAAGGTACTTCGTCGATTGCATGTCTACTCAGTTTCAGCACTGCTGCTTACATGGGAGTGATATTCATGAACTACAACCTCAATGCACATTTTGAAATAGCAAGTCAATTCTCGTAGTTATTTCAAGGACTAGGGAAGCTCAAGACAATGAAGGTGCAACTTCACATTAGTGAGGACATCCGTCCTGTTGCTCAGTGACACAGTCGGATTGATTTTCATTAACAGGAGGCCGTTGAGAAAGAACTGGAAGCATTATTAAAGCAGAACATCATGGATCACACTACTGGTTCGACACCATGTGTTTCTCCCATAGTGGCAGTGCCAAAAAGGGCAGTGGAATTGCAGTGCGCATTTGTGTTGATATGCGCCAGGCCAACAAGGCAATTGAGAGACAAATTCATTCTGGTCCACACACAGTGGAAATGGTTGCACAGCTGAATGACGCCAAAGCCTTTTCCCGTCTTGATTTGAATAAAGGACACCATCAACTCGAGCTGGAAGAGAACTGTAGGTACATTACTACTTTTTCAACTCATGTTGGTTTGTTCAGATACAAAATACTCAGTTTTGATGTGTTGTCGGCTGCACAAGTCTTTCAGGATGTAATTCGCCGAATAATTCAACCTCTCACACATCCTTTTAACTACAGTGATGATATATTAGAGTTTGGGGCCACACAAAAGGAACTTGACAAAGCTCTTACACAAGTATGATGTTTGCTTGCCGATGCAGGTCTCACATTAAATGCAGAAAAGTGTGAGTTTCACAAAACCAAACTCAAATTCTTTAGGCATATTTTCTCTGAAGGGGTATGAATCCTGACCCTGAAAATGTACAAACATTATCATCCACCTGTCCCCCGCAAGATCTAACCATGATGTAATCCTTCTTAGGCATGGCCAGCTATTGCTCCAGATAAATTTGTGATTTTGCCTCGGTGAGTGCCCCTTAATGAAGATGACAAAGAAGAATGTTCCCTTTCAGTGGTCCTCAGAATATGATTGAAGTTACAAGAAAATCAAACAAGCAATTGAAAATGCAACTGAAATGGCTTACTTTGAACCAAAATTAGATGCTGAGATTGTTATAGACACAAGCCCGGAGGGGCTGGGCGCAATCCTTGCTCAACACAATGGATGTCTAAATGCTCAGAAACATAGTGACCTATATCAGCCGGGGTCTATCTCAGACTGAACATGCCTATTCTCAGCTAGAAAAAGAGAGCCTGGCTGTAGTGTGGGTTTGTGAACATTTTCATGTGTTTCTGTATGGGAAGCATTTCCCCCTTATCACTGACCACCAGGCTGAAAAGAGGACGCTTACAAGTGGAGGTAAGTTGAAGATTTATTGGAGAGCAAGCATGTGGCACCCAAACATCACCAGTCTCTCTTGTAAATGCCATTCCCTGCTGCCTTTCATCACCACATTCCAGAACCTGTGTCATCCTGTTACCTAGGCACAGGCAACCTAGATTCAACATCTCCCCTTCGCAATCATAACAATAATAGACTTAATAATTAAACAAATAAATAAAATAATAAAAGGATAGAAGTAACTGTCACATGCAAAATGGTGCTGAATCAATAGCAGTGGTGCACAAACTCCTCTACATGCAAGGTGGCATCAATAACAACAGTGCAGAATCAATAGCAATAGTGCATGATCTTCTACATATAAAAGAGCAATTGTACACACGTTGAGTAATAGTACACACGCTCTACATGCAACGACCCCACATTCCCTCTTTTATACAGAAATATGAAATAATTAAAAAAATATTACACAATAATAATTAGTGCCTGGAAAACTATTACAAATACCTCACTGACACAATACAGCACATATCTCATTACAAAATCATCAAACGTTTTTGGCAACACTACAGGTCCCCAACACGTGTTGCTATTACTTTACCACTCAATTCAGTCAATTGTGTGTAACAGTAGTGTGGGAATCCTCACCTCCCCTCCTAGTTCCTACTGTCAAAGTAGGTACTGTCTCCTCAACGCCCACTTCATTCTCAACATCATCCCACACCCATTCTTTAGAATGAGGTGTGCTTTCATGCATTCCTTTGGTAAGCCGCCAATTAGGAACCTTATTGCATCTAGACATTCTTAAAAAATCCCAAACCTTTTTGCCGCTCAACAAAGCAGGCTTAGCATAAACATTTATGACTGGCAAAGGTTCAGAAAATTTGCTATTCCACTTACTAGTTTTCTGGCCCAATTAAACTCTTACCCAATCACCAGGTGTTAAATACACATCTTTTACACTATGCTTTTTGTCATAATACATCTTGTACAACGTCTGCATCTTTAACAGCTTGCTTTTCCCCACAGAGGGAGACCATTTGCTGCAAAGTTTCATATTCTTCCAGGACATATTATCCTTTGTAAAACGATCTCTTCCCCATTGAATTCTAAATGGGCTAAAACCTGTTGTGGGTGTTATCCTATATGCCCGTACTGTGCTGCCCAACTCCGTCACCAAATCCTGACCAGCATTGATGGCAGCTTGTACACTGCCCATTACCACCCTGTTGAAGCGTTCCACTATGACGTTTCCAGCAGGGTCAAAAACCTGAGTCCGCTTCCCATTAATTCCATTCCTGGTCATGAATTTTTCATACCTTTCATATATAAATTGTGGCCCAATGTCGCTTACAATAAACTTGGGAATGCGCTCTCCTAAAAATGTCTTCTCCAAAAAAGAAACTATTGCATTTGCATTGATCGCTTCAGTTACCTCAGCCTCAGGCCATTTGGAAAAATGGTCGATGACTACTATGCCATGTCTGTATACACCCCAGTCATCGAATTGGGTCCTAAAATTTCTATGCTCAAGTCTTCCCATGGATTTGCCAGATATTTCTGATTACCAAGTGATTGCCGGAATTCCGAAGGCGCAACTGTACCAACTTATATGATTATGATGAGAGGGCCATCATGCTGAAAGAAAAATTTGTGACAAGAGGATGCCCAAGAAGACTAGTGAGAAAAGCGAATAAAAGGGCTAGATTCTATGATAGAGATCCCTTTTACACAATCAAACCCAACAAAATGGGGCAAAATTGGTCTGTATGACCAGACATTCTGTACTTAATGAAAAAGTGCAGCAAATCATAAATTCCAACTGGCACATACTGAACGGTGATGTGGACCAGACCACTTTGATCCCTAAGCCAATGTTTGAACACAGATGGAACAAGAATTTGAAGGATTATTAAGATCACACCTGCAGAAATCAGCCCCATTTGTTTAGAAAACCATTGATGGAAATACCCCAATCCAGGGCAATTACAAATGCACTCAGTGCAAGGTATGTGAGAGTGCGATAGAGACAATGACATATACCCTAAATCAATTCACAGTACAATTAAAAAGCATTTACTAACTGCAAAACCACAAATGTCATGAATCTACTTATCTGCCCATGTGGCCTTGGATATGAGGGTGAGACAGGATAGAATTTCATGACCCGTCTTACAGAACACAGATCGGCAATCAAAACAGGGAAAGTTAATGCCCCATTGGTAAAACATTACAATATTGTAAGGTGCCTATGCTCCTGTCCCTTTAGCCATACTCCAGTGGTGTAATCTCACCGCGTTCATCTCCTATTTAGCATTTCAGCAAGCCCTGCTCCTTGCCTGAGGTTCCGCTTTTCAGACTTTGGCATCTCCACCAGCACCATCAGTAGGAATACACAAAAATAATGGGTAACCTGTAGTCTTAAGCCACACCAGCATGCGGAGGGGTTACACGCATAGTATATAAGCTTGCTCAGATGATGGGCATAAGTACAGAATGGTTTTTATAGGTGACTGTTTGAACAAAGCATAGGGCTCCAAGGGCGTGTCAACGCTGCATGAGGCGGCAGGTGTTGACCCAAGGGCTAATGGGTGTTGACCCAAGGGCTAATATTTGTGAGCCTTTTGTCTCATTGTTGTCAAATCATGACACAGTATTAATGTTCATCCCCACAGGATGGAGCATGCAATAGGGGATGGTTCCAAGGGCGTCTTGAGTGAGTGAATTATTAGAATCTGATGCAATGTATGGCTCAATAGAGTTTTAATTTTGATTGCAGGTCACTAATACAATAGAGAGGTCTTGATGTGGATGATGTGGCATTCCTGAAGAATGCGTTTCATGCCGAAATACGCATTGAAAAGATATTGAATAGAAGCCACAGCACTACGGAAATATCAAATATATGGTTTTGTGATTGTGTGAAGTATAAGGAAAATGAATGAAAAGAACATACTGATAAATTGTGTTAGAAATTGTAAATGATAAACTGCAGTAGAAACTGTAATTGATTTAGTGAATACTCGGAGAATATGAGAAAAGTTGACAAAAGAGATTAAAATAATCAAGACCAAGTAGGAATTAAATCTTGATATGTACCAATTGGTTTTAATTGAAGATGTGAATGCGCAAGCAGTATAAATGATGGCATGCAAGAGAAGAAGAATAGTGTTTTCATTTGAATGAATTTTTACTATTTTTGTGACTACAACAATGATATCTAGGATATTGCCTATATATAGTGAAGAAAAATATTGTGCGGAATTTCTATTTGACTGTTAATAAAAAGATAAACGTAAAGCAAATGTTTTCCTCTCTGGGCCAGACATTTTCTATATAAGGAAATGTATGCGTGAAAAGAAATTGAATGATTGAGGTTGCCGGGGTTTATTTTTGCATATTATTTTTCCCCTGCTCTAGGAACCACATTTAAGCCGGGGGTCCCTTTCTTCAGAATACCGATTGCGCCTTGTCAGAATTGGCACAAAATTGGCAATTCCTCACAAATCTCTCCATGTCTACATCTATGTCAGGCCACCAATAAGATGACTTCACTCTTCTTTAAATTTAACTATACCAAGATGTCCCTCATGGTTTATTTCAAATATTCTCAATCTTAGCCATTTCGAAGGTCCCAACCTGTCTCTCCTGAGATTATACCCAGCATCTAAGAGACAATTCGTCTTTAATATCCCACAATTTCATGCATTCATCATGCAATTTGCTTTTATCTGACCAACCCTTATTAATGAACTGTTTGACCATCACCAAGATTTCATCCTCTACATAACTTCCCTTCCATTCATCACTTAATATAGCTGCTTTACCATTATCAATCATGGCCACGCCGTAATCATCCCATTCATCATTGACATGCTCCCATAAAGGCAAAGAAGAATGGCTTAAATAATCTGTCACCTTGTTTTTTTTCCCAGGCAAATACATGGCATCTTATACAAAATCTAACAATCTCAACATCCTCCTTGCGATATGTGGAGTAGCCCTGACTATTCCATCAGATGTAAGAACCTTCACCAGCAGTTTATGGTCTGTACGGATTTTATATAAACACTGCTAGGTCTGACCTCTATTGAACAGAAAATCTCATATTTTTGGAATCTACAGGGAGTTCTATCGGAAACTTTCAACTTCCCAAACCAGTCCAGCCTATTATCCGTGAACTGCTAATCCTTACTGTTCAGTTTAAGAAAGAATGTCAATAACCACATCACATACACATAACCAAGTGGTTTCAAACCATCACATAAATGTGTACAGCAGAAAATGTGAAACTAGGCCAGAAAGCACCTCATGTACGCAAACCCAAGGAGCTGCTGGATGGTACTCGCCAGTATGCCCACGTTATCATCATCGGTTGCTTTCGATGCCTCAAAAAGAAAGTGTGTGCTTAAAATTCCTCAGAGGTGAGAAATCAGACAAACAGTGAAACACAAAAAAAGTGTATGACAGACAGCACTGAGGATGTATGGCTCACTCAGTGCCCACTGGTCCACAACCGTGAAAAGAGAAAACGTATTCTCGCAATTAAAATGGGGTACCACTCACATACAAAACATCCTTTATTGAGTGTTGTGAGTGTCCTCAGGTTAAAAGAAAGGCATGTATATGGCCACTTTCACTCACAGAAGGCCAACATGTTTCGTTGCCGAACTTTTTTAGGCAACTTCGTCAGGGCTGTCGGGGAAACCAGTCTTCACCTCGTTCCTTTATCACACCAAATCTGTGGTTATTGACAAAATTAAAGAAGAAGAACGTGCCAATCATGAACAAACCCTATGTCCATCCTACTTCTTAGAAATCCTCTTTCAAAAAAGAGAAGAGAAGCCCCTCCACACAATCGTATATTTACCGAGTGGTTACTGTCGTCCCTCGTACCTGCAACCAACTTCAATAAAGGGTCCCGTGCCAAATGGTCGCGTTCCACCTTCCAAACCGCAATTGTCAGTCTCCACCTGTAATCACACGTACCCTGAGTGACTCTTATGCGACTGCATATCTACACACGCTCATGTTACATGTGTTCCCAGCATCGCCCTATACTCACTAACCCTTTCTTGATAGTGAACGACCTCGAAGAACCTATGACCAATGTGAAGCCAAATACTTTCTCAGGTGTCTTGTAGTATACCTATATATCATCCCCTCATTAACTATTCATCTTTTTACACAGCCCAAGTCCAGATATTTAAAGACTCATAGTGCCTTGTCAGCTGCTAACACGTTGTTCATTAGTGTCACCAAACCTAGTCCCATGTGTACCTCAATACATCGTTAGACCCCTAGTTACAATAATCAAGACTACAGTACATTGTCCTACTGAGCCGACCCCAATGGCGATATCACTGCCCTCAGCATGTGAGCCATATATATCCAGGTGGGATTGCGTGGAATATAACTGCATTTCCAGTGAGCCCCTCGCATGGAACCTCCTTACTGCACTCGCGTGGTGGCCTCGGATTCACTCCTCCTTCCCGATCACCCGCTACAGACGCCAACGTTGTTTTTAATGGCGCCCGGGCCCGGAAACACGTGACACAGAAGCCGAGCCTCGGGAACATATTCCCAAATACAGCGTCGCCAGCTTGGCGGCCATCTTAAAATGGTGCATTCTCACACTTGGCTAAACATAACCACCCCGTTGAAACCCAGACCACTATTTTACGGGGCTTTAACCTATCTTTACAGCAATATTGATAACAATTTAAAAGACAGGGAAAAAATGGAATACTTAAATTTCAAAATTATATTTAAAATAGGTCAGCCAATTTCACATGGTATAGCCAATTCACCAATATGCAAATATTGAATCAATGAGGTCCCTCAATGCAGGGATTATTCTTCCAAAATCACAGATGGCCCTTCTGTTTGCCTATTTTATTCCATTCAATGGAACCAGTCCAGTGATTTTCTAAAGTAAATAAAAGAGTGTGTAAGTCACCAATTAAATCCCTCGATAGCGCGAGGCGCGCTTCGCTCAGTGCTCCCTAATGAATTCTCACCGTGATCTGGCAAAGAAACGTCCATCCGTCAGTTGCTTTTTTTGGATATGAGGGGCTGGAAAAACTGTAGGATATAAATAGAGAATCTAATGAGCATTTAAGGTTATGCATTGACCTCAGAGAATTTAATGAAATAATTGTTATTGATAAGTTCCCTCTCCCCAGGATTGACAGGCTCCTGTCACAATCTAAGGGTACCAAATGGTTTTCAACAACAGATTTGACCTTGGCATATCACCAGGTTCAACTGCATCCATCCAGCAGAAGTCTAACAGCGTTCGTCACTCCTTTCAGAGTTCTTGTCCCCTTTGTTATTTTCTTTCATGCAGAACTTGACAAAATGGCCAATTATTCCGCAGTATGTACATTTTGATTTAATGGCAGGGCAATTTTTGTCCCTGTCAAATGTAGGTTGACCAGATTCTCAAAACAAAAACGGGTGGAAGTCATTTACTGACTCAAAACAAAAACGGGTGGAAGTCATTTACTGACTAATTCTGAGGTATGTTTAAGCACTACCGGACCTGGAATAACAAACAACAGAGACATTGTCAGTTACTGATGTAGTTCACTGTCATTTTCTCATAGGCTCCAACCGGCTGGTTGAGATGCAGGTGGTTTATTCTTAAACCCACCATTGATAATTTGCGGAGTTACCATAGAAATCTACCTTTTGGTAAGCTTGATACTTGACAACCAAACAGTGAATTCATACCTCTGTTATAACTCACATTTCTGCTATAACACACACCTGACACTGCTCTTTAATTAACTTATAGGCTGTCAATCCCCCCCCCCTGCCTTGAAGAAGACCCACCTTGACGCATCTCAATTGTGCGCAATTAACAGGGTCGAAACGTCGGCGTACTGCATATGTCTACACAACGCTCATGATCACAGTCTTATTTGTCATTAGGATCTTGAAGCATATGTGTTAAATAATAAGGACATACGAGAAAAAATATTTCTTCCCTTCTTTTATTGCACGCTCAAATTGTTTCTGTATATAGTGTACTGTCTTTATCACCAACCACCACATGTCACTTTTTTCACCACAGTCACGTATTTCATATTGCAATTGAAATTGTAAATTGCGACAGCCGTGATTATCTGATTTTTTCTGAATACATTATTGAATCATAATTTCGGTGTGTGTTATATATTCTTCTTTTTCAAATCGTTGATACGTGTTATAAGTAAGCTGTTGCTACTTACTTTAAGTAATTGTAAACCCCGACAGAACCAATTTTTACTTTAATACGCATACCCAGGTTCTGAGGGACACTGGGTTCCCCCATTACGTTTACCATTAGATTCTCAAGCCACAACAAAGGGGGTCAACCATTCCGCACTCTCCACAGATTCTTTAATGCCAATGCTTTCCAGATAATCAAATACTTCCATAACACTGTCCCTGCCACTCATTGGTAAGTTCCTGACTTTGTGACATACAGGCACAGCTCCATCCTTTAATACAATTTTGTGGATGAACCCACTCAATTTCCCCACCTTGCCTGAAAATACACTAGGAAACTGTTCCATAAGTCCATCTTCCATAGGCACAACAGGTTCGCCTACTAACAGTACCTGGTCTCCGCTATTGGGGTCTAGGGCAGTGGCAGCTGCCACCTACCTAAAGTGGTAGGGCGGCCCCGGGTAGAGAGGGCGGTGGGTGGGGAGGGGGGAAAAATAAAATATAAGAATAAAAGAAAAGACTTACCTGCTGCCCCAATCTGCTCCCACTGACGCCTGCATCGCTGTTTCTCTTAACGGCTGACAGCCGGAAGGGGAAGGGGATGGGCCCTCGAGGCACAGGCTCCACACCCAATCCAGGCGCTGCTCTCACAAGAGAGCAGTGCCAGGATTGGTCTGAGTGTCCTAGTTTGCTTCTCAGATGGTGCATTGGAGTCTGTGCTGTTTCTCCAGCCCGGCTGTGTAACACAGCTAGGTTGGAGAAACATAAGTGCACATGTGTGTTTGGCCGGCCTCAAATGGGGAGCCAAACACACAGGTGCACTTATGAGTGCACTTTACTCCTCCCTGACATGCCTGGCCCAGCCCCGCCCCATACTTTTGTATTGGGCTCAGAGAGCATAAATAAATGATAATAACATTGCCTTATTGTAGTAACCAGGCACACATGAAAGGATTTAAGCTGGTTATCTATTGGCTACATGGACGGTAGAGTCAGAAGGACCGACTCCACCAACAGCTCCAACAAGACACAGGTTCAATCACACAGTTGCTAGGTGATCACATATTCTAGAATACTATAACCATTACAGCATTAAAGGGAAACATGCCATATTAAATAATATTAATATGCACAGTGAAATAGCACAAGATACTACATATCTTCTCTTCTTCTAAAAAAAACACAAAAAAACAACAATAACCAAAAAAAATTAAATAAAGAGACAAAATTAAAAAGAAATGCATCAAGGAGAAAGTCATTACGATCTATATCGTGCAGGTCTAACAATATTTCTGTAACTCTTCCTGGGAATGGTTTGATTGAGACAAGGCGGAACCACATTCTCAGAACATGGGGTGGCCTCCTTTACACAAACCTTTACCACCCTGTTGAGGTTCCACCAATGACCTCCCACAACTTTTACCGCATTGCCTACAATCTTGAAAACTCTGACTGGATCACTAAACTTACTGTCACCCTTCTTAGTATGAACAGCAGATTTAATCTTTATCATGTCCCCCACCTCAAGCAGGGCCAGTTTGACACCCCTTCTGGAGTCGAACCATTGCTTTTGTTTAGTTTGTGTACCAGTCATATTTTCACTAGCAATAGAATTAGCTGGGCAACATCAGATTCAGACCTGATCCACTTACTAATCCATCCAGGCCTGAAACTTGTGTTGGGTTTCCGTCCCCTCAAAAGCTCGAAAGGCAAAATCTTTGTAGAAGAGTGAGGCGTTGTTCTATAAAACCATACTATTGAATCCAATGCTCTATGAACATCATGACTTCCAGCTCTGGCCCACTTGACACACTCCTCCACCACCCGATTCATCCTTTCAACAAGACCATTGGTCCGAGGGTGATATAAAGAGCTTTTTTTATGTTTCACACCGGACTCAAGAAGAAATTACTCAAATTCTGTGCTGACGAACTGTTTTCCATTGTCCGAGACCAAAATCTCAGGAAAATCCTCTCTCAGCCACACCTCCCTCAGAAATTCCTTAATACTCTTGGTATTGGCCTCCTTTACCATCTTGACCTCTGGCCATTTTGATGCATAATCCATGAGGACCAAAATGAAATGGAATCCACCTGGAAGAACCTCATAGGGCCTCATGACATCAATGCCCAGCTTCAACCACGGACCTTTTGGGCATTCAATAGGCATCAAAGGAGGAACAGATACCTTCAAACTCTTGTCAGCCACACCACACACACAACAATTAGAAACAAGAGGAGATGAAAGAACTTTTTCCCAGGGCCACCCATTTTTAACAAAAGCACAGACTTCTTGCAGCACACAATCAGACTCCAAAGCTTGTACCCAATCAGTCTCAGAGCCAAGATCCAAATTAGGAAAATCAAGAACAGCAACTAAACACTCATCACAATCCTCACTCGAAAACTCATCCAATTTGACATCTTCATGTTCATTCGACATAATGGGAAAACAGGATAAAAAATCCGCTCTTCCATTCTTACCCCCTGATACATGTCTCACTTTGAACTGATATTGAAGGAGTCTGGTTACCATCCGCATTATCCTGGGCGAACAACACTTACTCATGCTCACACCTAGAATACTCGCTAAGGGCTTATGATCAGTTAAAAGAAGGAACCGCTTACCCCAGATATATGGGCGAAATTTCTCAGTGGCCCAGGTACAGGCCAAAAGTTCCTTTTCAATAACGGAATATTGGAGCTCGGGAGTTCTCAATACCCTGGAGGCAAAACCCACAGTGTTTTCACAATCACTATCTGACTGAGTTAAAGTGGCTCCGAGACCTACCTGGCTGGCATCAACAGTGACGCAGCACGGTAAACTGGGGTCAAAAGGTTTCAGGGCAGAACCATTTTTCAAAGCAGATTCAACAAACTTGAGAGCCATAACACATTCGCTGCACCATTCAAACTTGACACCTTTCTTTAGAAGATTACTAATGGGACGTACAATAGATGCAAAATTTGGAATGAACCGTGAGTAGTACTCACATAGCCCCAGTAACGACTTCACACCAGCTTTGTCTACTGGTTCAAGGGCATCAACAATGGCCTGAAGCAACCCTGGTCTGGGACTGACACCATCCTGAGAAATCACATGTCCCAAATACTCAACTTTGGAACACAGGAATTGACACTTCTCTTTTTTAACACAACACCATGATTTTTGAATAAAGTCAAGACTTTGCCCAGGACAGCGTCATGAGAAGAAACATCTTTACCAAAAATAAGAACATCATCCTGAAATACTAGGACCCCATCAACATCCCTAAGAATATTGCTCATTATCCTCTGAAAAACAGAGGCTGCTGACGCAAGCCCAAAAGGCATGCGACAGTAGCGAAACTTGCCCAGAGGTGAAACAAAAGCGGTTAGATGACGAGATTCAGGATCCAGTTCCACCTGGTGGTATGCACAGGCTAAATCAAGTTTTGTGAAAAAACACGCTCCCTTGGTGGAAGAGAATAAATCATTAATTTTGGGTAGAGGATGGGAATCCACCCAGATCTCTTTATTTAGGGACCTCAAGTCCACACAAACTCGAAGGTCCCCTCCCCTCTTCCTGGCTACAACTAAGGGAGAAAGCCATAATGAAGAGTCTGTGGGCTCAATAATCCCTTTAGCACAGGGACTGTTTAATTCGTTTTCCAAATCTTCTCTCACACTGAACGGTACTCCTCTGAGCTCGTTCTTGATGGGAAGAGCACAATCTTTAACAATAATCCTGTGTTTGAATCCTTTGATCCTGTCCAAATCATTACTAAAAACTTCAGGATATTTGTTTTTCCGAATATGACCTTCTTCTTCATTACCAACCACTAACACCTGTTCTTCAGCTCCTGGTTTAAGTATCATGCCGAACAGGCCTTGGTGAAACCACCCCAATATGTTGAGTCCCTTTACAGCGACATATACTTTTCCTCTGATTCTCCTGCCTTTAAATTTCATCTCGTCTTAAAAAAAAACATTAACTCGATTTTCTGCCCTTCATATGAGACAGGAGAGCGATCCGGTGGAGAAAGAGGTTAAGAACCTTTCCATGTTTCTTCAAACAATTTCTGAGTGATCATCGTGATCTTTGCCCCAGAATCTACTAACAATTTAACAGTGTGAAACCCAATATCAATATCCACAATGGGATCGATGCAACAAGACGGATCCCCTTGAATAACATTGTGACCAAGAGCAAACTTAGAATTACATAGATCAAAATCATCAGTACTTCTGACTACAGAGATAACTTCAGGGTCAGAATCATCATCAGATTCAACTGCTCAGATGGTGGGTTTTTTAACATTTCTTTTCTTTAGACAAACGTTTGCGAAATGACCCATCCTCTTACAGTAATTACACATGACATTACTAGCAGGACAACGGGATCCCTTGAGATGTGGAGGGTTGCCACACCTGAGACAGATATTATTACCATTAACCTTGTTGGGATTAACGATATCAGGTTTAGATTTAGAAGAAAGGTTAACTATACCTTGAGTAGACTTAACTCGATGTTTAAAAAAAAAAAATGTAAGTCCGTTTTTATATAGCGCAGCTACTCACCCTTACGGGTCTCAAGGCGCTGGGGGCCGTAGTGGAAATTAAGTGAGCTATTGCCCAGAGTCACATGGTGCTGAGCTGCCGCAGCCGGGGATCGAACTGTGAACCCTGTGCTCCGAAGTCAGCTGCCCTGGCTGCTGCACCACACCTCTCCACTGTTTGATGGCATTGTTCACATTAACAACATTAACAGAATCCAAGGGCCTGTCCTCCAATTCCTTCAACGAGACCATGGATATCTCTATGCTTTTAGCAATTTTGATGGTCTCATCTAAGGATGGGTCACCCAAGCTCAATAATTTCTGCCGGATATTCTTATCTTTGCACTGGCAAACAAACTGGTCTCTAATTAGCTGATCTGTAAAATTATCAAATTTGCAATCAGCAGCAAGTCTACATAAAGAAGAAATATAAGAGTCCACATCTTCTCCTTCTGCTTGTTTCCTTTTGAAAAATGTATGCCTCAAAATCATAAGGCTGGGTTGTTTATCAAACCTGGACTTCAATTTAATGACAGTTTCACCATATTCATCAATACCTTGCAATTGTTCTTGAGACAAAGCCGGTAAGTGTTTGTAAATAGACCTTCCTTCGAATCCTAACGAGTGGAGTAGAAGGCATTTTTTTCTTTCCGCACTAAATCGTAAGGCGCCAACAGCACCCAAGTAGGTTTCGAAAGCATCATGCCAGATTTCCCACCTGACTGGAGGTTCGCCAGGAGAATCCAGAAAAGGAGGTGGTGGATTGACAGATTGCATTGTACACATGCCTATTAAGGTCAGTAAGCTTAAACAGAGGTGTGCAGAATTGTTGATCTGTGACCGTAAAAACTAAAACTACTGTGAAAACAGATAATAACAAACGTACAGATGAACAAAAAAAACATTTTTAGTTTGGTGTGTGCATCACCGTGGATGCACAATGAATGAACACTGTGGACTATAAAAAGTAGAACTTTATGAAACGTGCCAGTGATGAAATGTATATAACCATAGACCCACTCATGTAAAACCGTTGCAGCGAATGGAAAACACTGTTAAAAGAACTGGTACTTGGCTGTAATGGGGAATGTAGCAATATTATAAGTGACGTAAGGAGGTGTGTGCATCACCGTAAATGTTGGTAGACACACTGTAGGCAGAGCGTTGCAGCAAATGAAAACGCTGAAAAGACTCATTCTAATATTGATAATATTGTGGAAAGGTGTGTGTATCACCGTAAATACACAACTGTAGAAACGTTGCAAGCCACGTGAAAGCTTGAATAAACTTGAAACGAAACCTTTAAACAGAGAAAATCCCAATGATGCAAAGTGACCGGTGTAGATGAAGTGAAGAAAATAGAAAGGCTTCCCAACCTTTCAAAATGGCCGCTACGTAGACGTGCGGCGTGACGTGCTATGTAGGAGATAGTCAGAGTATCAGAAAGGCTTCTCAACCTTTCAAAATGGCCGCTTAGTAGACGTGCGGCGTGACGTGATGCGTAGGAGATAGTCAGAGCTTCGGTATCGGTGGCAGAAGGAATGCTGGATGCGGAAGATTGAGGCGAGATGCTGGGGATGCAACGTAAGCGCGAGGAGAGTGCGTGGGACCACTAGCAACGGCAAATCAGATTAGAAGGTAAACACCCTCGATATTTACTGATTTCGTAACTTGCTATAAGTTGAAGTGGAAATGTCTCAAAGCGCAAAGCGGCAACAAAATAAGTTGATAATACCTTAATATGCAGTAGTCCAGCGTAGTGATGAATGAAATCCAGCAAAGATGGCTCACCGAATATACCAAGAAGTCTTCACATCAAAGTAGGGATAGGCGTAGGTTCCTCCATGTAGCCAAAGATTGTCGCCAAAATTTTGTAGTAACCAGGCACACATGAAAGGATTTAAGCTGGTTATTTATTGGCTACATGGACGGTAGAGTCAGAAGGACCGACTCCACCAACAGCTCCAACAAGACACAGGTTCAATCACACAGTTGCTAGGTGATCACATATTCTAGAATACTATAACCATTACAGCATTAAAGGGAAACATACCATATTAAATAACATTAATATGCACAGTGAAATAGCACAAGATACTACACTTATTATCATTTTATTTATTGTCTGCTGGCACAGGCTGTGGGGTGACGCACCTCCGCCATTACGGAGGAGCTGCCCCAGGTCTAGGGTAATACCTAAAGTCCTCCGGTCCATCCACCCAAGTACTGATTGACCTTTCTCCGCTACATAAAGCTTCCCCTGAGCTGTTCTACCATTAAATTCGAACTTGACAACTCTATATCCTACCATGGAAATCTTTTCACCGGTAAAGGTAAGAGAATGTAAATCCGCAGGTATCACATGGTCGCCTAAAACCGCCGCAAACTTGTCCTCCCATACAGAACACTGTACAGTTGTGTATGGTGACCCAGAGTCTGCCACAATCTGTATCTTTATGTCATCAATAGTCATTATGCACATAGATTTCTTTCTGGTATTTACATACACATCCAACATTGCATCTTCAATACTGAGGATGCCTTCATTACTCAAGGATTCATTTTCTCCTTCTAATTCTTCTTCATCTTTGTCCATCATGCAACTTAATAGAGTTCTTGTCCCCTTTGTTATTTTCTTTCATGCAGAACTTGACAAAATGGCCAATTATTCCGCAGTATGTACATTTTGATTTAATGGCAGGGCAATTTTTGTCCCTGTCAAATGTAGGTTGACCAGATTCTCAAAACAAAAAACTGGGACAGGTGATAGGCATAGAAGTAGGACTATAGTTTGCAACAACCATCGACATAAAATAGGACTATTTGACAGCTGTCGCAGACATAGAAAAAGGACTACATTGGCAGCCTCCTCCACAAACTCAGATGCATGCAAACTGCAATGTACAGGTTTAGAACCTTATAGTGTTTTTCTCTGTCAACCTTTCATTATGCTATGGTTGTAACAAGAGCTTATTTTGGAAGTAATACATTATTATTAGTATAGACAACCCCAAACACTGTGTTATGTTTTAAACCCTGAGTTTGTGTGGGCAGATGTTCTAATACGCTTCACCATGCTTACTTCACAAAAGTGGCACAAACCCAGCACAAGGACTTATTTATTTATTTATTAAAAAGTTTTGTATAGTGCGAACAAGACCCAAGCGGGTATCAGAGCGCTTTACATACGGGTTGCGGGAGACATAGGAAGATAGCTGTAGGCGAGAAGAAAGAAAAACCAAATACATCAGGAACAAGAGAAGCAATATGCAACAGGAACAAAATGACATATTGGCGGGCGACACGGGCCGTAACAGATGTCAGGTCGTAGCTAAAGCAGCTAAACTGGATCAGAGGCAGAAGGAGAAAAAGTTCTAGATCAGCGCATTGTTCATTAGGAGGGCCTTAACTTCCCTTTTGAAGGCAATAGTTGAGGGAATCAGTCTTGTTTCCGCTGGTGAGGAATTCCAAATTCTCGGGGCAATGCCAGAGAATGTGCGATTGTATGTTTTCAGTTTTTTAAATTTCTTTGGCTTAAGCAGCAGTGTGCTGGAGCTCCTTGAGGGCCGGTTGCAGCCGGAGAGTTCTAGCTTGTTTTTCAGGTAGAGTGAGGTATTGAAGTGTAGGGCTCTGTGAGTCATACAAGCAATGTTTAGGTGGATCCTTGCTTCAAAAGGAAGCCAGTTGAGCGATTTCAGGTCAGGAGAGATGTGGTTGGTTTTCTTGGAACCAGTGATGAGTCTGGTCACCGCATTGAGTGAAGCTCTGAGGGGGGCAAGGCTGAGTTTTGGCAGTCCGCATAGAGTAGCACTGCCGTATTCTAGTCTAGAGATGACTAGTGCTTGCACCGCTGATTTGAAGTCATCTTGGGAAGGTAGGGTTTGAGTTTTCTTAGGACGCTCAGTTGGAAGTTCGCTTCTTTGGTAGATGCTCTGATGTGGTCTTGCATGTTAAGGTTCTTATGTAGCACCACTCCCAGTGATTTCGTGGAGTCAATTATGTGTGGTGTGCAGTTGAGAGCGGTGAGGTTACTTAGATAATTTACAACAGTGGGGGTTTGCTTAGTGGGCGAGATGAGGAGGAATTCCATTTTGAGGGCATTTAGTTTGAGGTGGTTGGTGATTAGCCAGTTGAGGGTTTTGAGCGGGCTTCCGTTGAGTGACTTGATGTCTTCGGGGGAGGATATCTTCATGTACAGTTGGGTGTCATCCGCATACATGTGATATTGTATGCTGGATGCTTTGAGGATTACAGTTAGTGGTTCAATAAAAAGGTTAAAGAGCGTGGGGGAGAGTAAGGATCCTTGGGGGACACCCAGAGTGCAGGGGCTGGATTTGGATAAAGATTGGTTAGATTTGACTCTTTGCGTTCTGTTGGTGAGAAAAGAGGCAAACCATTTAGCCTTGCCTGAGAGCCCCATCCTGCATTCTAGGAGGTTAAGTAGATTGTCATGTTTGACAGTGTCAAAAGCAGAAGAGAGATCAAGTAGTATTAGTAGGCATGTTTCATTCTGGTCAAGCAGAATTAGAGCATCATCCACAATGTGGGTGATGGCCGTTTCAGTGCTGTGGCTTGTGCAGAAGCCTGATTGGAATTGGTCGAGGAGTTGGAATTCCTCAATGTGTTTGCGCAGTTGTTCATGTACACATTTCTCCAGGAGTTTTGCAAGAGTAGGGATGTTTGAGATTGGTCGGAAGTTATTAAGGTCTTCAGGGTCCGCCGTGGGTGTTTTGAAAATAGGGAGCACCAGGCCAGCCTTCAGGCAGTCGGGGATTTCACCTTGAAGAAGAGAGGCGTTGATGATCTTGAACCATAGCGGGACGTGATCCTAACATTTCCTTGAGGAAGTTAGGGGGAAGGGGGTCATTGAAGTGGTTAGAGGGTTTCAGGGTCGAGAATATGTTGAGGATGGCTGTATTATTGAGGGGTGTGAATTGATTCCAGGAGGCATTGTTTTTGGGGGAGAGACATGGCGGTGTGGTCGGGGGCGTGGGTAAAGAGGGGTCAGGGGAGGGTGCGAGTTCAAGTAGAGCAGACTTAAGATCTGATTCGATCTTGCTCGCTTTACTGAGGAAGAAGTCAGCAACCGCATCACAGTTTGGTTGAGGGCAGGAGAGGTGCGGAGATTGGATAGAGGTGTTATTGGATTGCGTCTTAACCAGCTCAAAAAGCCGTTTCGGGCGATTTTTGGCTTTGTCCAGTTGGGCTGAGAAGAAGGTTTCTTTTGCCGTTCTGATGCGTTTGTTGTATCTGCTTCTTTTTAGTCTTAGCGATTTTAGATGAGCCATGGATGGTGAGGATCTCCAGGTGCGTTCTGCTAATCTCAGGGAGCGTCTGCCAGCATTTAGGCTGTCATTGAACCATGGTTTGGAGTCTTTGATGGGTATTCTTTTTAGTTGGAGGGGGGCAGTTGCATTTAGGGCAGACATCATGACGTTATTATAGTGTTCAGTGAGGTCGTAAACGTCGGTCATGTTATTAGGCGGCGGAAGGGAGATATTACAGTGCAATATGTGCTCATTCACGTTTGCATTATGGAGTGACCTTTTCCACTATTTTTGGTTTATTGGTTGTGAGCTTTTGGGATTCCCGCTTTCAAGGATACGGAAGCTGACATAGTGATGGTCCGACCAATCACAGGGGAGAATAGATTCGAGATGAATGGTGTTGGGGTTGGAGATAATTAGGTCAAGGGTCGAGCCTAAGTTGTGGGTGGGACTGTCACAGAATTGTGTCAGGGAGAGGTCGGTTAGGAAGTTTTTAAGAGTGTTAACCGCCTGATCGTGCGGGTCATTCCAATGGAGATTGAAGTCCCCAAGGAAGATCTGGGGACAGTGTCGGCCCAGGTTGGAGGAGATGGTCTCCATAGTTTGTTCAATGAGATGGAGGTTGTCTCCTGGTGGGTGGTAGAAGATGTGCAGGGTGCATAGGGGTCTATGTGTGATAGTGATGTCAATGTATAAATATTCACAGGATGAGAGATTAGGTGAGGTGGACTGTTTTGCAGACAAGGAGTGGTGGTAGATACAAGCTAGGCCACCTCCAGTTTTCTTACCTCGATCGAGTCTGATAATGTTGTGGCTGGGGGGGAGTAGAATGTCCAGGATGGGGCCTGAGGAGTCAGTGAGCCAAGTTTCGGTAAGGATAAGGAGGTCAAGTTCTTGAGCAAGGATGAGATCTGCAAGGTCTGAGGCATGTTTCACCGCTGATCTACAGTTGAGTAGCATGCATTTCAGCTGTGATTTGTTGTCAGAGATTCTCATGTGTCGTGGGGATCTGCATGAGGTTATTGAGGTTTAGGGCATTGGTGTTGAGTCTGGGCGCTCTATGAGGATTAGAAGTGATGCTTTGGATGGCCCCTGAGTTCCCTTGCTTGGGATATGCCGAGCTAGGGGCATTTAAAGGGGCGGTTAGTGGGGTTCTAGGAGGGAATGGTGAGGGTGTAGGCGGGGTGTTGTAAGCTCGGAGGAGGGAGAGAATGTCTGTTTCTGATAATTGATTTTTGGATCTGGCGGGTCTAGAAGGGGCATTTGGGTAGGGCGTGGTATTCCTGGTCTGGGCTGGAGGTTTTGGCCCGGGGACACTCAGTAACATAGTGGGCGGAGGTGGAGTAGTATGGTGGAGTTGGAACATATGCCGGATCTCCTGCGAGGACTTGTTGGAAGAGAGATCGAGGGCCAGCTCCTCAGTGGAATTAATGAGATTTTGAATGAGACTTTTGAGATTTAGAAGTTCCTGGTTTATTTCCTTGAGCTTAGTAGCAGGGTCCGGATGTGGATTGTGGGTCTTGTGGAGGGGAGGAGGAGGGTTGTTCACTAGGGAGGGCGTAGGCGAGTTCAAGGCCAGGGGACGCAGGGAAGGGGGGACATCATCTGAGGAAGAAATCCATCTTTGATGGATGGGAGAGCAAGTTGATTGGGTGTTGGAAGGGGTGTTAGTGGGAGCCGCAATCCTGGTGGAGAGTGGGCGAGTCCTCTGTGGGGAGATGGAATTATGTGGGATAGAGGGAGCGATCATGGGAGTGGGGGAGGTGTAGTTGGGGTGGTCGGTTCTGGGTATAACAATTGCCCCGTCATTGCGGGCATGAGGTAGTTCTGGTCGGGGTACGGCGGGTGAGTCTGGTGCGCCTAGGTTTGGTAGAGTCATGGCGGCCCTGTGAGTGTTGCTCGAGGAACGTGGGGCAGTCATCGGGAGGTTCTGGCCCTCTAGAGAGGGATCAGGGTGGGCCAGAGTCAGAGGAAGGGGAAGGACGTTTCTAGAGTGACTAGGGGAGTCGCTTTGGTCTATCGATTTTTTAATGAGGGCGAATCTGTCATCGAAGATGCGCAGGTTGCGATCTGTGGCCTGAATTTGTATAGTCCCATTGTTATAGATGGATATGGTAGCATTTGCTCTATATGTGGGTGATGTCACGGCCAAGAGTCTAAGACCGTGAGGAAACTTCTTAGCCGAGGCGATTTTGAGTATAGAGTGTAGAGCCGTGCTCCATTGAGCTCTTCTTTTAGTGTAAAATATCAGGTCGCTAGTAATAGCAAATTTTTTTGAGCAGAAATAAGGGTCAGATATAAGGATTTCCGGGTTGGCTTTGAGTAGTCTGTGTTTAAAGGATTTAGTCGCGTTTTTGGAGAGGTGAGTTGGGTATTTAATTATGTAGCTATTCGTACCTAACTTCTCTAGTCTGGGGTCCATTTTGGCATGAGCAAGGAAGGGCATGAAGAAGAGAGAGTAGGTTGTGTGGTTTAGACGAGATGTCGGGGTGAACAAGGTTCAGAGAGTAGCCCACGCTGAGGGGTGTCTTGTGACAGTAGAAGGCCGAGGCGTTCAAACTACTGGTACTGATACTAGCAGTAGTAGCAATAGTATGGCCTCTAAGTCGCAGTTATTAAACGATGATGGTCAGGTGGGTCTTGTGACAGTAGAAGGCCGTAGCGTTCAAACTAATGGTACTAATACTAGCAGTAGTAGCAACAGCATGACCTCTAAGTTGCAGTTCAAACTAATGGTACTAATACTAGCAGTAGTAGCAATAGTATGGCCTCTAAGTTGCAGTTATTAAACGATGATGGTCACCATCCACGTCATCTTCAGCGACACAGCTGTGGTCTATCGAGTCCAACAGGAGGAGCAGGGGTGAACGATTGACCTTTATGCATAGCGGAAGGCTAGATAAACTGCATGGCGTGTGGGAGAGGGGATTAAAATAGTGCCATTGCCTTGTGTGATCTTTAAGCATAGAGGAAGGAAAGATCAGACTGCTATGCGAGTGGGCAGAGGGTTAAAGTAGTGCAAGTGCCATGTGTGACTGGGGGAGCCAGGAGGAATCTCCACGAAGGTCAGTGGGCTTACTGAAGCTCCTTAGAACAGGGAGCGGCCATTTTAGCAGATTCAGGTTTAGGTTTAAGCGATGATAGGTGGTCAGCAATAAAGCAATCCCAGAGATGGAGCTCAGCGATAGCTCAGCGAGAGAGGTAGGAGTCCAGGGAAGACTTAGGGCCTGCTGATGTACTACTGTTCAGGTATCGGCCAATTAAAGGAGAGAAAAAGCAGGGTAAAGAGAAAACACAGGAGAAAATGGAGGGTAAAGAGATAGTTCAGGTTCCAGCAGCTATGTTAGATGTAGTGTTGCAGGACAATAAGATGACACGGATTCCGGCAGTTATGTTAAATGTAATGATGGAGCTTGGCGGGAGCTCAGGGTGAGTGGGAGGTCTCCGGGGGTAATGCGCTAACACAGGATCTGGCAGTTAAGTGAGTGCAATGTAGAAGCTCAACGTGAGCTCTGAGGGAGAGGGAGGTCACCGGGGGAGGTCAGTACGGGCCTGCGGGGGCACCGTTGGCCCGGTTGTTTCCAAGATGATCAGGGGCGGCCATTTTAGGAAGATTAGGGTTGAGGGATTACAGTGAAGGAGAGCAGGTTCTATCCGAGATGAGCGGGAGGTCACTGGGTATAATGCGCTAACATGGGATCCGGCAGTTAAGTGAGTGCAATGTAGGAGCTCAACGGGAGCTCTGAGGGAGAGGGAGGTCACCGGGGAGGTCAGTACGGGCCTTCGAGGGCACCGTTGGCCCGGTTGTTTCCAAGATGATCCGGGGCGGCCATTTTAGGAAGATTATGGTTGAGGGATTACAGTGAAGGAGAGCAGGTTCTATCAGTGATGAGCGGGGGCGGCCATTTTATAGAATTCATGTTGCAAGATCGCATGAATGAGGGTTGAGGGACTACAGTGAAGGAGAGCAGGTTCTATCAGTGATTGGCGGGGCGGCCATTTTATAGAATTCAGGTTGCGAGATCGCATGAATTAGGGTTGAGGGATTACAGTGAAGGAGAGCAGGTTCTATCAGTGATGAGCGGGGGCGACCATTTTATAGAATTCAGGTTGCGAGATCGCGTGGGGTGAAATCCTGAACTGGCACTTACCCCCTCTACCTCGTGGAGTGGCAGATCGCTCTATGTGCACATCAAAACGGCAAGCCTGAGGCGATCGAGCCAGGCAGCTCATTGCGTCGGATCGGACGCTTGTTATCGTCTTCGGGGTCAGATATCAGCAGAGACAGTGGGCAGAGGCAGAGTAGAGAATGGTTCGTCGCGGGAGGTCAGGGTGACGATTGGCTGCAGGGAAATATATGGGCAGCGTGGCAGAATCAGATCCAGGATAAAACATATCAGAGTCAGAAGCAAAACAGAGCCAGAACACAGGTAAAACAAAGCAGAGGCCGAACAGAGCCAAACAGAGAGAGCGGTGCCTCGCGGGAGGTCCGGTCGATATCGAGCAAGATCGTCATATCGTCAGAGTCATGCTTATGGTGAGGTCGATCTCGGTGGGGGCAGGCTGATGGTGGGGGGAGAGGGGATAAGTGCACAAGCAAAGCACAGCAAAGGCAAGAGCAGCGGCAAAGACCAAACGTGAGACTGGCAGGCATGACGCAGTCATCTCAGCTGTCCGGAGATCGTCGGCAGCAGAATCTTGGTGTTGGGTAGGGGGGTCTATAGGCAGGCGGGAGGTCCGAGGTAGACCCAGACCCAGTGCACCGGTCTGGGGTCGAGGCAGATGACTGGTGCAGTTGATTCAGGGCTGCAGAGATTATTAGTGAAATATCAAGCACGATCTCCTCCACACCTCCCGGGCGGGCTAAGCTCGAGGGTGCAGTCGAGGTAGGTAGTGTCGGATATGGGGCCGCCCTGCCATCGTCGCACCGGGACGGGCCAGTCGGCACCGGAACGGTCAAAGTCGCATCAGACCGGACCAGTAAGCAACAGGACGGACACAGTCGCACCGGGACGGTCTCAGGGTGATCGGGGCTAGAAGACCGTTGAGTTCAGGAGCACAGCGAGGCTGGCGGCATACCTTATCTTCATGCAGAGTGGTGAGAGGGTAGACCAGCGCCATACATCCAGTCCACCGCGGGCCCCGATGCTGGCCCAGCAGGCCGCAAGCCGCACCTTCGGGGCTTCCGGTCCGATTTTTCGAGTGGCCACCGCCTTCGAGGCAGGGAGTAAAGCAGTGTCGGCACCGTCGATGGATCGGTGTGGAGGGTCTGGCAGGCTAGGAAGCAGCCAAGGAGGGCGAACCCGCTCTGTGCCGATTGGACACATCACCTCCGTGGGGCCTTCTCCAGTGCAGGGTCGCTTGTCGTCGTTCGGAGGGCAGAGTGTGCCAGGAGCGTCGGGGCTAGTTGACAGCCCTGGAGGGCGAGTCCGTTCCGTGCCGGCTGTGCTCGTCACAGCTGTGGGGTCTTCTCCAGAGAAGGGTCGGGTGTCTTCGATCCGGTGGGCAGAGTTTACCACGAGCGACTGGTCAGACGAGTCATCTAGGCTCTACCGGTCCTGTGAGAGCGATTCCGTAGCAGGTAAGTGGCATCCAAACTCAGAATCTATGTGATGAGAGTCGAATTTTGATAATGTGTGAAAGTTACGGTCGGATGGCAGGTTGTTGAAGGGATATCTACCGATAAGGTAATCCCCAACCAGGAGCTCTAGGGAAGAGCTCCTACTCGGCGGCCATCTTTTCTTTTTGGACATTGTCTTGTGTTTTACTTTCCAACATAAATCCTGATTTGCATTGAAAAGTAGCCATAAAGTAAAATAGCGCTAAATGCTACTTTGCATCAAGGAGGAGTACATGGGGGATTCCCATGCAACCACCCATGGATTTTGATGGTAATGTCTAGTGGGAAAAGATTTTTACTTTGTCAAAGCACAGTATTTTGAACTGGTAGGGGCATCATTCCAGTACAAGACCCAATGCTTGACATGCACACACACTTGCACTATAGTGAAAAGGTGTGTGCACTGGTGCACTGGTGCAAGGCAGTCTAATGTGTGCCACTGCTAGGGAGAGAGCAGCAGAGCTAGATCTCGGAGGATATGGTGCTGTTGTACTGTCTCCATTTCATGCAAAGCAGCAACTTTGGTTACTGCGCTGTGTGAAAACTCAGTAAATCTGCCCCTTTGTTTCTCCAGGCCAGACAATCCTAACATATAATGGCCAGCAGTATTGATGACATGTGACTCCTACACCTTGTAGCCCACATCCTATGTAATATTTCCTATGCACTGATTTACATGCCTGTATAATTAATAGTTTCTATACAATATGCAGTGCTACTGGAATTATATGGCATGGGAGCACTAAATTATGTGGCAGGGTTGACTAATGATGTAGCAAGAAAAGGCAAATTAAGCGGCACGTTTGTAGCATTCCTTCAATATTTTGACATTTTTACACATGATAATAATGCTTGGGCAAAGATTTCACCTCATTAGTACCAGTGTAACAACCAAAAACAGTTTATTTGGACTCCGCTCCCAAAGACCTTTTTAGTGATTCCCACTTCCAGATGCCCTCTAACATATGCGACAAAGGTGAGCATCATTCAAACCATTCAAAAAGGTGGGGCCATTCAAACCTCACCCCCTCACACTCACTCACCTCACCTTATGCCCCTCCGTCACCTCTACAACAGTCACATTTACCTCCTAGAGCGCTTGTGGTTGGACTCTCCCATCTGAAGTGGACCAGAGCATTCCCCAGCACTCTTGTGCAGGTGCAGAGTACTTTTAACTTGATGCTTGCATGTAATGGCCACTAATGTATAACTTTCAAGTCTGAATGTAACTGTTCACGCCTCTTCAAGTTCAGGCAGAATCTCGTCACCTGGTTGTGTTGGCAGAGTTTGGTCACCTGGTTATATTGTATTTTTGGGAGTCCATTTGGAAACTAGGTTACTATCACTGTTCCCTGTAACCTGCGCGCGTGCGCGCCCGCGCACCTATTTGAATCGGAGCGCGCAGTGTCTTCTTTGCAGCGCGCACACACCATGAGAGGCAAGTATTCATGTTAATCCCAGTGCTGCGATTAACACGAATAATTAAAGAAAAGTAGACAATCTGCCCCCCTCCGCGCACTGTTAAGAAAAGTCATGCAGCAAGCCTAAAATCACAACGAGTGCTTTCACAATCATTAACATATATTAGTGATTGTGAAAGCACACATTGTGCTGTTGGGCTTGCTGCATGCTTTTTCTTAACATAGCGCAGCAGTTTGTGTGGCTTTTGAAAGTTTCCATGTTAAATGCAGCCCCGAGTGTAAGCATGTCGGGCCCTGCAATTAACATGAAAACTTTCAAAAAGGCATGCAATTTGCAGCGGTTCATTAACAAAAGGCAGGCAATAAGCCTAACAGCACAACGTGTGCTTTCACAATCCCCAATATGTATTAGTGATTGTGAAAGCACACGTCGTGCTGTTGGGCTTGCTGCATGCTTTTTCTTAACATAGCGCAGCAGTTTGTGTGGCTTTTGAAAGTTTCCATGTTAAATGCAGCCCCGAGTTTAAGCATGTCGGGCCCTGCAAGTAACATGAACACTTTCAAAAAGGCATGCAATTTGCCGCTGTCCATTAACAAAGGCAGGCAACAAGCCTAACAGCACAACGTGTGCTTTCACAATCATTAACATATATTAGTGATTGTGAAAGCACACATTGTGCTATTGGGCTTGCTGCATGCTTTTCTTAACATAGCGCTTCAGTTTGGGTGGCTTTTTGAAAGTTTTAATGTTAAATGCAGCCCCGAGTGTAAGCATGTCGGGTCCTGCAATTAACATGAAAACTGTCAAAAAGGCATGCAATCTGCAGCGGTTCATTAACAAAGGCAGGCAACAAGCCTAACAGCACAACGTGTGCTTTCACAATCCCCAATATGTATTAGGGATTATGAAAGCACACGTCGTGCTGATAGGCTTGCTGCGTGCCTTTTGATGATAGATAGGGTGACCAGAATTTTAAAGCCAAAAACCGGGAAATTTCACACGAACAGAAAAGGGACTACACATAGCTGCCAAGGTTTCAGATTGCTATGTGTGACATTTTCAAAATTTCAGTGCAATTATGAGTGCATTTCAATGACTATGAGTGACACTTTCTTGAGAGCAAAATCAGCCTTGCTCTACCCGGTACACTAGAACCCCATTCCCAATATGAACCAACCTGCCCCACCCAGTGCATTCAAACACCACACAGCCAACTAACTCCATTCATATCCACCAGAACCAACCTACTCCTTCGCAGTCCATCTTAACCACATTCACATCCGCAGTGTTCAGTTCACCTGTGCCAAGCAAGACTCGGGCCAGGTTGAGATGGGGCTAGGGGTCATTGGTGGTGCTTTGCTGATTATTGCAGGAGAGAGGCCGGGCCTGGCCTGGCCTTTCAGGACTGGCCTCAGACCAAAGGCTGCATGTAATACCCATGACGAAGCACCGTACATTCTGTGTCAGCAGAGAAGGGCTGTTGCCTGTGTGTCCTAGGGGCTGCACTGAGTCTGAGTCCTAACGTAAACTGCCATAAACTGACTGTCGTGCCACACGCTCGCACAGCAGGCGGCAGGGCGCCTATAGCTAGGTGCTTAATCGATCTCAGTCTATCGGACATTGGGCGCAGGGTAAATCAAGCAGACATTGATTCGCTCACGTTGTCACGTGAGGTCAGTGAAGCTGAATTCTGCGCCAGCCCAGTATGGGTGAAGTTGTTACACTGTAGCCCCTAAAGCCAGCCCAAATCTAGCTGAGCCAACCCCCAAGACTGCGCAATCAGGGCTGACCGCGCTGTGCCAGCTTTCTGTAAGTGGTGCTAATTACCAGCTAGTTCTGGGCTTGACATCGGAGGATGATTCATAAATGCGTGACTTTGCATTTCAGTACGGTGATGATGACCGCCACACTAAAATGCGTTAGTCTAAGCCTGATGCGTGGTTGTTGGAGGGTAGCAAAAGGCATGCAAGAAATGCAGCAGGAGATAAAACTCATAGAAGGAATGTTCTGTGGTTGGCTAAGGACAGGACACAACAATGCATTTTCTCAGATTACATTGTGGTGCAATCTTGAATAACACAGACACCTCTCAGGGATTTAGCATTCCCATTTGACAAGTGATAGTAAGGGACACATTCTCCATTAAAAGTCTTTTAATGTAACAATATGCTTTTGAATACTGTATCCTTTTTATGTTTGTTGTATGTTGCAAACCTGCCTTAAGACCCTTAATGTGGTGCTGTATGTGTAGAAATACACTGTCTTTTCACTTTATTAAGCAAATGTTTGAGTGATAGTTCCACTGACATTTGTCGCTGCACCCACACACGCGGTTGGGTTCTTGGCGCACATAGCCTTGGCTGCAGCGCACAGAGACCTTATACTGCCGCACACAAAGAAAAAAAATTAGAGGGAACATTGGTTACTATAGCCTAGTTTTGCCATCCCGATGGTCCGGTGGGAGGAGTGGGAGGGTTATTTGAAGTTGGGAGAGTTGCAAGTTGATTCCCATGACCACCACGCTAACGTGGGGAGGAAGGATAACTGCATCAAAAATGACTTCTAAGTCCCTTGCTTTTAAAGCAGTGAGGGGGTGTCCTAAGAGGGAGGCCACTCGAAGTGTGAGTTTTGATTTGTATTCCACTCAAGACTAGGAAGTCAGTTGTGCACAGAAATCCAGTCCCTCTCTCACACTTATCTCCTGCTCTTCAGTCACTTGCAAGTCTGACTTGTGTCCAAGAAAATTTTAACAAATGGCTGGTATTTTAGGGGGAGGAGGATAAAACACATGCCAAAAACAAATATAAAATGTCGCATAGCCATTTAAATACTCATGTCGCAAGTCTTGTGCTGGATTGCAGGCTGGGAGGGCAAGTTTCTTGTGGCTGTTAAAGGATACTGGCTGGAGCAGCTCTGATGCAGAGGCAGGGTCCTAACTTGCTGGTGCTGGTAGGACTGGTGAAGGGTCATGCAGGATGGATCCACTCCAAGCCCCTTTCGCTTTTGGCAGCTGTTTGATTCTGCTGCAGTCAGCACGCTCGCTCGCTCGCTCTAAAGGGCAGAGCAGGGTCACACTGGTGGCTGGCTGGCTTGCTGCATTGTAGAAAGGGAAATCCAGAGAGAAAATGTTTCGCTTTAAAGGATTTCCCTTCTTCCTACATCAGTCACCTACGTGACGTCATGTTGTAACTTCCCCAGTAGTGCAAAGTGAGCATGCGCCCATCCATTTTACACCAGTGTGCATGCTCAAACTGGCACTACCCAAAAAACTGGACATTTTTCTGCCTAAACCGGGCATTACACAAAAAACGGGACATTTCTTTAATTTGGAGAAAAATGTCGGGACACCGGAACACTTCTCCATAAACCGGGACCGTCCAGGGAAATCCGGAGAGTCTGGTCACCCTAGCCATGTGGCCCTTATTCCCACATGTAAAACATATCATTCATATCAGGTTTACTCTTGACAGACTTCTTCCACACAGGACATTTGCTAATCCTCTTTTCCATTTTCTTATCCTCCTCCTTGACACTAGACACCTTGCACAATGACTCCCCTTCTCCATTATTTTTCAATGCAGCTTTAGCACACCTTTTGACATTTTGGTCTTCTTTATAATGGCTCTCATTTCATTAAGTGGTGAATCACCACACACCAACAATTTCTCTTGGATACCTACTCTATTAGAATCCATTACTATTTGATCTCTTATAAGATCATCATACAAGGCACCAAATTTACACAAAATCGCCAATTTCTTGAGCGCAGCCGACTCTGTCTTTGGTTGTTTCCTTTGCAAAAGGTATATCTGTCAATGGTTGCACAAACGGTTGGTTGGTAGTAGCTAACCAGATCTTTAAGGGCTTTTTAAATACATCTGCATTATCAGCAGGTCTAGGTTTTTTCTCCTTCTGATTGTAGACTCTTAATCCTTCTGGGCCAAGACTGCAGTAAGTTTTGTTCCTTCTAGAAGAAGTAACATTTTCACCATTTCCTCCTCTATGGCCGAAATGTAATTGATAAAGTATTCCTTCCAGTCAGGCTATTTCATCTGAGTGTTCACCAGCATGTGAAAGACATGGCACAGGTGGATTGAGACCAGAATTTTTGTGAACACATTTTTTAAGGTTAAATCGCTATACAGAGTGTTAAATACCCGCACCTTAAGAATGCATAATATGGTGAGTTAGACACAAAATTGTGAAAGAGAAAAAAGAATTTACACCCCTGTACATACTATAGGGATGACCATAGTATTCCTGCAATGTCCCCAATAATGATGCACACAGTTGTCGCTATAGGGTGTGCGAATTACCGTTCTCAGGCACTAAGAATAGTGCAATCACCTTAAGGTGTGCGAATCACTGTAGATGTGCACTGAATCACCTTTTAACACACACCGTAATACCCAGCTACACTGACCTTTGCCGCAGGTACATGTGGCGTAATGCTGTCCCAAAAAGGTGAGTGAATCACTGTGATGTGCGCTGAATCTCTGTTGTCGCGCACTGTCAAACTCTGTTAAAATTTTGCTTATTTGTGCGAATCACCATGACATGCACATTGCATTATGCTATACTGCTCAAAGTACTCTGAGTATTAAGTGTGCGAATCACCTTAGATGCACACCTCTGCCCAGTGTAGTTCACCTGTGGCATGAGTCACTTACTTCAGATGAGTTCCTCATGTTGTTTCTCACCACCACTGACACACCTCTGATGCCGCGGCAGTACTGTGCTGCAATCTGGCATCGACGTCAGTCTCAGGGTGCGGCAGTGTGCAACATCAGACATTAGTCATGCAGGTTCTGGTTGGTTTGCACCAACACTTTCATCCAACATTCTTTAAGGACGTTATTGCTGCCATGCGCCACAAAGCTTGTGCATTCTTCTCATACCATTAGCTGGCACGCAACTGAGTGCGAGCAATGCACCTACAATGCTCACCATCGCCGTAGGCTCTCCGCTTCCTAAACAAAAACTGCAAGGCTCCGACTCGGCTACAACATGGCCAATCCGCATCCTACATCTGAGGAAGGGTGGTTCAGGAACCTCGCAGGCAGCTCCGGCCAGACAGCGCCCACACACAACTCCACTTTCTCTCCTTCCTGTAGGGGCACAGAGTCCTCCTGGAAATCCATAGAGAAGGGATCCTGCATTTGTCGCCAATATGTAAAGAGGATGCGTACAAGTGGAGGTAAGTTGAAGGTTTATTAAAGGACAAGAATGTGGCACCCTAAAGCAACCAGTCTCTCTTTCAACTGCTGTTCCCCTCTTCCTTCCATCACCACATTCCAGAACCTGTGGCATCACATTATCTAGGCACAGGTAACCTAGATACCACACAGGCGTTGCTCACCATTTTCCGGAAACCTGAATGCCAAGATGCCCCCCCATCGAGAGGTGGGGGTTGAGATTGCAAGAGTACAATTACACTATTGTGCATAAGATGGGGAAGGATCAAAACCCCACAGATTACTTCTCACGAGTGCCATTACAGAGTCACAGTGCAACGTCTAAAGCAGCTGAAGCATACATTAATTTCATACTAAATTCCATTACCCCTGCAGCTCTATCCATTGAGCAGATCCTTGCTGTACCAATGCAGACTGAGACATGCTCACACTCAAGGATATAAATGGAAGCGCAATTGTGGAGAAAACATACTAGACCTCTCACAGATGATGTTGAATATCAAAAATTCAAGAATGTGCAGGAAGAACTTTCTGTCACTTAAGAAGGTATCAAACTAAGGTTTGAGAATTGTCATATCTGTTAGCTTGAGACAACAAGTTATTGAACTTGCACATGAAGGACACCGTGGCATTGTAGCCACCAAGAGAGCCCTCTGAGACTGAGTGTGGTTTCCCCACCTTGACGAACGAGTCAAGATAGAACTGAAAACATGTCACCTGTGTATCTGCTTGACTCCCAAGACAGCACAGCAACCGCTAAATATGTCTGACCTTCCTAAACAATTGCAGGAGAAAATTGCACTTTATTTCTTTGGACCTTTAAACAATGGCCATCATCTCATGGTAGTTATTGCTGAGTACTCATGTTTTCCCTTAGTGGAAGATGTATCATAGAACACACATGACAAAAGTTATTGAGCAACTGGATGATATTTTTGCAGCATGGGGTGTTCCCTCCATCCTCAAATTTGACAATGGTCTGCCATTCAATAGCAGAGAGTTTAAGGACATTCTTAGTCATTTGAACGTCAAGCATCAGAAAAATAGGAGTTTGCGACAGGCTCCCTGTGTGCGCTGGCTCTCAGTGCGGGTCTCCTCCCTATGGGCCATTATACTTTGGTAGATAACAGCCAAAGAAATGTCTTCAGGGTTCTCCAAAATATTAAATTGTGTCCCATTAGCCGCACCATTAGTCCCAGCTTCCCCCATAAATGAGTAATCCCACTGAAAGGAATCTGTACCCTCCGCTATCTGGAGGCCTGCCCCTGCCCCTGCACCTGAGTCGCCCCTCTTGCGCACTGTTTTAGGGCTATTCTCTGAAGTGCCGGGCGAGTCGGTTCCCCATTCTGCGACCTCCTTCCTCTGCCTGTTACTAGGCTCCTTACGCCCCATACCAGGAAGGCCACCCCTCCGTTTAGCCAGAGTGCTTGAATCGGTCTCATCCCCCAAGGTATCAGAAGGATCTGACATCGAAAAAAAGGGGAAGTCCCCTGAGTCACACTCTTTTGTGAGATCCTGATTGGCAGAGTTTTTTCCATTTGTCACCACATCAGCTCTCTCCGGGGAAAGTTCTGCACTATTTGCGCCTTTCTCCCGCTCTTTTGATATGTCCCGGGAGATATCCCCCACTATACACTCCTTGTCAGGTAATGGATCAGAAGAGCAGTTCTCCCCCTGCATACCAATTCCCATACTCTGTGTATTAGCCAAAGTCATTGGTGTGGAGGGCAGTTGTTTCTTTAGCTTCCCCGATAGAAACAAAGCGGGAACAGATTTCTTACCCCCCTCCACACGAGTACCAGTTTTCTCTGCATTTGGCTCGGGTTTCTTCCTCTCCGCCTCTCGCCCCGCCACGTTGTCAGACGGCTCCATGGTGTTCCTCGCTCTTCCGCATCCTGCCTTCGGGGGCATAGTAGCGCCGCACGTCTCCGTGTCTGCCTCAGCGTCGGATTTCCTTTTCGTCGGCGCTCTCCGCTCTCCCCAGATACCGACGTGCTCACACCCGTAAGTCCGCCTGGCCAATGCCAGCAACCACAGGAGAACTACACGGGGTGCCCGATAAGCGCTCCACAGCATCCCAGCGAGTCGCGCCCTTTACACACGCCACGCTCAATTCTTCTCCTAATCCCGCATGGATACAGCCGAGCTCAGCCGATCATCGCTAGCAATGTGGTAAGTGGTACAGGGGGGGAAGCTCCGGGAGCTCGAGCTCACACAACCGCACTCGCGGCCGCCATCTTGTCCAGAATTCGGTGCGGAGGATTGCCAAATCATGCTCTGAGTTCGTTGATAGGTTTAATGAGGCTGAGACACGTATTTCGAATTTAGATGATGAACTCGCCGCACAAAAAGTAACAACTGAGGCTCTCCGCAACGCAAAGGATGACACTCTCTGGAAGATCACTGACTTGGAAAATCGCCTGCGGCGTAACAATCTCCAGGTATTGGACATTCCTGAGGGGGCTGAGGGGCAGGATGCAAGGAAATTTGTGATTGAAATCTTTTCTGAGGCTTTCCCTGGGTTAACCCAATGGGATTGGAATCAGGAGATTCAGCGGGCGCACAGGTTCCCATTTACACAGCGCAGTAGACCGGGCCAGAATACGAGTAGACCGAGGGCAATTTTAATTTCAGTTAACAACTTTCTGGCGAGAGAGGCAATTTATGATCTGGCGCGGCCGGGTCGAAAGAAGAGTGGGAAGGGTATAGAGTTTTTTGTGCACCCTGATTATTGCCCCCTTACTGTTGAGAAGAGATGGCAGTTGCGCCAGCTTATCACTCCATTTCGAGACAAGGGTGCACAAGCTTTTTTGCTGAACCCAGCTAAGCATAAGATTATTTATAATGAGCACGTGTGGTTTTTTACAGCAGAGTCAGCGGCTAAGGAGTACTTGCATTCTCTGTAAAAGAAGGGGGGGGAAAAAAAAAAAGAGAGCAGGGATCATGAAGGGGAGAAAGCCAAATGTAAAGGAATGCGCGCTCCAGATTATTTACACTGATTAATTATGTTAGGCATTGGATCAAGGCTAATGGTCAGATACAGTGTGGAGCGTTTTTTCTTTTGTGTTTTTTTTTATTTTTTATGGTCGGGGGTTTAAATGTAATATATGGCTTTTTTGTGATCTTTCTTTTTTGCTTACAGCACAGGTGTGTGGGGAATGCTCAATTACACATGACTGGTGGTGGGGCAGGGGGGTCCGGGGGGGCAGAAGCTCGTTCCATCTCAGAGGCCTTGTGTCTCCAAGCCTCCATTTTTGGGAAGGGTGGGGGTGGGTCACGGCTTTGGCTGAAGCCGTGTTTGGAAGGAGGGTGGAGGGAGCTAGGGTGCGGGGGGGTCGATGGGGGGGTACTTGTAAAAATAATCCATGATGGTGCATTGAAACCAAGTATGAAGTTCAATGGTTTTAGACATTTAGTCCTTATGTATAAATATATGGGGAAAATAGATGGGGGATAGGCGAAAAAATGATGGCTTGCGGCTCTGCTCCTTGAATGTATGCGGGTTGAACAACTATAACAAGAGACAACGGGTTTTGGCTGAATTACGATTGCTCCAATCAGACCTGGTATGTGTTCAAGAAACCCACATTCCATGGGGCAAAAGGAAACTATTGGCGGAACTTGGGTTTAATTTGTTAGTTTGCACAGAGCAATCAACTACTATACGTGGGGTAGCGATATTGGCAAAAAACCATATACAAGGGACTGGTAGAGTACTGGCGGATAAAGTAGGGAGATGGGCCATTGCGGAATGTATGATTGGCAGCTCAAAGTGCACAATCTGCTCTATTTATGGTTCAAACTTTGATGAGGCCTCAATATTAGAGGGGTTAAATGTGGAACTAGCATTATGGCCAACTCCCCTGATTATGTGTGGCGACTTAAATATACACCTCGAGCCAGGGGTGTTACAGGATGCCTGCAAATCTTATAGTGGGAGGAAACCTAAAGTTTTTAAGGCACTTCAGTCTTTAATGGGGGATCATGGTTTGGTGGACGCATGGGCGGTATTGAGGGGGTTGGACCCCGGGTATACCTTTTACTCACACCCACACCAGAAATTAGTAAGACTAGTTTTTTTTTTTTTATCTGGTCTTTTACTTTCTAGTGCTAACATTCAAGTGTACCCCCGGATCTCTTCGGATCATGGACCCCTAGTATTGAATCTTGGTATGTTCAAATTTGGAATTAGGCCGCAAACATTTTCTTTTGACAGGAAGTTGCTTCTTGATAGTAAATATTTGGCACATATGAAGGTGTGGGTCAAGCAATTTCTGGCCATAAACCGCAACACTGCAGGGATTGGCTTTGTGTGGGATGCTTTTAAAGCGGGTTTTAGGGGGGAGACATTTAGCTTTGGGCTGCATAAACAAAAACAGATACAAGTAGCTTTACAGGAATTATGTGGCACCCTAATAACAGCGGAAGAAAACTTATGCAGGGGATTCACGCTGGTCAGGAGATCTCCGAGTTGCAGACGCAGGTAGCCCGGTGTAAGGCCAAAATAAATCTATACTGGTGGAAAGAAATAGCCAGGAAGCACTGTATTAATAGGAGCCAAAGTTATGAATATGGGGAGGCAACTGGGCGATGTCTGGCGCAAAGGCTGCGATCAAGGGAGGCGGCCCAAAGAATTAGATCAGTGGCAGACTCTAGAGGTAATATGATAGATACTGACGTAGGGATTTTAAAGGTGTTCCACGATTATTATGAGGCACTTTATACTGAGGAGTGTTCTGATGCACAGGTTGGGGAAACGCTGCTGCAGAGTCTCAACTGTAAAAAAGTGGATCCGCTAGATGCAGAAATGCTGGAGGCTCCCATTATTATGGAAGAGCTGGAAGGAGCAATTAATAGCCTAGCCTCTGGCAAAGCAGCAGGGCCAGATAAGCTCCCGCTGGAAATTTATAAAACCTTTTTCGGAGAGCTTAAAGCTGATATGCTCACCACTTTTCAGCAGGCGCAAGCAGGGGCTGCGCCTTTGACCTGGGATGAGGCCAGCATAATTGTTTTTAAAAAGAAAGATAAATCTGCCGAACAGCCAGGCTCGTATCGACCTATATCATTATTAAATTCAGATGGCAAAATTTATGCCAAAATCCTCGCGACCCGGTTGGCTGATGTATTAGCCCCGTTGGTGTCAATTCGACAACACGGGTTTATACCTAAGAGGGGTACAACCAACCATATTAATAGGGTGGTAACCCTGCTAGATATAGCTAACACCATGGGGAGCAAATTCAGTTTGATTTTATTAGACGCCGAAAAGGCGTTCGACCGGGTCGCGTGGGAATTTTTATGGGCAGTACTACGACAAGATGGCTTTAAGCAAAACTTCATTTCAGCCATCCAGGTTTTATACAGACGTCCGACAGCTAAGATCTGCATAATGGGTCTTGAATCAGATTCGGTATATATAACAAGGGGTACAAGGCAGGGGTGTCCCTGCTCCCCCTTGTTGTTTTCATTATATATTAACCCTTTTTTAATGATGTTGGAACAAAGTGTAGGGATAGAGCCGGTAATTTGGAAACAAGAGCGCTATCGAGTGTTTGCATACGCAGACGATGTGGCAGTAGTCTCTCCAAACCCTATGATGGCTATGTCTGAGATAGAGCAGTTAGCCCTGGAGTTTGGAGCCGCTTCAGGATACAAGCTTAATGTGTCTAAGACACAAATATTGTGCTTAAATCAAGCCGGCTATAACGATCAACGGATCTTGAGTGAGGTATCATACTTAGGGGTTATAATAAGGACATGTTTAACGTCACTGTTGGAGATCAATTGGGGTAATATTTTAATGTCGGTACGGAAGCAGTTAGACCGGTGTGAATGTTTACATCTCTCACTCGTTAGACGATGCAACGTACTTAAGATGTTAATTTTACCCAAAGTTTTATATTTTTTTAGATCTGTTCCGCTAGAAATTTCTCGGGTTCAACTGGCAGCACTGCAGTCAATATGCGTTAGGTTTTTATGGGCGCAAGGGAAACCTCGAAGAGCTATGCGCTACATGATTCTACCTCGTGAGAAAGGCGGGTGGGCAGTGCCCGATTTTACTCTATATTACCTTGCGTGTATGCTGCAACATATGAATGTTTTATTAACTGGGGCAGAACCACTTAGCACTGCAGAGGCTCCCTCCATATATCAAATGCTGTTGGGTAGCGATGCCAAAAACCGGCTATTTGTTAGTCTGGAGTCAAGTTATTATAAAAAAACAGGTTTAAGGTTCTAAATGCCGCCTATAAGGTGTGGAAAGCGGTGCGTAAATGTTACAGATTCGAGAAGGTTTCCCAGTATACCCCTTTTACAGCTACAACACTCTTGCCCCCTATATTTTGGGATAGGACTATTGACAGATGGCGGATCAGAGGTATTCAATGTATTGGTGACTTATATGTTAACGGGGTTTGATGTCCTTTGAGATGCTAGCTGAGAAATTTCATCTTCCTAGATCCGAATTTTTTAAATATTTACAAATTCGTGATTACCTATGCAAAAGCCAATGGAAAGTTGATCTGAATCCTGTAGTTGAAGCTGTAAGGAAAAAGGTACGCATTGGATCGCTATATAATCTACTATTAGACACTAAGAGTGGGGACTTAGACAGACACAATACTAAGTGGGACAACAGGCTTGGGTGTCAAGGAACGCGGGTGGAATATTCTATTGAACTAGCGGGGAGGTTATTGATGTCTGCTAACCTCCGTGCACAACACTATAAGACCGTGTTCAACCTCTATTATACCCCAGCCAGGTTGTTAAAATGGGGTGGAGTAAATGACGGCAAGTGTTTTCGCTGTGGAACTGAGGATGCGGATATTGTGCAAATTTTTTTCTCATGTGGACACTTAAGGAACTTTTTGGAGCACTTAGAAAAATTCTTAGCGGAAATTTTGGGGGGCCCAATAAAATTGTCTGCAGCTCACGTGTTATTGGGGGTAGTAGAGAGTGATGGATGTGACCAGCTGGCTTACAGATACTGATATTTGATCTTTGTGGCTACAGCCATAGCTAGGTTATGTGTTGCCTCAATGTGGCTGCAGAAAGATGCACCGACTTTTGAACTATGGAGGGCAAGATTTCTTACCATCTTTAATTTAGAACATAGTTTATATGCATTAAAAGGTGCTCGAAAGAGGAAATTAGGTCTGGAAATTTGGGGGTCGGTGTTGTCCTATATGGATGAGTGATATGTTGTTTTTCAAATTAAAATACCGGCATCTTAATGAATTGTTTATACACCCTGCACTTTGCACTTTAGATCTGCAATAATATCGTATGTACTGTAACCGACTGAACCTGCTAATCACTTTTTTCTACTCAGTGTGTTGTTCTTAGAGGATTATTAGGAAATCTGTTAGATTGGTAATGAAGCTGTATTATTGGTATGTAAAGCATGTCTTAAATTGTGTCCTATATCTATATCAACTTGCTTTTAATACTAGGTTGCATTCTCGTTTTTTTTTTTGTGGGTTTTTTTTGCATCTTGCTTTTAAACCATTAATTATTTAACTGTAATGTATTGTAACTATCATGGATTAATAAAAATTAAAAAAAAAAAAAGCATCAGAAAAATACGCTTCTCTGGCCACAGGCAAAAGGCATTGTTGAACAATTTATGAGCACCCTGAAGAAAGTGGTTCAGCGCGCTGCACATGAAGGAATTGATCTCAAGTCAGCTTTGCATCCAGCCCTTCGTGCTTTTCGGTCAACTCCCCATTCTAAAACAGGTGAAAGCCCTGCCACCATGCTGTTTGGGAGAGCCATTGGGAAAAAGCTACCACAATGGACCACAAGCCAAGTACTAGACACTGATGAGATTCGTGTCACGGATGCTTCTCGCAAAAGAAAGATGAAGGCCTATGCAGGTAAGCACAGATGTGCTAGGGACACGGTTTTCGAAGAAGGAGACCAAGTCATAGTCAAGAAAAACCAGAAATGCAAGACTGACGCTCTGTTTGATATTGATCCATTGAGAGTAGTGACAAGTAAAGGACAAATGGTGACAGCTCAACATCCTGGAAAGTCCATTACGAGAGACTCATCCCATTTCAAACATCTGCCTCAATGTTCGTCGGCCCCAGACCTAATGAGTGAAACAAGTCCACCTGAGTGCCCAAGTCAAGCATCTGAATCTACAGCTCCGATTCCAGATGACAGTGCAACTCCTTCACCTGGTACGACTCGATCTGGAAGATTGGTGCGACCACCTCGACGACTCAGTTAGAAATTCTAATGTATATACGTTGTCCGTATTTTTTATTTAAAAAAGGGGGAGATGTAGTGTTGTGTGATCATGTGCAGTAGGACCATTGTGGTCCTAGGCGGATTCCGCACAAAGTTACGTAATCAGTTGTGTCTGGGTGTGGTCAATAAAGTCTATGGTGCAGTACGTTCAGTTAACGGTTGCATGCCAAAGAATGAAGACATATATTACAGAGCTCCTTGTGTGGCGTATTCATTTGTGTGCTCCAGAGCTAGGGTGGATGCTACAGGTGTCTAGTTTTATAAACTCCTTTCTGCATATCTAATTCTTTGTTGTTCCAGACGGAAAGGAAGCCTAATACGTTTTGTGTGCATATACAGTCATTTCTATTTGACACCACTCATATCTCCTAGGCAAACGTGGGTCCATACTCAAACATCTAGGAGACCAGTGCAGGGTGTTAGAGCGTTGCTATAAGAGACGCACCTTTCATAAACATCGCCTCAATTACGAATGTCCCCTTCCTATCCAAAAGCGGTGGGTGCTGGGACCCACAGTTTTTCTTAGGAGCCCTCCGCCGGTTCGGCTGAATCAAAGGTTGGCGAATACCAAGTCAGCATACTCTTGACTCTACCTAATGCCCCTTTCTTCCTCAATCCTGCATTTGCTGCCTTTAAATCTCATTCTTGCAGATTCTTTTTCATCTCTGCCTACTTCTATTCAGCCTTTCTCTCTCCTGCTCTGGATGTCTGATGATGAAAAATAAGTCCTGGTCCGACAAAAAATTAGTGTCTGTGCCCACCACCTACAAGACACTGGCATAAGTTAAACATTGATAGAGTCTACAGTATCCCTAAGGCCCTCGTACAGGAGAACCCTGACACTCACACAACGGGAATCTTATTACAAGCATTACTCTCATGTAAGTTAAAGCTGCTCCAGGCTAGCTCACTTAATGTTCACTGACAATATGGTTTCCGGCAGCTGTAATAGAACTCCCAGCTTCATCTGATCACTCACCAGCTTCCATCTCTGTAGTTAATGTCATTGCTAATTGGTACTGGGAAATATGATCTTGTGCCAGTGTCTAGGCCTCTTTGGAAGTCTGTTCATCATTGTAAATCATTCTCTGTCACTTAAAGCGGTCAAAAGCTAAATCCAACAATATTACGTTGAAAACAACATGTAGGTTATGTCTCCCGCTACAGTCCAGCAGGCAGCTAAAGTGGCTGTAAGAGGCTAATTTATAGCTGTAGAATCGCACACTGGAAAACAAAGGAAACAAGCCTTGGCAAAGTCAGGAATTCTGGCTTTAATGTGCCAAAAACGTGTAAAGACAGCCATTTACAAATGCTTTTTACATGTGTTGCATGCACAAATGCTGTTTATTACATTAAAGCTAGCCCTGTTGGCTCTGCCAATGTTGAGGAAATAATGGGGTTTCCTATTGCACTGTTGGTTTAAGTTTGTTAGCCAAGGAAGCAGTGGGAGAAATTCAATAAGGAGTAAGTAAGGATATGAATGATGGTGCGGAGGGAGTCCGTCGTACCAAAGAGCGCAAGTGAGAGAGAGTAAGGGCTGTGTTGTTCTGCACAGTTCCCCTGGAAGGGATGCGTGGGTCCATGGAGCAATAGTATTGATTGGCAATAATGTTTCTAAACCGCCGGGACACTCCTCGGAGTAGCCGTGCGCTTAACAAATACCCTATAACATAACATAACATAAACTCATTTCTTTTTTCTTCTTTCATAGCATACTTACTCACTGGCCATTGCTTACTGCTGGCAACTAAAGTTAAACATTTCCTTCCCTCAAATGGAGACACGCCGGGTGCTGGTCCATCCTTAGAAAAGGCTCCGTGAAAAAGCATAAGAAGCTTGGCCGAGTGCAGGTGAACTAAAAGAGCATCGATGGGGAACAGGACAGGAGCAATGCCACAACACCAGCAAGGAACGTCCACTGTGGGGCAGGTGTCACTTAACTAGCCAAGGCGTGCAGTCTCCACAGTCCAAGCAGTGAGCCAGACCCAGCAAATTTACTGGTCAAGCAACTCCTAAAGACCTGAGGCTTCTCCCCATCGCCAAAATGACACCCCCTACCCACTCCGTCACACCAATGTGGCATTTTTTGTTTTTTGGGTGCAGTTCGCTCTTACTTAAGCCTTCATAACTATTTCCACAACATTTATCCTGGACAAATTTGTGTCCTTTTTTCCACATGTAGGGAAATCTAAAGGTACCCAGGCTTTGTGGGTTTGCAAGGAGGGAACCGAGAAAATAACCAAAATGTATAAAAATACTGTTTTAACTTTTTTTTAAAATGGGGAAAAACGGTGTGCAAAAAAATGTGTGGATTTTGTACAAATGGCATGAACAAAAAAATAGCTGTGCTAAGACTGCCCTCATCCCAGTTTTCAGGAACAGGTAGAGCTGTAAAGAAAATAATTTTGCAACACAATGTTTGCAATTTTCTAAGTGAGAGTCAATATTTCTTATTTTTGGGGTTTTTACCTACTTGCAGGTTTTTTTTTTTAGAGGGAGAAGGGAAAGTGGTGTGCAACCCATAGGTGAACCAAGAAAGCTGTACACATCTTAAAAGTAGACAACATTCTGAATTTGGCAGAAGGTCATTAGTGTAAATTCCTCAAACTTAACTCAAAGAAACTAAAAACAAATTAAAGTAGTTAAAAATAGAAATTGGTGACAGCGTTTCCACATGTAATTGTTTGCCCCTATGGACATTCTACTAAAGTAATGTACTGTGACATCTGTCAGACTCTTCTGGTTGCAGAGATATATGGTGTTTGTTGGTTGTCCAAAAACACGCAATACCCAGAGCCATCAACCAAGCTGCAGCTTATAATGATTTTTCATTTTGTACCAATCATGCCTCATTTCATAAGCTAAAATCTAATAAATCAAAAACGGGTATAGTTCAAGCGTGCCCAAGATTCTGAGTTTAAGAAAAGTGGTTATTCGTACGACTCTGAATTTTGGGTTACCTATGATATCATGTGATTGGGAGGGTATTTTGCAAAATCTGTTCATTCTTGCATACTGGCTTACATTTGGAAGCTAAAAATGGAGAGAAATTCAATAGATAATACCTAATGTTTCACTATTCTGTATTCTCACACGTCTCTCAATAAAAAAGGTAACCAACGTGTGTTGCTGAGCCCTTCACCTGCAACATAAAAGGTCCATATCATGCAACTTGGAGACATCAAGATTTTTCCTTGGAATTTCAATCTATCTGGGAATGTGGGTATCTGTGATATTTGGGCCTGGGGCAGACGGCACCCTGGGAAACATATCAATACCAGATATTTCATAAAATAAGGCACTGAGGGGAGTCCATGGTGGTGCAACTTATGTAGATTCCACTACTTTTTCTTACCCAGAAACATTAAGCTTTGGCTAAACCCTGATTTCCTCACATTTCTGAGAGGGAAAGAACTGACAAAAGTCCTACCACCTAGCCTACTCACACAACGGTACCCTACGTGTGACGGTGGGCCTATTACTCGCAACAGAAAAGGCCCCAAAATTCAACAAGGAAACATAAAGATTTTTCCATGGAATTTCAGTCTTTCGGGATGTGGGTAACTTTGGTATTTGGGCCAGGGGTCGGGTAGCACCTAGCGAAGCCTACTAACCACAGAAATTTCTGAAACATCGGCATCAGGAAAGTCCAGTGAGGTGTGGTTTGCATGCATCCCACTGCTTTTTCTTACCCAGAATACTCTGTAAACTTCAAAAAAGCTTCAAAATGTGGATAAAATCACATACATTCCTCTTCTATCTGTGAGGGAAAGTTCAGAAATCATCAAAAGTCTACCACCCATTGTTCCCACACTTATCAAATTAAAACGGTACCTCACTTGTGTGGATGGTCATAACATGCGTCACAGGAGAGGTCTCAAAATGTAATGAGAAAACATCTAGATTTTGTCTTTGAATTTCAATCCTTCTGGTTTTGTGAGTAGCTGCAGTATTTGGGCTCAGAATCTGTCAGCTCACAAGATAACCTATTACTCCCAAACATTTCTGAAAACTACACACCTGGAGGAGTCCAGGATGGTATGACTTGTGTGGAATTAACTACCTTTCCTTACCCATAATGTGGGTTTTCTGTACTTTCTGTGAATTTTCAGATTAAGCAGAGATTGACAAAAGTCCTACCACCCAGCATTCCTTTACTTCTCCCAATGATAATGGTAGCCCAAATGTGTGGGTGGGCCTAACATCACTGACAGGAAGCAGTCAAAACTTAGGTCATGTAAATTCAATGTTGTGCCCATGTGGTCTTCAAATGGTTACAGTTTTGATCAATTCCTATGACATTCACTAGGTCATTCCACAGATGAGGGGGGTAGCGTTTTAATTGGGAGAACTGTCAGAATGCTAGTGGTAGGAATTTGGCCATTGGTTGGAAGTACTCAAGCTTTCTGTCATGGAGACATGTGAAAAATATTTTTTGACTCATACTTTTATGTTCACATGACATTGTGGATTAGAAAATGCGCTGAAATACACACAGGTAACACTGCCCTGAATTCCCATGTGTCTTTAGATTTCAGTAAAGTCCAGGATTGGTAGGGGTCTGTAGGTGCCGTCTGACCCTCAGACGAAACGCTTCAGCCATCCACTGTAGAAACACAGAGGAAATTGGGTGTTCTAGGCATAAGTTTCTGCAGGATATTCTTGGCAGAAAGACATGTGGACCAACACAAGCCACACCACCCTGGATTCCTCTGGGCCTCTAGGTTTCAGAAATGCTAAGGAATGGGTTATCTGGGTGCTAGCAGACCCAGAGGCCGTATTCTGCAGACATTCCTCATGGTAAATGAGAGTTGAGTGGGATTTCTTTGGGCATAGTGTTGACATAAGAGCTAGTAACAAAGGGGTAACCCTCCTCTGCTTCAACTGAGAGCAGAAATACAGTCTGGTGCCCAATGGTACTGTCTGATACGAAGATATCCCACCACCACAACCCATTCCTTTTCTCACTTTTTTCCACAGTAGTTCTGTGGAGTTTTATCTCCACTGGGTGGATACAATCGGGCATTTCCCCACTATCTGCCTAATCCAAGGTAGGCCCGAAAGCCCAGAAGGCCTTAAGGGAAAAAAGCGAGAACAGAATGGGGTGCAGGGCTTGACTATCTTTCCACTGGAATGCAGCCCCCCCACTCCAGGCAACAAACAGTCTTTGTGCCATTTAGGGATGAGATTGGAGGGTTCGCAGTACACTGGTGATGTCCAAAAGAGCAAGGGTGAGGGGTATTGGGCCATCTTTGCATCAGGTCCTGCCACTAGACTCTACATCATAGGTACTTAAAAACGTTTTATCTGGGGAAAATTGTACATCTGAACCTGTGACTGAGGTCTGCACTGGTACGGGCAGGAGGGGGATTGGTGGAAAAAATGGGGTTGGGGATACTATGAGTTATAGACTGAATTTTTGGGACTCCAATCCAAACTGCATTCCTCTGAATTAGGCCTCCAGTGGCAGTGTGAAACAGACCAGATGAGTCTATATAGTGTGATTACTGTGTTATACTGTATTTGCGTTTCAGTCTCTATTCCACCTATTGGGGTTACCCTTCACTGCTCATTATCATTACCCTTGTAGAGTCATGTGTAGAAAGGGAGTACTCTTATTATACAATCTGAATGATTTAGTATTGGTACACAAATGGGAAACAACAATATCCACTATGGATGCTACTCAGAACAATCAACTGGTCCCAGACTCACAAAGAAAAGACCTCAAATCTCTTTTTACCTCTATTCTCTTGTCTGATTGGGAGTGCTTGCACGTATAAACAAACTCAATCAATGTGGTAAGTGCTATAACATGAACCTTGATAGGTGCCAATCAAGGTGTGCAATTCACTAAAGTGGGTAGACAGCACCACCCCATCTTTCCACTATATTTGTTTCACTGGATAGGTTTAGCCATGGTAGGAGCAGATTTAGGGCCAGATGTACGACCATTGGAAATTGCGACTCACAAATTGCGAGTCGCAATTTGCAAATCGCAATTTCCAATGTACAACAGTGTCTGAGACACTGTTAGCGATTCCCAATGGGGTGGTAAATTGCATGCCTCATGAATATTAATGAGGCTGTCGCAATTTGTCGCTGTCGGGACCCCTTCCCGTTTGCGGGTGCTTTACCACCCTTCTGAGAAGGGTGGTAAACTGCGACCGCAATTACAGTTAAAAAAACATTCTTACATAGCTGTTGGGGTCGCTATTAGGAAGGGAACGCCCCTTCCTAATAGCGAGTCGCTAAACACTATTTTGCAAGTCGCAAATTATTTACGAGTCGCAAAATAGGGTTAGTACATGGCCCACAGGATTTTTGCATGCGCAAACAGGTCTAAAACCCATTTGCGCATGCAAAAATCCATCGTACATCTGGCCCTTAACATCTAATGCTGGCTTCACCACTTTACTAAAATTCGATTGAAGTAAGTGCTGTATTAAAAATGTAGAGATTATCCCAGGTGGGTATTTCAGGGGCGTGGCCATTGGAACCTCCCCCAACCATACTGTGGTGTAATGAACAAGCTAGAAACTATGGAACTAACACAAATGGTTTAAATTCACAGCCTATCTAGGTAAAAAATTATGTGCTCTTGGAACAATATGTTTAACTGATTTCCTTGCTCCTGCAGTTTTTACAAAGGTTGGAAGTACTTGGAAGCAGGCTAAACACTGGTAGTATGCTTGTGATTAAAAAAAAACTGGACTGGAGCCTAACACATATTGAGCATTATCCCCAACAAAGACATCTCCAAGTCCCTAGTCTCATACTCAACTTCCTAAAATTAAGTATTCTGAAGCCTTTGTTCACCAAATTCACCAAATCTCAGACAAATCATGTTTTGCTATAGCTATGTACGCTTATCAGTCATTTAGTGAGAACTTCAAAAACGCTCATTACAGGAAATGAGATCCAAAGTCATTTTACAAGCAGGGGTTGGAGTGTGATTGCAATTCACACATGATTACTATTTATTCTCGCTTTTTTGGGTAAATGGGGGATAGTTGACAAGTATTGACCACCTGAAACTCCATTGTATCTGACTAATGAAAACATATTAATGTAAAGCTTTCTCTATGCTCTTACATTGAGACTACAATAACATTGTGTGGAAATGCTAACCTTCTAACATGTCCCTTGGAGGTGTGGGAGCAACAGGGTACCCCAAAATGTGGACACCTCAAAATGTGGACACCCCAACATTTTACCTCATCCAATTTTCCCACAGATTGAATTGCACATTGAGGCCCCCACCTAAATATTAATTAGCAGTGTAAAACAGTTCAAAATGTAATGGGGCCCACTCAATAACTGAGTTAAACGGTTGTATTACAAATTCAAAGAATAAGCAATACAGAGTAAATGTCATAAAGGTAAACAAGTGCAAAGTTATACAAGTATGCAATATCAGAATTAGTCTAGGTCCCAAATGAGCAGCAAATTCAAAATAAGTTGGGCAGCATCCCTAGTGGAATGCAAACGTTTTCTGGCACTCTCCAAAATCAAGGGGTTCTTATACACAATTCTTGCATACCAGTTTAGATAAACTACAAAATCATCATGGTCTGAGCAAATGTATAATTTCTTTAGTAAATCAGAACACAAGGAAAATTACAAGTCATTACCTTAACACTTACCCCATTTGAAAAAACATATCCAGCCCCCTCAATGCTAATACCATCTGGAGATATTCTAACAAGTATGAAACATTTAAACAGTGGAACTTTCAGTGAATGAATGAACTAGTATGCACAACGGAAAGCAGCGGATGGGATCTTGATAATGTTTCAAGTCATAGGGAACAAGAGAAAGTTTATCAAAGCAATGGAATCTTTTGTGAAAATAAACCATTACACACCAACTTGACTGTGCTCTGAGGAGCCTGTGAGGAGAAGATTAACACAGTGGGGTATATATTCCAAATTTGGTGTCATAGTGGCAATGAAATTTTGTCTCAGATAAGGACATGACAAATAACCAAGCTGATTGAATGTGGCATGTGTGAGGACTTAATAGCTGCATATGCCAAAATATTGCAATTTTACAACTACCACAGCCATGGCATGTAACAAAGTGGAATAATCTATCCAGGTATGCAAGTATGATCTGAATTTTGAAAAACTACAGATCTGCATTAGATAACCCAAGAGTAACTTCAAAGTTTAGATATGTAGCTGTAAATATAAAGGAAGGTAAATTAAAAGTTTTAGTGTGAACTATGATCCAAACTTCCATGATTGCATTAAAACAATGAAGAAATGGAAACAATTGTCACATCAGTCTGGTTACGATGTTCATATTTCTTTAGTTAGGTATTATTTAATTGCAGTGATTATGAAATCAATTACCATATATAACATATTATAATCACAGAATCGTATAAAAACAAAAAGCCTCAACAAACAAAATCAACAATAGATTTAAGACACATTGGCTGGCCCTTCTTACAGAAACGTAAAAATTAGTTATTCACAGTTCAATTCACATTGTGTGAATATGCATATCCACCATAATGTACATAAATACTCTAAATTATTAAAGTATCTGTTTACAAACATGTACAACCTTTGCGTTTTGAAACTGATTGTTCCCCCCTCTAAAAATGTTTACAATACACCTGGCTAAGTTACCTGAGTTACCTTTAAAATGTAATAATGTTGCCTCTCATACCACTCTTCAGAAGGACTGGGTGTCAGAACCTTTTCTGTTAATCTAACAAGGCCGAACACAAAATATAATATGTGCTATGTTTTCATCTGATTCTAAGCCAAATCAACAAGATCTATGAGTTTTGGGCACTGTTAACCAAGAGCCTTTAATTTGTTTTATTGGCCAATTGGAACCCACATCATGCTCTTCGAATAATTCTGTCACCTCTCATGCAGGGCAGGTAGGCACTATCAAACTGGAGGTTGTGTTTCTGACTTTCACATAGTAATGCATGGGGCACATATTCAATCATACCTATTTTACTTATCGGTTATAGATCTCCTCACACAAAATCCATAATTGATATTTTTGTTGTCACGTTCACTTCTTCTTCCATAAGACTTTTGGAGCTTTTTCTTGAGATCCCAATCAGAAGATCTAGAGCCCTCGGCTCAGAAATGGTCCTTGGTACTGGGTACAGCCTCGGAATCACAGATGCTGGTGCTGATATTGCTGCATTAGTTTAAGTTTACATACAATATAGTTATAAAAGAAGTTGATAGCAGAATGCAATTGCAGTCTCCCAAATATTCCAAAAGACCTGTTAGGAATCAAGGTGTGACATATAACAGAAGAGTTGATCAAATTGGCTCTTGTTAAATATAGGAACATTCATTTGAGAGCTTAGAGTTAGCCTCAAGTAAGTCATCTATTACATGTTTTTGATTTCGTAAGTTTTCAAATCTTGTAACTTTTCTGCCTTGCGATGCAGCAGGGTGGATACTGGATAGAGCTAGGGTAGTTTGTGAATTAATCTAATACAATTACTATGAATCATTGCATGTTTAATTTATTATCTTACACATTAACTTACGCAGGTGAATAATCACTAAGCTGAGGTCCCATCTCTACCCACCCTCCAAAAGGCCAAAAGCTGTATTTACACTTCCCTGCCGCTTGAGGAGGGGAGTTGTTGACAAAAGCACCTCTGCCAACATGGTGGGATCTCTTTCATTAAAAATGTCCTGAATGGTGGGCCTCCATTCTAGGTGAAATGAACAGCATTTCGTTCTGCACAAACTATTCCCCAAAGTACTGGGTTTCTTTCTGTAGGGACATTAATGTCAACGTTTTTGATTGAAGTAGATTGCAATGCAGGTTGTCCCCAAAGTGACAGCTTAGTAGCATTTAACAACATTTAAATGTTACAGCACTGTCCATAATTCCAAAGCAGCACAATCGTTTTTGGCAAACTGTTTTCACAACTGGGCAAAGAAGTATGAGATGCTGTTCTCGAAGATAAGCCAAGATAGTAAAAAAACATTTGTGTAAAATGTTCCCTTCCTCTTTATCTGAGAGCACATCTGCATGTTTAACAATAACGTCCTAATCTGGGATCTTCATGCCATCTGGCACTTCTGCTGGTGCAGTACAATTAGTTTCAAACTCCACTCCTTTTCAAAATGTGTGTATCAGGAAACCCATGCTGTGCACCTCTTATGAAGAATGAAGAGGGTGTGATGCCCACCCGTGCCACATAGATTGACTGTTTGAAGGTGACAGAGTAGTATCTGGGTTCCGAAGCTCTGACCGGGCCCCAGGTCGAAGCTCCGTGATGCCCCCCACCCCATAGCCCTTTTCTCGATAAACAGCTCCCTCTCCCCTCCAAGGTTGAGCGGAATTCTTTTTCAGAAGTCATGGTGCAGCAAGATGGCCATCCTTCGAATGCGAGCATCTGGTCACTCTGAATCCTGGTCATCTGAATCCATGCAATGAGTCACTATGGCATGTCCAGATCGCAGGGCTGGCCTGGAAGTCCCAATGAGGGCTCATTTAAGTCTTCAAGCCCAGGCATGGCTCCTCCTGAGTCACTCGGCTTGCACAGTTACAAGAAAAGTGGTTAACCTTCCTCCAGATTAGCAGAGAGAGGCTCCCAATGACCCCCTTGTTTTCTGGTCATTCTCACCCAGGTGCAGCCAGGGCTGGGCTGGGCCTCAGGCGACCCTGGGACCTGAGTGCGGCTGCCTTCCAGCCCTGTCCAGTGTGCCTTTCCAATACAATGTGAGAGTGGCCCCCACTCTGCAAGGGGACAAGGCACCATTTTAAACAGTAGAGAATGAGTTTCCCCTTGGGAGATACAGTACCACAAGTGCGTGCAGCAGTCAACCCACCTCCCAGTCAGACCTTATCATAAATGTGTTATATCCAGTTGTATATATATCGCACCCCTTAGTACTACTGCAGTATTGAAAAGAAACTAGGTCACAACGAAAAGAAATTCAGTTCCATATTTTTATTAGTAAACAATGTACTTGCAAATTCATATCAACTCATACAATGAAGCAATCTAAAATCACTTCGCAAAGTTAAAAACAGTTCCAGCTTGTCGGGTATTTTAATAATAAGACCTAATTAATTCAATACACATTACGGTGCAACATAAATAAACATAATCCTAAACCATACAAACAAATATATAATACTGGGAGACACAACAAGACAATGTTGAATAGTCTATTTTCTATTACTGCTCTGTTTTAACATTATGCATGATACGTAAACTTAAAAATCATCCGTCATCGTATCAGATATGTTACATATCCAGCCTTATTTTGGCCTTGTTGACTAGTTTTGGTGGGTTTCTGTGAAGTAACCACCTTTTTCAAGACAACAAAGTAAGTTCTCCCACACAGAGTACACAAAAACGGTTTCCTTTAAAACCATCCACTGGCGAGAAATAGGGTTCCTCGATGGGACCTGTATATTGACACTAATTTTCCAACTGGACTCCTGGCAATAGCAGATTCCGCAAGATATCACCAAGTCCTTGAATGTTATGACTAATTCTGGTCCATAAACCTTTTGATCTGTGGGTATTGGACTATTGAAGTAGAACAAGGGAACGTAGTCCTCCTCACTACCCTGGATTCCTATGGTCCTTCTTTGCATCAGATATGGAGGAATTGCAGGGGAAACGTTTTCGCTTATTTCTGGCTGTTTTCCTTTCATGCGGAAGCCAAATTGCGTTCCAGTTAGATGAAGCTTTGCTTCCAGGAGAGCAGGCAGGGATGCAAAGTTGACATCCACGTGCAGGGCGGCCTGCTTGAAGGGAAGGAAGGCAGTTTAGCCAGCACTGTACTGTGATTATGATGGCTGGGCTGATCTGGAAGTCCCGATGATGGCTCATTTGACTCTCCAACACAGCCAGTACTCCACGAGATTGTATGTGTTTGCTCCGATGGCCGCCTTTCATTCTGTGTGCATGAATTACAAGAAAGGCAGGTAGCCTTCCTCTGGATTATTAAAGGCAAGGTGTGAGGGACTCCGAACTCCGGTATCTCTCCCCAGGGGCTACAAGGGCCTGGGCTGACACGACCTGGGGTTCCAGGGGCCTGAATCACTGGCAGTTTTCCAGCTCTGTCTGATAGGCCTTTCCTCCAAGCCCGCTTCCTGGAGAGCAGGCAGAGATGCAAAGCCAGCACTGTATTCTGATTGGGTTCAGAAGTTCTGACCAGGCCCTGAGTCATAGGTCCAGCAGGCCCATGGGTGAAATTCCCCGGGTTCTGGGCTCCCTTCTCCGGCCCACTTTCATGCAGAGTGCCCTGCACAGAGTCCCAAAAGCCTGGACAGGTCACCCTTGTTTGTCTGGTTTTAGAAGCTGCCACTGGGTCCTGGATCAGAGCTCCATGAGGCCCCCTCAGTAGCCCCTTGCCTGATTCCCAGCATCTGTTTCGAGAACCCGGACTCAAGAGTCCTGTACTCTCCAAGGGCAAGCGGACTCCTTTTAAAAAATAAAATACGCAGTGACCTGATGGCCATCCTTTGAGTCCAAGGATCTGGTTGCATGCGAAACGTTCCTATAGACCGCCCGGATGCCCAGGCTGCCCTGGAAGTGCGGATGAGGGCTCATTTGACTCTTCAAGCCCAGCCAGGGCTCCAGGAGGTCTGGTAAGTTTTCTCTGGCTGCACACCCTGTCACTCCTTGTGCACTGTTTACAAGAAAGGGGGGCAGCCTTGCTCCGGATTAGTAGGGACAGTGTACTTGAGACCCCCTTGTAGCCTAGTGTGTTGTGCTCACCCAGGTGCTGCCTTCCAAACCAGTATGATGAGCCTTTCTTTCAAGCCTTGCTTCCTGGAGAACAGACAGACATACAAAGCTGACATCTCTGTACAGGCCTGCCTGCTTGGGGTGGTTTAGGCAGCTCTGTACAGTGATCCTGTCAGCCAGGCTGCTCTGGAATTCCTGATGAAAGCTCATTTGACTCTGCAAGCTCAGCCAGGGTTCCATGATGTTGGATGCATTGCCTCCAATTGGCCCCTTTCACTTGGTGTATATGGATTACAATAAAGTAAAGCAGCCTTCCTCTGGATTATTTGGGATAAGGTATGATGGACTGCCATTGTCCTCCAGTCTTTCTCCCCAGGTGCTGCGAGGGCCAGGGCTAGTCCCTACGCTGGGGTGCCAGGGACCCGAATCTGTGGCTGTCTTTTAGCCCTGCCCAATGGCACTTTCCTCTGACCCTTGCTTTGCAGAAAGCAAGCATGCATGCAAAGCTGACATCCCCATGCAGGGCGGCTTGTTTGGGGCCAGTTTAGCCAGCACTGTACTCTGATTGATTGGGCACAGTTGGGGATGAACTGCTTGGCCAACCTCTGCTCTGGTTTCAAGCATCCTGCCTGGACTGTCTGACTCTAGGGCATGACTTTTGTGGAGGCTACTCAGCAGAGCAAAGGTCAAACCGCTTGGCAGCTTGTAAAGTGGTCTGACCAGAGTGGATAGGGTCAGGTGGTGCTAGTCCCATATGCTGCCTGGTGGTCTGGGCCCCATGTCTCTGCCTGCTGCCCTTTTTCACCCAGTGCATTTCCTCAGCAGCTCAGAACAAATGATCCATAGGGTGGCCCCGGCTGCCCAGGCTGCCCAGGCTGGGACACCGCACCCATGTGTCTTGCTCAGGCTGCTCTTTGCCCTGCTTCTCCCCTGTGTTGTCACAGAGCAGGCCAGACCTGCTGATGCCTGAATGATTGCCCTGTCCCCGCAGCCCTTGCAGGTAAACAGGGTCTCCCAAAGCAAGCTCCAGAGTGGTGTAAAGGTCAGTCCAGGAAGGGCACATGGCTCCTCCTCCCGTCCAGCAGATGAGGCTACTTGGTTGATCCTGCCAGTCGCATATGCTTGTTTCAAAGATTAAGCCATGCATGTATAAGTACACACGGCCAGTAGAGTGAAACTACGAATGGCTCATTAAATCAGTTATGGTTCCTTTGATCACTCCATCTGTTACTTAGATGTATGTGGTAATTCTGGAACAAATACATGCCAAAGAGCGCTGACTTCCCAGGATGCATGTATTTATCAGACCAAGATAAATTCGGGCTAGCATGACCGCTTTGGTGACACCAGGTAACTTTGGGCTGATCACACATTCCCTTGATAGCGATGATACATATTGATGTCTGCCTTATCAATTTTCGATGGTACATTCTGTGCATTCCATGGTGACCACGGATAACGGGCTATCAGGTTTTGATTTCGGAGAGGGAGCCTGAGAAACGGCTACCACATCCAAGGAAGAAAGCAGGGGTGCACATTACCCACTCTCGTCTGGGGGACGTAGTGACAAAAATAACAATAAGGACTCTTTGGAGGCCTTGTAATTGGAATGCGCACATTTTGAATCTTTTAACAAGGATCCACTGGAGGTCTGGAGTCCGCAGCCGTTGTAATTCCAGCTGCAATAGTGTATATTAAAGTTGTTGCAGTTAAAAAGCTTGTAGTTAGATACTGGGATCGAGTTGGAAGTCCGTCGCAATCTGACCTACCGCCTGTCCCAGCCCCTGCCTCTACTGCCCCCCATGATGCTCTTGACTGAGTGTCCTGGGGGTCCAAAAGTGATTACTTTGAAAAAATTAGTGTTCAAAGCAGGCCGGTCAACCGGATACTTCAGCTAGGAATAATGGATTAGTGCTCAGGTACTATTTTGTTGGTTTTCGTAACTGGGAGGAAGGATTAAAAGGGACAGCCAGGGGCATTCGTACTGTGCTGCTAGAGGTGAAAACCTTGGACTGGCGCAAGTCTAACCAAAGTGAAAGCATTTGCCAAGAATGTTTTCATTAATCCGCAACAAAAGTCGAAGGTTCGAAGATGAGCAGATACTGTTGTAGTTCCCACCATCAACGATGCCGACTAGCGATCCAGCAGCATTATTCTCATGAACTGCTGAGCATCTCTTAGGAAACCAAAGTCTTTGAATTCCGGGGGGAGTATGGTTGCAAAGCATAAACTTAAAGGGAATTGATGGAAGGGCGCAACCAAGAGTGGAGCCTGCGGCTTAATTTAATTCAACACCTGAAACCTCATCTTGCTCGGACACTGGAAGGAATCACAGATTGAATACTCTTTCTTGAATCTGTGGGTAATGGTTAAGTCATTCTTAGTTGGTGGAGCGATTCGTCTGGTGAGTTACTCCATACTAACTAGTTATCTGACACCCAGTGGTTAGCGTTCATCTTCTTAGTGGGACAAGTGGCGTTCAGCCACACGAGATCAAACAATAACAGGTCTGTGCTACAGTGGACAGATCAGCCTGTGTCTACCCTTTGCCGACAGGTACGGGTAACCTACCTAACCCAGTTCATGATAGGGATTGGGGATTGCAATTATTTCCCATGAGCAAGGAATTTTCAGTAAGTGCAGGTCATAAGCTCACGTTGATTAATTCCTGCCCTTCGCTACTACAGTTTGGATGATTTAGTGAGATCCTTGGGTCGGCCATGCTGGGGTTGGCAATTGCTCTGGTGGATTGCTGAGAAGATGATCAAACTTGACTACCTACAGGAAGTGGTAACAAGGTTTCCGTAGGTGAACCTGTGGTAGGATTATTAGCGGTGGAGCAGCCAGAGTGACTGACAGTGACAGTCTGAACCCTTGGGCATCACCCAGATGGAATGCAAGGCACAGGGCTCAGTCCTCTCCTTCTGCATCCTGAAAGGCAGAGTGGTCCGTGGTTGCTGGTCGCTTAGGTGAGGATGGGCACTGGGTGGGCTCCTCCACCTGGGTGGACCCAACTGACATGTGAGGGACCGGGGTGGGTGATGCCCTGGACCCTCTGGGAGGGGCACAATATAAGTGACAGCCCTCCCAAGAGGAAATTGATTCCTACCCAGTACACACCTGGAGGTAACTGAATCACAGTGCCTCTCAGGAATGAGACCCCTGAATGACCTGTGCTCCCTCAAGCCTGATCCGGGCCTGTCCGGGTTTCGAGTGCCTGAAGGTGGCCTGTTTTGGGTAGCAGGGAAGACTGGATGAGAATGAGCCAGGGCCATGAGAGAACCCCAGGTGGTGATTCTGTGCCTCCTTGAAGCCAGTGTGAACTGCTCCGAAGGGTGGGAGGAGACGCTGCCCCTGGCAGCTTGAGCTTTCAAATGTGTACTGAAAGTGGGTGACCTGCTTTGACGGAGTGGCAGAGCCTTGTTCTTCTCTCCTCATTGCCTTCTACCAGTGCAGCCTGCTGGCATGGTTCAGGGCTGCTACCTAAGCTAGAGACTCTTGATGTGCAGGGATCGAGCCCTGGCTATCACTGGCCCTGGTGGGTGGCAGATGGCTGATTTACAGATGGGGCAACCCTCTCCACATCCTGAGTGGCCAGGCTGGGGTTTATAGACTTGTGTGGCCTCATCCAGCAGGGGTGGTTGATCTTCCAGTCTCTGCTGCTGTGGGAGCCACTTGCTTGTCTACCTGCTGGGGCGGTGGGGTGGGGCTCCTGGGGCAAGTGCCTGTAAATACTTTTTTAAATCGTGGAGCTGACTTCAAGAGGGGAAGCATGACGGGGTGCTGGACTTTCTCACCTTCAGGTGGGCGAACATTGCAAAAGGTGCCTATGACTCTTGGTGGTAGATCACTTAGCTCATGTGTTGATGAATAATGTGGCTAGCTGCAAGAATTAGCGTGAATTACAGGACACATTGATCATTGACACTTTGAACACACCATGAAGCTCTGGGTTACTCACAGGGATTCACCTGTCTGACGGTCGTTTGAACGTTAATCGCCCTGGGGCTCTCCCAGGTAGAGGTTGGGACTGTCACAGGAGGGTCTGCTCCGATTGTCCTTTCAAGGTCAGACCCCTGATTGCCCATGCAGGGGCCCTCCCCCCAGCAAAACTGCAGAGGTATGCTGCCAGAGTGCTTTGTCTTCCCTGCCTTGATGGGATGGGTGCCTGCTCTATGTTGAGCCTGAAAACCTGGGGTGCCTCGCTGTGTGCTGCATGTGGCTGTCTGTGGTGTCCCACGACTGACCGCATGCACCACCTTGGGCGCCCACTTCTGCAGCTAGGAAGGTCTCCTGCCTGCTGGCATGTGCTGGTTTCCATGCTGGCCTGGGCAGACTTTGGTTTCTGATCTGGAAAAAGGTGTACTGCAGTGATCCCCCCTGTGCAAAAGTGGGCCCCCCTTCTGGCACCCATGGAAGTGGTCCGGCTCCTCATGCTGTGGTGTCTGACTAGACCTTAGATCAGACATGGCGACCCGCTGAATTTCAGCATATTACTAAGCAGAGGAAAATAAACTAACCAGGATTCCCTCGGTAACAGCAGTAGCGGGTGTTCGAAATGTGGCGTACAAAAGGGTGGTGTCGCTCAGGGGGGGGACCAAGTCCTTTCCATTGAGGCTCACCCATGGATAGTGATCACTGGGATACTGGAATCCGGTCTTTTGGATTCAGGTTGCTTTGGAGTGCGCTCAGAATGGGCGGAAATGCCATCTAAGTCTAAATATGGGAGCAAGACCAATAGCCAAAAACTACTGTAAGGGAAAGTTGATAAGAAATTTTAAGAAATAATTCAAGTGGGCCTGAACTGTCAAGAGGTAAATGGGTGGGTCCATGCAGTCTGCCCAGAGGATTCAACACTGTGGGAAGGTTTGTCGCATGGGAGGGCAGATTCCCGTTAGTGGGACTGTCACCTGGGTGCATCCAGCCCTTGCCCCAGCAGGATGCATTTACTCTGTGGTGGTGTGCCTCAACAGGCTCCGGATAGGCTGGGAAGGCTTTGGGGTGGCAGGTGGTTCTCTGCTCTGGTGGAGATTGTTACTGCCTCCTTGACAGCAGCTTCGCCATGTCCAATGGGCTGATGGACATTGACTGCCTCCGCACCCTCCCCAAGCAACTGCCCTGTCCCCTCTTGGGGTATGCAGGGGTGGGGAAGGAGGAGGGATCCCCATGCTTCCGGTGTGATTGTCAACTGGGGTGGACTGTGCACAGTATGCCCTGACTGTGTTGCCCAACCAGGTGAGGAGGCCCAAGGTGGGTGCCAGGAGTCTGTGGCGATGTCGTTACCCACCTGACCTGCCTTGAAACACAGAGCAAGGAGTCTAACAAGTGCGCGAGTCGGTGAGCCACTCGAAACCATGTGGCACAAAGAAGGTGAGGATCAGTGGGCGCCGGCTGAGGTGGGATCTTGCCACATTGTCATGGCAGATGCACCACCGACCCATCTCTCCCGCTCTGTCAGAGAGGTGGAGCGTGTGAGCTAGGACCCGAAAGAGGGTGAACTATGCCTGGGTAGGGTGAGGCCAGAGGAAATTCTGGTGGAGGTCCATAGCGCTCCTGGGGGGAGATTCACAATATCTCCACACAACGCAGTGCAGCTTCCTGCGAGGCTGCGCTGCGTTGCGTGAGAAGGAAGGAGCAGGAGAGCACCATATTTTCAAAGATATGGCACTCTCCTCCCCTTTCCCTTGCGCCAGCGCTGATTTCAGCTGCAGTGCGCCATGCACACACCTTATCGCCGTAGCGCGCTACGGTGTGTGCATGAGTGTAGCATAGGTTTTGTACAGGAAGGGTACCCTTCCTGTACAAAATACTATGCTTGGCATGATGCAAAGTCGTAAAAAGAAGTAGAAATGAAAGCATTTCTCCTTCCTTGTGCCAAGTTGAAAAGGGCCCAGTTTTCTCACACTAAACCCAATCTACTGTTTTTAGTAAATTGGGTTTAGCGTGAGAAACCTTGGGTGGTTGCATGGGAATGCCCATGCACCACCCTTGGTAAGCCCCTACGGCGCAAAGTAATGCGAAGCAGCGCAATGCGCTGCCTCGCATTACTTTTACATTTTTTCCAGCATTAAACAAGTTTAGTGCTGGAAAGTTAATTAGGAAAAACGATTTTGCGCCGATTTGCGTCACTTTTGTGACGCAAACACGGTGCAAAATGTTAGTAAATCTCCCCCCTGGTGTGCGAATCGGTCATCTGACCTGGGTATAGGGGTGAAAGACTAATCAAACCATCTAGTAGCTGGTTACCTCTGAAGTTTCTCTCAGGATAGCTGGAGCTCAGAAATTCCAGTTTTATCTGGAAAAGCAAATGATTAAAGGTCTTGGGCCTGAAACAATCTCAACCTATTCTCAAACTTTAAATGGGCAAGAAGCCCGTCTCACTGGTGTGGAGCAGGGCATCGAGTGTGAGTATCTAGTGACCCGTTTTTGGTAAGCAGCACTGGCTCTGCAGGATAAAATGAACCGCTGGGTACGATGCCCAATGTCAAAGCTCATCTTACCCCAGAAAAGGTGTTGGTTGAAATAGACAGGAGGACTGAACCATGGAAGCTGGAATCTACCAAAGAGTGTATATCAACACCTGCTGAATTAACTATCCCTGAAAATGGATGGCACTGGAGTGTCGGGCCCATACACAGCCGTAATCAGTGCAAAGACCCATGGGGGCTAAGGTGCGACGAGTAGGAGGGCTGCTGCATTGCTAATTGAAGCCTGGGGCAAGAGCCTGCGTGGAGCCGCCTCAGGTGCAGATTTTGGTGGTAGTAGCAAACATTCAAACGAGAACTTTGAAGGCTGAAGTGGAGAACGGTTCCATGTAAACAGCAGTTGAACATGGGTCAGTTGGTCCAAAGAGATAGTCTAGCTTTGGTCAGAAGGGATGGGCGATGGCCTCCGTTGCCCTTGGGCGATCAAAAGGGAGTCCAGTTAAAATCCTCGTACCGGGAGTGGGAGAGACAAATTCCTTATCGGGGTCCAGTGTGGTAATGCAAATGATCCTTGAGAATCTGGCGGGAGCCCGGGTAAGATTTCTCCTTTCTTTGTAAAGGGCAGGGTGCCATTGAATAGGTTCACCCCTAGAGAGGGGCCTGAGCCTTGGAAAACATCATGAGTCCGGCAGTGTCCAGTGAGCTTCACTGGTCCTTGAAAATCCGAGGGAGATAGAGTCAATCTCATGCTGGGCTGTACCCATATCTGCAGCAGGTCTCCAAGGTGAACAGCCTCTAGCATGTTGGAACCATGTAGGTAGGGAAGTCGACAAGTCAGATCCATAACTTCAGGATAAGGCTTGGCTCTATGGGTATGGTCTGTTGGGTTGGGGTGCGAAGGGGGGCTGAATGCGGGCTGTGGCTGGATGAGCTGTTGCCCTCTGGGATGGCGCTGACTCTGGGCATGAGCCTGGCCTTTCCTGCGGTTCGCCCCAGCTGCAGCAGTCGCCTCTCACTGTGCCCCTTCTCTGGGGTACGGAGCTAGCTTTCTGCTTTGGCCAATGCCTAGCATCTGACTTAGAACTGGTGCAGACCAGGGGAATCCAACTGTTTAATTAAAACAAAGCATCACAAAGGCCTGAGGTGGGTGTTGACATGATGTAAAGTCTGTCTAGTGCTCTATGTGTCAGCGTGAAGAAATTCAATGAAGCACGGTTAAACGGCGGGAGTAACTATGACTCTCTTAGCCAAATGCCTCATCATCTAATTAGTTACGCGCATGAATGGATGAACAAGACTCCCACAGTCCCTATCAACTATCTAGCAAAACCACAGCCAAGGGAGCAGGCTTGGCAGAATCAGAATGGAAAGAATTCCTGTTGACTTTGACTCCAGTCTGGCACTGTGAAGAGACATGAGAGGTGTAGAATAAGTGGGAGGACCTCTGGCTGCTGGTGAAATACCACAACTCATATTGTTTTTTCACTTACCCTGTGAGCAGGGAGGTGAGCCCCATGGGGCTCTCGCTTCTTTCTACAAGTGCGTGGCACCTGCCAGGCACGACCCACTCCAGGCACAGTGGCAGGTGGGGAGTTTGGCTGGGGCAGACAGTACTGCAAACAGTACTGCAGGTGTCCTAAGGCAAGCTCAGGAGAGGACAGAAACATATCGTGGAGCAGAAGGACAAAATCTTGCTTGATCTCAATTTTTAGTATGAATGCAGACCCCGAAAGCGGGGCCTCAAGATCCTTCTGACTTTTTGGGTTTCAAGTAAGGATAACCGGCTTGTGGCACCCAAGTATTCATAGCTACAACGCTTTTTGATCCTTCAATGTCGGCTCTTCCTATCATTGTGTAACAGAATTCACCAAGCACTGGATTGTTCACCAACTAATAAGGAATGTGAGCTGGGTTTAGACTATTGTGAGACATGTTAATTTTACCCTCCTGATGATGTGTTGTTGCAATAGTAATCCTGCGCAGTACGAGAAGTACCAGAGGTTCAGACATTTGGTGTATATGCTTGGCTTAGGATCCAATGGGGCGAAGCTATCATCTGTGTGTATATGACAGAAAGCCTCTAAGTCAAAACCCCCCTATACTGTAATAATACTGCAGTGCCGTGGAGCCTTGGTTGGCCTGGGAAATCCAGCCTCTGTGTTGATGCATAGAGCTGCTCTCTCAGGGACTGCAGTGCAGATGGAAGGGGCCGTCTCCATCACCCTTAGTGCACTACATGTTTGGGGGGCGTTTGGTGCTAAATCATTTGTAGATGACCTGATTCCGGATCAGGGTTTTGTAAGTAGCAGACCAACTACCTTACTGTGATCTATTGAAAGTCATCCTCTGAATCAAGCATTTGTCTCTGTCCATGGGTGCCTGTGACTCCATGGGGCCCGTCAGCCACCAGGTCAGTGTGAGGGAAGGCAATTAGCAGATCAGCGGCTCAAGGAAGGAGCCTCCTGAGTGCTAGCCTTGTCGTCGGCTGCTGGTAGGGCAATCCAGTCACTAGGTCAGGCCGAACCACCTGGTTGCCAGGATGGGCAACCAGATGACCAACCGGTGGCTGGCCGACCAGATGGCCAGGAGCTGGCAGAAGCAGCTTACTCTGACCTGTGTTTCCCCTCAGGCTCTGTAAGCAATAGTGGAGAAAAAATGACTTTCCAGGCAGGCCCAATTGGAGAAGCGGGTTTAGCTGGGGGCTTAACTCTCCTTAGCTCCCCAGGCTCAGATACATCCTTAGCTGATGGACTGAGGGTGACATCCCAACCCAGGGCACGCTGGCTGCAGACTGGGTGTGGAGCAAAGACGGGACAAGTGCTTAATTTGTAAAATATTAAGTGCCAGGGCTCAAAACGTTGTTCAGAAGCCACCGCCGTCAGCGCTGCAGAAGGTTGTGGTGCCAAATACCAAGGCTGGGTAGGTTTGAGCACCCTTCATGCATCTTTAACACACAACCAGACATTCCCTTCCCCTCTATTTCACTCCTGCACGCTCTTTGTCATCTTTGCTTCCTCCCTTTGTCGCTGTACCATCTTTCTCTTCGTCCTGCTTTCCCCCTTTTGTGTTTTTCTCTCTTTTGTTCTGGGTTAAAGTGTGATGAGGAAAAATAAGTGCTAGTGCCCAAAGATAAGTGCTAGTGGCCCCACCTGCAACTGCCAGCTCAAAGTAAGCACTGGGTGAAACAGCAATATGCTACAAGAAAGCCAAGGGCAGTCCAGAGTGGCACTGATGAGTGCAGAACTGGTCAATGTCTGCTCTGTAAAGCGTTTGCCTGTGGTGAAAATTCTCTTATCAACCACTAATGATTAAATATTCCACTCACAAGTCAAAATACTCTGATCAGAGAAACAGCGCTCTTAGCATCTCCATAAGCAGGTGGTGTTAGGGAGGGTGGACTGCCAGCGTTGCAAGCAAAGACCGGGAAAGTAAAGGAAGCAAAACTCCTTAATTGGAGGCCAACAAAAGTTTGGGGTATTCTTCGGGTGGAGGGTGCAGTGTGCGAAGGTTCTTGTGTGAATGTTTTAAACTTATAAGAGTCTTCAAATTTAGAAGGAACTCATCTTAATATAGGCCAGTCTTCTACTGTCACTTCAACACAAGCATAGAGATATAGTCAGATGCCTCATACTCACAATCACACCACATACACAGGCAAAGAATGACTTGCACACACAGTTATACTTACAAATGGTGAATCCTAAAATAGCTTTAAAAACGTTTGGTCAGAAATAATGAATCTAAAATAACTACTTTATAACTGCATGAACGCTCTTATATTAATCACAATGATGTTTCTAAAAACCGACTGAAGCTTTTTAATATACAGTGAAATCATTTTATTTACAGTGTGAATCCTCCTGTAATGGTTATTTTTAACAATAAGTTAAAAGAATTCATGTGAAAAAAAGGACAAAGGAAATGATTGTAAAGAAAAATGTGCTTATATTTTGCCGGTTTTCGCTACTTTGAGGGGCCATACATCATATTAAAAGCTTTGATAATGCACTGGCCTGGCAAGACAACACCCGATTTCTCAAGTCATGTCTGTTTCCGATAGTTGCATCTGGTGTGCTTGTGTGTTCAGTATATGTATGAGACATTTACTGCCACCTTGGATCGCCATAGTGATTGCGTGTTCTGCCCTTGGTCTTTGAGGCAGCAGAGAGGAACACTGCCTGGCCTGTCAGGTGAACCCCAACCATTAACCTGATGTGTGTAGGAAGCTTTTGGGGCAGCTGAGTCTATATTCACTGTTCTTGTAGCGGTGCCGGGTCAGTCTCGGAAGCCTCGGGTAGAGTGGTAGAAATGGAGCACAGGGGTCACAGGTATCGGAGAGAGCACTCAGCAGTGATGAGCGATGGGACCCAGTGGGGTGGGAGTGAGACTAGCACAGGGAAGGGACTTTTGAGGAGCAGAAGATGATGAGGTTATAACGAAGGTACGACTCGAGTGGCTCTCGGCTGGAGGATGCCAGCAGGCTTCTGTGTGAGCCGGAATCCAGTCACACAGAAGCCTGCCCACTTACTAGCAATAATCCGGGTCTCGCAGCTCACTGAGGTCTTGAGGCTGGCTTCAGACAGAGCTCACTGGTATGGACAAGCGGGTGAAGAAATGTATAATCCCAGCCCTTTGAAATAAGTGCTGGTGCCGAGCACCAGAAACCACCGGCACAAACTAAGCACTGGACGGGACCCAATGTGAAGGCCCAGGCTGATACAGGGCAAGGGTGGCGTCAGACCGCCGGGCTAAGCCATGGCTTTCACCAGAGAAGCCAAGGCAACAGGAAAAGCCACCTTCCCTTCCTGGGCCAGGGTAGTGTCGGACCGGGGAGGTGTCTGGAACTCTAGCGGGTTGAACAGCTCCTGTGAACTCCGTGAGAGGTTGGCTAAGCCATGGCTTTTGCCTCGGAAGCACCATGACGCAAGAGTGCCTGCATTGGTGCATGGCTGCCCATTGTGCGCCAGCGCAGGAGAAAAGGACAGGAATGCACCGTATCTCATAGATACGGCTCACTCCTGCCCTTTTTTATGATACAGGGCAGCGCAGCAAGATTCCTTGCACCAAACCTCGTAAATAAGGCCCTGGGTTTAGACATCTTGCTGAGGATGTATGTCATTGTTGTATGGTATGTCACTTAAGCAATATGGGTAAGAAGACTGTTTTATCATGAATCACATTGGCAAATCAGAGAGCCCATTTAAGAGATTGCATGCAGATTTTATTGAGATGCTGCATTGTAATGGATCAAAGCACATCTTGGTAATTATCTGCCTGTTCTCCAAATGGGTGGAGACATATCCAACAAGAAGAGTAGATAGCCTTAGAGTTTCCATATTGCTGTTGAGGAAGTTGATACCAAGATTTGGTCTACCAACTTCCATTGAAACGGATAGGGAGTGCACTTCAAGAATGAAGTGCTGCAGATAATCTGCACTGCTTTTAACATCAAGTAGCATTTCCATTCTAGTTATCGATCACAATCCTCTGGAGTAGTAGAGTGAATAATATGGAACATTCAAAAACAAGCTGGAGAAAGTGTATGTTTCAAATGATATTAAATGGCCCGATGCTCTTTCTCTTGTTTTGATGAATATGAGGAGTACCCCTGACAGGAAGATGCGGTTGTGTGCTCATGAGGTAGTGATGTGCAGAGGAATGAAACTGGCATTTATACGAATAGCTGCATTGGTTTCAATAACTGATGACACTGTGATAAACTATTGCAAAGTTCTAGTTGATATGGTAATTCTGTCTCTTATCAGGTGAATGCATCTACAGAAGACTACAAAGAAATATCTTGCCACAGGCTGAATGGAGCTGATTGGATTGTAATTCGTAAGCATGTCCGAAGAGGATGCTTGGACAATTGGTGGAAAGGCCCCTACCAGGTTGTGTTAAAAATGAATATAGCAGTCAAGTGTGCATGAGTGCCTCAGTGTATCCAAGCTGCTCACGTGAAAATGATGGAAGTTGCTGAAGCAGTGGATGAGGTCAAAAATCAAAACGCATAGTACTCGCAAGTGACTGAAAGTGAGAGTCAGAGCCAAGCTCAAATTGAGTGTGTATCCAGAGGGGGTGAAGATTTTACTGAAGCTGGTGAAGACAATAACAAATCGCGAAATCGAAAAGGAGAAGTGAAGTTTCAGGTGAGCAAGAGTTCTAATGAAAAACATGAAACTCCAGAAGTCCAGTATCAGAGTGATCAGAGTGAAGAGCCGTTGTAAAGCAAAAGGTCAAAGTATGAGTGGAAGGAAGAAAAAGCAGCCTCTGATCAAAGCAATGACAAGTTACAGTTGAGAATCAAAGTAAAAAACTCCCCTCTTGGAAAGGGAAAGTTTTCTGTGCACCGAGCAACTGGATAAAAGACTGATTGAAATGTGAACTTGAGTTCCAGTCCAAGTTCTGAATTGATCCTAAATGAGAGTCTTAAAGAAGCCAAAGAAGACAAAACAATAACTGAAAGAGACCAAGCTGTAGATACCCCAAGAAAAAAACATGCAAATGAAAAATTGCAAACCGGAGAAAGAGCAAGTGAGACAGCTCGACTCAGAGACTAGAGTGAGTGAGTCACCAGCCACAAAGAGATCAAGCGAAAGAGAGTTCCCAATCGAAAGTATGTCTCACCAGGGTGGGTATATCTAGCTGCAGTACCAGGAGAAGAAGAAGATTAAATCCAAAAAGATTATTTTTTGATGAAAGGGTGCCAGCAAAGGTATGAGAGTGAATCAGAGTCTGAAGTTGAAACAAAGAACCACCTTCATGTAGGCTGAGTTGAGGAAAGAAGAAGCAAGTTATTGAGTTTATTTTTATTTTTATTGTATTTATTGTTTTCAGTATAAAACAAAATACATACAACTTAAAAAACACAATCATGACATAGCCATTTGATTCAATATATCAGATCACAACAGCATGTAAGCACATTTGTATTCAGAAGCATAAGTCTAGTATACAGTAAGTATCATGTGCACAATCCTACCAACGGTAAAAGCAATATCTTCTGTGGTTATAGATCATTTCTCTGCTAACCAATGCCTTGTTGAGGGGCTCAACTGTGACATAAGGGCACAATCAAAGGAAGCCTTCCTCCACCCATTAGTGCCCGCAATCAACTATATTCCTGCCTCTGGCAATACTGCTTCCTCAGTAGTAGTCTGTGGCTCCAGGGATGCCTCGCTAGCCCTACTTAACAGGTAAGTTTGGTATGGTCCCCAGCAACTCTTAGGACGACTCCTGGGGGGTAGTAATTCACTATATGTATCAGCCTGAGTATTACAGTACAGCATGTCAGCATGCCATTCTGTGATTCGTGGAAGTGGGCCCCTCATCCATCGCAGTGCTACCCGCCGTTTGGCAAGTAAGAGACCAATGGCTAACAACGGACGCAATTTCTTGTTCACTGTGTGATCCCATCCCAATAATGTCATTTTAGTGTCAGGTTCCAGATCCGCACTGATAATAGTTCCCAGTTCTTGAAACACCTTTTCCCAGAAGGCATAGACCCCATGGCATTGCCAGGCTAAGTGCCAGAATCCTGCACCCTCTAAACCACATCTATGACAACAGGAAGTCTCTGCTAGTCCGCATCGAAACTGGCGTTCAGGGGTGCAATAAGCTCTGTGTAAAAATTTAAAGTGGATGAGCCTGTGTCTCCCGTTAAGAGAGACCGACCAGGTGCGGGCACAGCAATAATACCATTCTTTATCACTTAGGGGAGTGCCCAGATCGCGTTGACAGTCTAATCGCACTCTTAAGACTTCAGATTTACGTGTGTCCTGTAGACTAGAATAGAATTTGGTGATTAACTTTAGAGGCTCTTCAACCTTAATCAGAGTCGAAAGTGCCCCCATAGTTTGTGGTTCCAGCAAGTCGTCCCCAATAAGGGCGCGCCAGGTCTGTCGGGCCCTATAGTAGTGAAATAAAACGGTACCTTCCAGCTGCCTGTCCGGTTGTTGTAATGCCTCCCAGGTTACTAGCACACCATCTTTAAAAAAGCCTCCCATTGTGGTGATACCTATGGACTGTAACGCCTGCCTTGCTCCTACCTCTTGACCCAGTGGAAACCACATGCACCACTGAAGCGGCATTTCCGGTGTGTATATGAAGGCTCCCGCTTGCATGTGTAGTAGTGTTTGCCAGGCTTGTGCAGTAACTGCGATGGAGTCAAAGACACGCAGCCTCCTGGAGGCAGGTTGGGTGAGCCTCTGAGGAAGGGTGAGAGGATCCACCGCATTCCGTTCCATATATAAAAAAGGCATATCTTGTGGACCATGTATCCAATAATGAGCAAAGACACTGCTCGCAGCCCTATAGTATTTCTCCAAATCAGGAGCCCCAAGACCACCCAAGTCATAGGGCAAAGTGAGCGAGTTCCATTGTATGCAAGGCTGTTTGCCAGCCCAAGATATCCGTATCAACTGTGTGCGCAAGCATTTGAATAGATGTTTTGGTAGCAGCATAGGTATGTTTTGAAATAAAAAGAGGAATCGCGGCAGTATAACCATCTTCATGATCGAGATTCTCGCCATCAGCGAGAGTGGGAGCCTAATCCACTTATCTACATTATCTGTGAGCCTCTGTGTGGCTGTGCCATAATTTTCCAGCAGCACTACCGCAGGATCTGTGTGAAATTGGATGCCCAAGTAGCGGACCGCCTCCGTGGTCCAACGTAATGGGGATTCCATGGCCGGCTCCACGGTGTTCGGAGTGAGGGGAAATATGATAGACTTTTCCCAATTAATTCGCAGTCCCGAGTGGCCCCCAAACTGTACCACCTCCCGCAGTATTGGAGATAGATTTACCTCCGGGTTATGTATATATAATAACGTGTCGTCTGCATAAGCAGAAATGTTCAGTGTGTATTCGGGGAATTTCAGCCCTCTGTGTGCGTGATACTCACGAATGGCGCAGGCCAGTGGTTCCGCCACAATCGCATACAATAGTGGGGACAGAGGACAGCCCTGACGCGTTCCCGGGGTGATGTGAAATGACTGAGAGACCTCATTCCCTATCCGAACTCTTGCTATAGGTGATGTATATAATACAGAAACCAGACGGAGGTACCTGTCTCTGTCTCCTATTTTGCGTAATACCGCGAACATGAAACTCCACTCTACAGAGTCGAATGCTTTTTCGGCATCCAGGAAGCTGCCGCCGCCTTGATTTCTGGATTTAGCCTTTGTACTGTGCCAAACAGAGTACTCAGATTTTGTGACAAATTACGACTAGGGACAAACCCTGCCTGTTCTGGGCGAATAATACCAGGGAGCAGTAAAGCCAGTCTATTGGCTAAGATGTTAGCATAAAGCTTAGCATCTATGTTAAGCAAAGATAAAGGCCTATACGAAGAGCAACTGGTGGGTGACTTTCCCGGTTTCAATAGGGTAATGATGACAGCTTCGCGCAAGGAGGGTGGCATTATGCCTGCCTCCGCCATCTCCTCATAAAGTGTTTTGAGGTGTGGAATCAGTAGGTCTTGAAATTCTTTATAAAGGTTACAGTGAGCCCATCTACTCCTGGAGCTTTTCCAGCTGCCATCCCCCTAGCAAGTTATTGAGTTATTGATGATTTTATTAAATTGAATAATTTCCTACAGACTGAACCTGGACTTTGAAAGAAAAGATGGGAAAAAGACTGAAAGTTAATGAAATATTTTCTTTTTTTTCCTTATTTTTTAATGCTGATTGAGAATTTGAATAAGACCTTGAAATAAAAGAAGAAAAGAAGAATTTCTTTTAAAGTTATCTTTAATTTTTATCTTTTTGAATTTTGCTTCAATGGAAAAGGTTAACAACAAATGCTGTCAAACTGTAGGGATAACAATGTTTATTGCAACACTAATAGTATTAACTGGACTGTTGTTGTGCTTAGTGATTCCTGAGGGATGTGTTTCAAAGCGTACTAATAAACATGTGGATGTTTTTCTGAATCATGATGACCATAAACATGTAGCAATACATGAAGATAACTTAATTAGTTTTAAGGATAATGTGTATACTAGAATGGTTAGGGAGCATGTAGAAAGTTTGTGAGTGGGTGGATGTTACGTGTGTACTTACCTTCCAAAATCAGCAGGGGAAGGCTCCACCTATAGTCAGGTTGCAATTTCTTATGCATTGTCTTGCAATGTTTGAGTTGATATTATTAATCATGAAAAGTTTCTTTCTATTTATTTGACTTTTTTAACATATCTTTTGAGAATTTGTGCATCACAGAAGATCATACGGAAATTAAATGTGGTGAGTATTTGAGAATGACTGCACAAAACAGGTATGATACTAACACGGTAAAGGAGTATTTGTGTCTCTTGAGTGATGAGGAGCGTGATTTTAGTGGGGAATATAATGAGAGGAATAAGAGTTGTGAAGAGTTTAGAGGAGCAGAAGATTACCTTGGAAGAAATGAAGGAAGAGGAAGAATTTAAATTATCAAGTTTACATTCTATATTGAGACTACAGCAGGAAAGGAGAGGTGAATTGTGTATAGTAAGGAGGATTTCGGTAGAATTGTAGGGGAAAGTGTCTGTGATACATCTTATGAAGTTAGTGGAAATGTTTTTAACAGGTGGAAAACCTATTATGAGAGGAATTTATTATGTCTGTGGGAGGACTGCTTAATTTAATCTACCTAGAAATTGACAGGATCATGTTATTTGGCTGTAGTTTTTCATAGAGTTTATCATATAGATGACGAGAAGATGAATCTGGCTGACAGAGTGAGATGGAGTTTTGGACAAATAAATGCTAGGGGCCCAATTCACAGAAGTAATCTGAGACAAAGTCTAACTTTATGACTTTCGGTATTCACAAAGGGCATTTACGAGTAGTAAAGTTAGACTTTTTGTCTAAGTTTAGACCAAAAGTCTAACTTAGACAAAATGTTTAACTTTAGTAGTAGTAAAGTTAGACTTTTGGTCTAAGTTAGACTTTTGGTCAAAACTTAGACGAAAAGTCTAACTTTACTACTCGTAAATGCCCTTTGTGAATACCGAAAGTCGTAAAGTTAGACTTTCGTCTCAGATTACTTCTGTGAATCGGGCCCTAGATATTTTAGGGACGGTTGTTCCTTCTGTAGGAGTTGCGATGAATGATATAAGGATTAGACAATTGTCCACCGTAGTGGATAGGCTTGCTTTAGATACTGCAGGAACTTTGAAGCTGGTGAATGAGGAAATGTTAGCAATTAGATTGGTTACTATTCAAAATTGTTTTGCTTTCGATATTGTTATGGTGAAGAAAGGAGGATTCTGCAGAGTAATTATGCCTGAAAGGTGTTGTACATACATAACTGATCATAATGGAGTTATTGGTACTTTTATTACTAATATGACTAAATTGACTTCTGAAATTAAGTTACTGTAAGAACCTGGATTTTGGAAGGCTACAGGAACATGGGGCCTCATTTTTGGCATTTTGATGTAGGGCAGCGCAGCAAGGCATCTTGCTGCGCTGCCCTACGCCAAAGTGAAAGAGCAGGAATGCACCGTATTTAAGCAATATGGGGCATTCCTGACCTTTCTGCCTGCACTGGTGCCGTTTTGGCAGCCTAGCGCCAATGTAGGCACCCTTACACCATGGTGCAAGGGTGCCTGCAGGCAGGATTTTTTTGTGCAGGAAGGGGCACCTTCCTGCACAAAAACAATCCTACAAGGTATTTTCCTCTTTCTATGTGTACTGCAAAATGCAGCACACATGGAAATGAATGAATGAATGAAGGAGCATTTCTAGAGCGCATGGTTACCCGAAGGCATCCCAGCGCTATGACATCAATAATGCTATAAGACGATCAAAGAAAAAGAGAGGTTTTCAATAGTTTTCTGAACTTAAGGTAGTTAGGTTCAGACCGTATGTGGAAGGGAAGATTATTCCAAAGCCTGGCTGCATTATATGTAAACAGTCGGCCTCCACTCCGAGAGCGTTTAATCTTAGGAACTACAATAAGGCCTTTGTTCGCCGATCTAAGGGGTCTGTTAGGACAGTAGGGTTGAATCCATGAACGAATCAGAAGGGAGCCGTTCTCAAAAAGTGCTTTGTGTACAATGCACATAGCTTTGAACTGAATTCTCCGACAAACAGGGAGCCAGTGCAGAGAAGTAAGAGCAGGTTTAGCCGAGGTGCGTCTAGGAATATTTAACAACATGCGCGCCGCACAATTCTGCACTGTTTGAAGTCTTTTAGTAGTGGACTGCGTGGGCTCCCAAATAGACAGCATTAGCATAGTCCAGCCGTGAAAGAATAAGAGCTTGGACTAGCAGTCGTCTAGCAGTGAAAGGTAGTAAAGGAAGAATCCTCCGAACCATTCTTAAAAGGCTGTAGCAACAAGCCGCTACTTTGCGTGATTGTTCATTGAAGTCTAGGTTGGAATCAAGCCAAACCCCTAGGCTTTTAATTTGCCGCTTAGGAACAGGGGGAGGGCCTAGGCAGCTAGGCCAAAAGGAATCAATGTTTAGAGGGGCAGACTTCCCCAGAAGCATAAGTTTAGTCTTTGCTCCGTTAAGTTTTAAAAACCAATTACTCATCCAATGAAAAACCTTCTCAAGGCAGGCAGCTAAATTATGGCCTTGTTGGGATTGTTGAGTCAGAGAAACAATCAATTGAGTATCGTCAGCATACTGTTTCTGCCAATGACCGCAGGTATATATTGAACATAGTGGGGCTAAGGGAGGATCCCTGAGGAACCCCACATGTCAAAGGTATTTGTTTTGAGGATGATTCTTCTTCAAAGACTGTAAAGACCCTATTTTGCAGGAAGGATTGTAGCCATTTTAGTGCTAATCCGGCCACTCCAGCTTCCCTAAGTCTTTGGATCATCAAATGATGACTTACCGTGTCGAAGGCTGCGCTAAGATCTAATAAAGTCAAAGAGGAAAGAGGAAAAAACAAGGAGAAATTCACATATTTCTCCTCGTTATGCCTCACCTCAGGAGGTGTACAGATTTGATGCTTCCTCAGGTTTACATCACTTTGTAAATCTGAGGCAGCGTCAAATTCCATAGGTATTGCGTGGGAAAAATCACAGCAATGCCCATGGAACGGCTCCCGGGCGCAGACTAAGGCGACGCATAAATTTGCTATGCATTGCCTTACTCATGATTTATGAGGCCACTCAAAGCCACGCAGGGTGGCTTTGCATGGTTTCATAAATCTTTGAGAACTCTGCATCAACCATGTACCACTTTACGTGGTGCAAAAGTGACGCATGGCTCTCATAAATAAGCCCACCAGTGTGGTGAGATTGGAAGAATATGTGAATGGCTAGGTAATATTGGTGGAGATGTCTTAAGTTAATACTAACGCCTGTGATAATCATATAGATTTATGCCATTTTTCTATTTCTTTTGTTTGGGTGTATGATTAATAACAGTGCCAAGAGAAGCTATTGAGCCAACTTGAAAAAGAGAAAACAATCCGTGGATTTGGAAAACGAAGAATTCAAGGAGAGTTTATCAACGGTTAAAGATAATGGAGGAGAGTGATCGATTACCTAAAAGTTGAAGGTATCTAATAACTGATTGATGGCTGATTATTTTTCGTGAATATTTAAAAATAAACAGAAGGGGAGGTTGTGAAAGTTTTTGTTTTATTGTGCAAATTTTGTGTGACAAATTATCTGTGGGAATCCTTACATTTTAAATTGCATGTAGTGATAGCGGGTGAATTGATAATATTGCACTTTAAACAATGTAGAGATTTAGTCTAGAAGTGTTTTAAAATGTAAGTTAGGTCATGTTTTTGAGTAAGACACCTTGGGGCATATTAGCAAGACCCACGTTAAAATTATCGCCGTTTTAGCGGCAGGAAACTGCCGCTAAAACGGCGATAATGGGCTTGCTAATATGCGTTATAGAATTCCAATAGAAGCCCAGGTTAGATGTGCAGGACATCTAACCTGGGCTTCTATTGGAATTCTATAACGCATATTAGCAAGCCCATTATCGTCGTTTTATCGGCAGTTTCCTGCCGCTAAAACGGCGATAATTTTAACGTGGGTCTTCCTAATATGCCCCCATGTTATTAGAAATTGATGCTGTTTTCTGCTTACTCATTTACCCTGCTCCTGCTCATTCCCCCTCCCAATGAGAGACCCACTGCAAAAATTCTCTCCTCACAGTTTCTGCGGACCATAGCGAGTATGATGTAAATTATGTTTTGTTAGAAAGAGTGTGTTGTGAATGAAACTTTCTTCATGTTCTGTAGTTAAGTGCCCTTTTTATACGGGCACAACCCCCACCTTTTTCTCCAGTGCTGATGGTTATGATTCTGGAAGTGAACTGGAGTCTGCTGCCCGGGACCCAGTGCTCGTGCTCTATCCCTAAAACAGATACATGGGAATTCGTAACGCCAATTTGCAAGGACTTTAACCCTCTTATAAGTCCCTAGTATGGTACCAGTGGCACCCAGGGCATAGGTGCTAAAGGGGGTCACCAGGGCCTGAAGCACTGTTTGTGCCACCCTGAGTGACCCAAGTAAACTGATGACAGCAGTCCTGCTATTGCATACTGCAGGAGCAGTGCAAACTGCTCCATCGCAATTTTGCCCTCACCATGTATGCCAGTCTCCCCTAAGAAGGTTTCCTGAGCCCAGGAGGTAGGGTGCATTATATGAAAGGTGAGACCATATAAGTGCAAGCTTATATGTCCCTATCATGGCCTTTTCTATTAAAGGCTACTATAAGTGATAAGCGGTCCATAGGATAACATGGACTGGCACCCTGGCAAACTCAAGGTCACCAGCTCCATTATGGTACCTCCAAAATATGTCATGTTTGTTATCAAACAACGTATCTTATCACCCCTGACACGAATCTTGTGTTGAGGACGATGTGGCAAGTACCCAGGTGGCTACCATAGAGGTTGCCTCCCTGGTTGCCCCACCCTTTCCTGTGCTCTGGCTTCAGGCCCACAGCTGCTGTCGCCAAGACAGGAAACTGACCCCCTGCCAGGAGGTGTGAGCTCTCCCAGTAGTCAGAAACAATGACCTGGATGGGAATGAGGTCACACCTTCTTCCCTGATAGGATGGCTAGTGAAGTGGCACATCAAGACGGTGAGCTTCAAAGCGTTCGCCGCCTGTGATATGCAACCAGTCTATTTGCCCAAAAAGAAGAACGCCTTCCCCCTCCCACAGGCATATTTGCACCTGGGCAGGCGGTAAAATGAGATATTTAGAAGGTATACACCCCCAGAAAGCCAGCCACACCTCCAGGGTGGGCTACCTGGTCTGTACAGCTAAGAAAGGTTTCTGACATTTTTTAAAGTGGCAGAATAGAGGGCTCTGGGTCAAAAAAGAGACACACACCCCCCGGACACAGAACAAAAGGACACAGAAGACACCCCAGTCTGTGACAACAGGAGCTGCACAAACCAAACTTGTGATACTCTGCACCTGTGGCAACATCCCTGGAACTGCACAACTGTGACTCGTCCCGTACCAAAGATTTGTTCGCCCCAGACAGAGGGACCGCTTTGAGAGCCAAAGGCAAGTCCAGACTCCCTTGGACTAGTAGCACTAGTCCCCTTCACACCGCAGGTAAGAACCAAATACTAGAACTGAAGAATCGCTGGCCACTGGGCCCTCTAAGGGATTGCCCAAAGTAGATGATCCAGTGCATTGTGGGAAATGTAGTCCTGACCTCCAGCAAGTTTCAGGTGGCTACTGTTTTCACCCAGACCTCGGGACAACAAAATAACTTTCTGCTGAGCTTACCGCTGCCAAGGCTTGTTGATGGCCAGTCCGTCAACTACCACCTTTACTCGACATTGCAACTTGAAGGAACACCTTCATCTGACATCAGCAGTGACATCATTGATGACTTTTTGCACCTGTTTCCTCACCTGCTCTGTGTAAGCAGTGAAACCAGCTCCCCCGCAGCTCTCGCTTCAGCACCAAGGACAGCCAGGATAACTCTGCTCCCCGGCTTCTTCAAACCAGGTACAATCAAACTGACTGTTGTAGCTTTTTTCTGAGGCCCACATCACCTTTACCCTCCTTGGGTTTCATGCAAATCAACCTGCAAGTGACCAATTATCACAAATGTTTTTTTTCCACTGACCGCAGTGATAACATTTTGCAGTATTGTTTTCCACTGATTTAATTTTGCTTCTAAAATCCATAACTCTGGTTGCATTTATCCGATTGACTTTAATTTGGTGTCTAAATTCAAATAAAAGTATGCTTTATCTTTATAAGTTGGTGTTGGATTTCTTTCGAGTGTATCAATTACTTATCGTCCATGTTAGTACTCTGAAATGCTTAATACATGTTCCTCTAGTAAAGCATGACTGCTCTTTGCCACTCTACCAGGACTGAGCTAAGGATTTATTATTGTGAATCCAAGGACCATCTTTGGGGTATTGTGAGAGTATTCATTGTGAAGCCTAACCAACATCACTACATAGTACTCCACCTTCCTACAGATTCTCTATGCATCGTTTTGAAGGACTTCTGCTGAAAGTTCCAATGTGGGCCTGTTAAAGGCATGATTTGTAAATGCGTTTGCCTGGAAAATGTTTCACATTATATTATTGCATCTCCGGACTACATTGCTGAGGGAGCGAGGGGAGATTTACCTTACCTTAAGAAGTGGGTTAGTATTAAGAATTAATGCTTGTGACGCTGTTTATTCTGATCTGCCCAAAGTGAGCTAACCATGATCATACCATGCTGAATCCACAGTTTTACTATAGCCTTATAGCCCGCTGCCGAGGGCTATACCGGCTGATAATGGCCCTGATCCCGAGTTATAGGCCCGAGCCGCAGGCGAGGGCCTATAACGAGGGAGAGGGTCTTTAACAACCGGTATAGCCTGAGGCAGAAGGGCTATAAGGCTATTAGAACATTCCACCCACTAAGGGTAGAATGTTCTAAATTAAAAATGGAGAAACAAAAAGACAAACATTGGAATGTTGGAGCTCCGGGCTTATACCAGCCATTATAAGCCCGGAGCTACTCCATTGTCTTCAATGGAGCTCCCAACATTCCAATGTTCTAATAATTGTTATGCATCAATTGTGTTTAACCCGTTTACCGCTGCGGCAATTCCGCCGCAGTGCGGGGCGTTCCATTGAGTGGGCGGGGCCGCGTCGGCCAATGGACATGCGCAGCACTACGGAGGTAGTGCTCGCGACGGCCGTTGGCCGACAGAAGCAGCGAAGGGGTTAAACACCCCTGGTTTAGAAGAGGATTCTCATTTGTACTCCTAAAACGCTGAGGATTTTATTGAGATTTTTCCCTACGTAGAATGCTGTCAGAACTTTTTATGAGTATGACTTCTAAACTAGGGAATAGCTTTTCTTTTAAAAAAAAAAAATATTTTTATTGTAGTTTTATATATAAACAGCACAGAATTATACAACAAGTTAAAACGTGAGGGTTAATCAGATCTTCTTAACTATCGAAAGAAAAAGATGTCATCCTGTTTCACAAGACAATCAAGAGAGGCAAAAAAAATCACAATTAACCAACAAAATTTACAAACGACAAAATTTGATATGACTAACAATAACAATAAATTCCACCCCCCGCACATTCAAATGGATCAGGTACCATTAGAAGCCTGAGACTCCTTCCAACTCAGAATAGGAGCCCAGATGCGCCTACCCAATAATCTCCCTCTTTTGCCCTTTCTGTCGTAAATTCCTCTTTCTAAATTAAACATGGCAAGCAACCGCGCAAGCCAGTGCTGGAATGTTGGGGCTACTGGGTCTAACCAGGCCGAAGCGATACAGATCCGCACTACGGCCATAGCCAGGAAGAGGAAGCGATAAGATGGATCTTGCACTCCGTTGCTACTAACCCCGAGAAGTATTAAAGCGGGGGTTAGCTTAGCTTTCACGCCCAATGTCAGGTCAAGAAATTTCTCGATGGAATTCATTAAGGTTTCAAGATGTGGGCAGGACGCAAACATATGAGCTAAATCAGCATCCAACGAGTCACATCGAGGGCATCTAACTCCTACCTTCCCCCCCATTGTTCAATCCTTGCCGGGGTGTAATAAAGTGCAAAAATTGTCTTATAATGCTGAGCTTGAAGCCCTGCAGAGCACACAACCGTCTGCCCCAGTTCTAAGGAATCAAGAAACTTCTCCGGTTCTACACCCAACCGTTCTGCCCATTTATTCCCTTGTTTTTCCAGATCATCCTGCTTGAGCCTTACTAGTTCAGCATACATTGTCTTTATAGTGCAGGTCCTACCATCCCTAATAGCATCAATGACTTTAACTTTGCCAAAGCCATTGAGCCCTCCCACCTTCCTGCTAAAAAAACTTTGTAGCTGCAGAAATTTAAAAAAGTTAGTTCTTTCAAGGCCAAACTCAGACTGGATATCGCTAAACTGGCGAATTCCATCCGTCCGTATTAAATCCCCAGCATTCCGAACCCCTCGCCTCGCCCATTCTGCCATAGTTACATCAGAGAAAATTACTCGCCTCTCCCAATGCCAAACCATCTCAGAGCCTCCCAGAGGTAGTCCCAGGAGACCCTATCAAATGCTTTCTCAGCATCCAAAAGCATGACAGCCATAGGGTCCCCTGAGACCTCACTTGCATCGAAAAGAGTTATAACCCGACAGGTATGCTGCATTGTTCCCCTCCCGGGTATAAACCCGTGCTGACAAGGGTGAATTGTTTTCCCAATAATATAATTTAACCGTGTCGCCATAGCTTTGGAAAAGATTTTAACATCACTATTCATAAGTATTATTGGCCTATATGACCCGGGTTCCCTGGGTGCCTTACCCTTTTTTTTTTAAATTACAATATCTGCTCCCGCCCAAGACTCGGGAGCAGAACCACCCTTTTGAGCTTGGCAAATAATATCAGCCAGATCAGGTCTGATTACATCCACAAAAGTTTTGTAAAACTCTAGTGGGATCTGATCCAGACCGGCAGCCTTACCAGAGGGTAGACTGTGCAGTGCACTAAAGATCTCATCCTGGGTCAGTGCGGTCTCAAGAATCTCATTGTCTTCAGGGTCAATGCTCTGCAAGGGAATTTTACTTAGATACTCCTGGATTAAGCTTTGCTCCATCAAAGATTCCTCACTTTATAAACGTTGATAAAATTGTCGGAACACTTCCCGGATCCCGGATGAGTCAGCCGTTATGTTCCCACTTTCATTCACAATTTGGAGTATCTCCCCTGCTATACTCTTTTGTCTCAATCTAACTGCGAGGGTATGCCCCACCCGCTCACAAACTCATAGCAATGCTTTCTTTTAGCCAGAAAGCTTTCCGCTGCCTTAACAGCTGTCAGATCTCCTACTTCGGCCTTGGCTAGGGCCAGCCGGAGCAATATATCCTCGATTGGTTTACCCATATTAATAGCAATAGCAAGCTCCTCCTCCATCCCAATCAAAGTATTACAAAGTGCTTCCTCTCGCTGTGCCGCCTTTTTCTGCCGGTGCAAACTGTAGCTCAATGTCTCACCTCTGACCCCTGCTTTAAATGTGTCCCAGACTATCCCTGTGCAAGCACTCTCCCTGTTAATATCCCAGAATTCCTTAATCCAATCTTTCATATGGAGCACATATTCTGAATCTTTTAGAAGCCCCCTTTCAAAAGTCCAGACCCGCTCGGGCCTCACCCCCCAGTGAAGGCAACCGTGAGAACTAAGGGGTTATGATCTGAGAGTATCCAGGGATATTTCTCTATCCTAAACCTTGAGATAAAAAAATGTGATACAAAGAAATATTCAAGTCGGCAAACAGCCTTATGGGGAGCAGAAAAAAACGTGCTACCAGGGTCTTCGGGCTTTAAATAAGCCCACGCATCAGTAAGTCCATTATTACTTACTAAATTCGTAAGAGCTTTAAAAACCCTCCTTTTCCGACCGGAGTATCCACCTCCCACATTGCCCCAAAGCCCACCCAACCCATTAATATTAAAATCCCCACACATTATTACAGGAGTGGGCCATGTTGCAAGCTCAATATCCAAAAATTCAAAGACCTCAGGGTCATCACCAGTCGATCCATAGACTGAGCAGATTGTAAACGTTTCACCTCCCCGTGAGCATTCGACCAAAGTCCAACGGCCCCACCTATCAGATAATTTTCTTTTAGCTATTATATCCCTCCTCCGAGTAAGGATAGAGACCCCTCTTGTTCGAGTACCTTGCATGGTATTAACCATAAGCTTATATTCAAGTTGTTCCAGGATGTTACCTCTGGTACCCTCTATATGGGTCTGTTGAATACATAGTATATCAATTCGTAATGTTTTAAGTAAGATTGCAGCCTTTTGCCTTTTACCTTGGTCATTTAGCCCACAGACATTAATTGAAGCAATTCGAAGACTCATTATAGCATATTAGGGAAGTTTCCTTCTAAAAACAAACATGATTGCCTCTTTAATTCAACCAAAACTAGTCTACCAAAGCTCATTTTCTTCCCTTTCCCATAGCTGTTTACCAAAGTTTCCCTCGCGTGTTGTACTGTACAGTGCTGTGCTGTGCCCTTACCCACCCAACCCCCCCCTGACCCCCCCTACCAAAACACCACCCCCCACCCCCCCAACAGCCCTTACAGGCAGATAGGTCAGACATGACCTATGTATGGCAGCCGATCTCACATCTCAAGTCGCCGCAGTCCCCCCCAAAGCCCAAGAACACTATATAAGCCTACACCTGGTTACTATCTCAACCTAAACAAATATGAAAAGAAGGGGGATTACACCAGCTTAGTTTAAGCTTCAGGTTGCCGCAGCCCAGAACCCCGACCAAATGAGCAGATTCAGAATCATCAATCAATCGGCAGTCGGGCCCCCATGCGACATGCGACCAACTCCACCCCTCCCCTTTGCATCCTTCAATTCAGTGATATACTCCTGTGCCTTAACTTCCGAAAAAAACATTCGCACCCTCCCATTTAGGATGACCTTAAGCCGAGCGGGAAATAACAAATACGCCTCACAACCCATCCCCTGAAAAGGAGTTATCAGCTGCCGGAGTCTCCATCTCCGCTCAACCGTGGCGTGGCAGTAATCAGGGCGAGCGAAAAAGGTATGCCCCTCAAAAGTCCGTTTGGAATCTGGCCTCGCTCTGTCTACTATGGCCTGTCTTAGGAGAAAGTTCCCGATGTAAATTAAAATTGCTCTTGCTCGCTCCCCTTGACTAGCTGCGTTGGCTTTGCTCTGCATCATTGGGAAGCGGTGTGCCCGCTGTACCTCCGCGTCCCAATTCCAATGGGCAAGATCGGGAAAAGCTCCCTTTAGCAGAGATACGACAAAGGACATTATATTTTCCCCTTCAACGTTTTCTGCCAGGCCTAATAGCCGCACATTGTTTCTGCGTTGCCTGTTTTCTAAGTCTTCAAGCTTCCAGCACATATCCAAAGATTGTTTTTCCTGAGATTCCTTGAATACCTGTAGCTTAATGACTTCCTCCTCCAGGGCAACAGTTCTATCTTCCATGTGAGTGACCCTTTCAGCCATATCGGTGCACAATTTATTTACTTTGCGCATGGAGCCCTGCAATTTTTTAGTAGCTTGGAGTGATCTTCGGCTCTCCAGTCTAGCCTCCCTCTGCATCTGCTTGAGAGTAGAATACAGTAACTCTAGCGAGGGTGGAGCAGCGGATTCAGAGCCAATGGAGCCTCCTTGCGCAGCGACCTGCGAATCGTTTCCATAGGTCATACTTGTGGCAGAATAGTCCCATTCAAGCTTACGAGCCGTAGCTGAATCAGATTTAGCAAGTCTAGCTCTTGACCTTGCCCGTCGCTTCGAAGCCGAAGACCTACTACGATGCGTTTTTTGTGTAGTAGAAGATTCCCCAGAATCTGTCTCATCGGAAGAATTGGGATCACTGGGCGTTGGTGATTCAGAGTCATCATTAAGCGAGTAGAACTTGTCCCCCTCCGGGGACCCCAAGGGCGTTTTTGACCACAGTGGGATCGAGATTTGGCCAGCAGCATTGTTATTGCCAGTCTTACCACCTTCCACGATAGGAACGGAGCCATTATCGCCTGTCCTGCCAGAACGAGCATTGGCACTAGCCTGGAGGGGCCGATCATCAGGTTCCACAGGATTCACAGGATCATCAGGTTCCACAGGGTTTCCATCTCCACTCGCAGTCCCACCCTGTTCTCCAAACGGCTCTGGGGAAGACGGCAGCGATGGCAGGGTTTCCTCTTCGGCATCCAGGTTCGCATGCGGGTCCTGCTCCGGTCCGGGTTGTGCATTCAGCTCAGCCGCAAGCTCAGACGCGACGGAGAGTTGAGCCGAACTAGTCTCTACTACGACAGCCTCCATTGTACCCAATGCTGTGGCCCCGTCAAACTGGGGGTGTTCTGCTTTCCGAGAGAGGCAGTAGAGACTGAAGCCGACATGAAGGCTTCTACTACGGTCGGCTGCCGCAGAGAGCCCTCCGCAGCCTCCGCCGCACGGAGACGGGTCCCTCCTGCTACACGGCATCTTTTTGCTTACTCCCGCTCTCGTCACCCTTTTTCAAAGGGGCCCCACGCCGAGCTTGATTCGGACCCCGCACGGCCACCGTTGGGGGGTCCTTGGCAGACTCCTTGACAATCTTGTTCACTTTGGGGGCCATAACCTGCCGACAGCTCCAGCGGCACTTCTGGAGGTACAGAGATATCAGCTGGAGGGTCGAAGCAAATCTCCTGGATCTCCGCAAGCATCCGCGACATCCGAGACCCAGCAGCCTGACCAGTGAAACATACAGGTAGGTGCGAGGTAGCTTGGTATCCCATTATCTGCAAATCCTTAGACGCCTCAGGGGGAGAGAGACTGCAGCGACTCTCACTGAGGTCAGTCGGCGGCCATCTTGCCCCATGGAATACCTTTTCACTAAAACTAATATTCCTGATGCTGATTTTGTATTTCTGTAACCGAGTTGTTATGACATTTTCTACTTATTTTATGTAATGTCTAATGAGATTTTCTGTAATAAATACTTTAAATGTATTTCTGATCTAAAACTCAGTTAGTGGGTGATTCCAGTCACTATTTGATCGTTAATTGTTATACTTTGCTAATTTGATGGGGATAAGGAAAGAGGGTGGTAACTCTCTCTATTAGATCAACTGGAAATGTGGTGCTGAATCATCAAGGTAAATCCTGGAGTGTCTGGAAATATTGGGATTCACTTCATTTTTGGGGTACAGCGCCCGCATTGGTACAGTCAATGTTGAATCAGATCAGAGATTCTAGATTGCAGTACTCACGTTATCAAAAATAGAAGTTCATGATGTAGAATCTCAGCTACTAAGGCCGACTAATTTTCAGCTCTGACCAGCCTCTAACATTTTTTATTAGGGTGCAAAGTACATATTTCATGTTGCATGTTCTTACATGGAATCGAGCTTCTGTGTTGTAATCCGTTAAAAATATTTTCTTCTCTCTATATTGCCAAATTAGGAATACACTCAAAAGGGTCGAAGATATTCTGTTTCTGGGACTTAATTTCTCAGTGCAATTAATATTATGTGAACTTGTAATCCTTTCACTGTGAATTGCATGGACATCATTTAGGGATCGCCAGGGGTTGCAGCTGCGACCCCTTGCTTGCCCGTTGCTACCGCTGGCACTGCTTTTGCGACCCCTGACCTCAGAGGGGGAAAATCAATGAACGATGGATTTAACCCAGATCTCTTGACTGGGGGAGAATGTTTGAATCAGCAAAAGAACAATGGATTTATCCCAGATCTCTTGACTGGGGGAGAATGTTTGAATCATTCAGCATTCCGTACATCATTTGTTGCAGTTCCACTTTTCACCCTAAGTGGGAACGGGTATGCCCAGATGTGGGTCCCTTGCTCACTGTGCCACTGGATTCAAGTTAGCCTGTCTGATGAAGGGTGACATACCACGAAACCGGTCCCAGGATGCTTGATTCCGGTCCAGGGAGGATCTGGCTTGGCAGTTCGGTCTGGACTGTTCCTATGAAACACAGGGTCAAGACTGATTTACATATGGCTGGGTGCAAACTGGGGTAGAGTAGTGGGCAAAAGAACGATGGATTTAACCCAGATCTCTTGACTGGGGGAGAATGTTTGAATCATCAGCATTCCGTCCATCATTTGTTGCAATTACACTTTTCGGCCTAAGTGGGACGGGTATGCCCAGACGTGGGTCCCTTGCTCACTGTGCCACTGGATTCAAGCTAGCCTGGCTGATGAAGGGTGACATACCCCGAAACCGGTCCCAGGATGCTTGTTTCCGGTCCAGGGAGGATCTGGCTTGGCAGTTCGGTCTGGACAGTTCCTATGAGGCACAGGGTCAAGACTGATTTGCATATGGCTGGGTCCAAACTGGGGTGGCGTAGTGGGCAAAAGAACAATAGATTTAACCCAGATCTCTTGACTGGGGAGAATGTTTGAATCATTCAGCATTCCATCCATCATTTGTTGCAGTTACACTTTTCGCCCTAAGTGGGACGGGTATGCCCAGACGTGGGTCCCTTGCTCACTGTGCCACTGTATTCAAGCTAGCTTGGCTGATGAAGGGTGACATACCCCGAAACTGGTCCCAGGATGCTTGTTTCCGGTCCAGGGAGGATCTGGCTTGGCAGTTCGGTCTGGACTGTTCCTATGAGGCACAGGGTCAAGACTGATTTGCATATGGCTGGGTCCAAACTGGGGTGGCATAGTGGGCAAAAGAGCGATGGATTTAACCCAGATCTCTTGACTGGGGGAGAATGTTTGAATCATTCAGCATTCCGTCCATCATTTGTTGCTGTTACACTTTTCGCCCTAAGTGGGACGGGTATGCCCAGACGTGGGTCCCTTGCTCACTGTGCCACTGGATTCAAGCTAGCCTGGCTGATGAAGGGTGACATACCCCGAAACCGGTCCCAGGATGCTTGTTTCCGGTCTAGGAAGATCTGGCTTGGCAGTTCGGTCTGGACTGTTCCTATGAGGCACAGGGTCAAGACTGATTTGGATATGGCTGGGTCCAAACTGGGGTGGCGTAGTGGGCAAAAGAAAGATGGATTTAACCCAGATCTCTTGACTGGGGGAGAATGTTTGAATCATTCAGCATTCCGTCCATCATTTGTTGCTGGAACACAGGGCAGCTCTTCCTAATGGAGGCTGGTTGGAGCTCAACTTGCCTAGTTTCTGTCTTCTTTTATTATACAAATAGTGAATAATATTATTCTCTATAAGTGTTATAAAAAATGGAGTACATTAGCTGGAATATGACCCTATCTGGTAGCTAAGGTAAATAAAATATGTTGTTAAATATATGTTGTATGCATGCTTGCGAGTGAGAGTGTGTTTATGGTGCAAGAGTGTGTGAATGTTAGTATGTGTGTGAGAGTCAAAGTAAAGGTCAAATGGCTTGCGGTGTCACTTCCGCTACCCCAGGCATTTTGATGATTTGATGTCCATGGCAATATACCTTTATTAAAGTATCCAATGTCCTAGTTACTATAGAGAATTTAAAATGCTGTATTCTGTGTCAAATCTCCCCTGCAAACACTCTTCTTTGGGGTAGATGTTGGTCTGCTTTGGACTAAATGGGTTTGGCTAGAAAAGAGATTTGCATACAGAGAGGGAAGGGGCCAGTGCTTAATTTGAGCCGTGGTTTCCGATGATTGGCACCGTCACTTGATTGGTTTCAGGTGCTTGGCACCTGCACTTAATTGTCATCAACACACTTATGACACTCTTCCACATGGTGGTGCTGCTCATCTAATTTAGAGATGAGCACATATCAATACAATATGCATTAAAGAAAATACTAATACCTGCCTCCCCAGACATTCCTTTAGCATTAGGAACCTGGAATAATCTGAACTGTCGCACTTGCAGGGGAGAGAGATGGTTAGTATTTGTTTTGGTACCATCTGGTAATGATGACAGGGGCAATGGATGGTGCAAGCTGCAGTGGCCTCCTGGTCAGGGCCCTGGCACTTATTATTTTACAAATTAAGCACTGGAAGGGACACAGTTATATTTTCACCTAGTTATAATGACAGCACAAGGAGTGATAGATGGAATGCTTGAATTAATCCCATCCACTGGTAATTATAAAGGTCCACATTTTATCTACCGAGGTCTTCATACTAATGCTCACTTGCAGTCGCTAAAAGCGTGTTTTTATTCCATTTTCCCATGCTTAAAACCACGTGAAAATTGTGCCCGCCTCTGGGGCATTTTGTATTATTTCTAGAATGATGGCATGCAGTGTTTAATGAGTCGAATGTATCTTGACTGGCATTTATGTTCTTAATAGATTATACTTTCCTTAAGTAAAATAAGTCCTTTTTGCTGCAATTCTTAGAAAAGCCTTCATGATGAAAAAACTCACCATTGTACTGAGTGAACTAAGACCATTAACTGATATCTGGGTCAAGCAATTATGCCTACATCTAATAAGAACAACCATATCACTGGGGCGGTTAAATATTGTGACTCCATTTATGTAGCATGAAATGTTATGCACTTTTAACTGACAACTACCACACACAGGAAATTACATTGTGCTGAAGCATGTGCACTTTTTATATGAATCACAGCGTGGCAGGGATTAATGTTACACGTTCACATATGAAATATTCTGTCTTCAAATGTAATTGCAGTTAGTGTTAGATGGAATGAAAATACTCTAATTGCTAATTTAACATAGAGCTGGCTGTGTGAGGCGCCCATGCTGTGCAGAGGGGACTGTACCTTTTGACGTGTGGCCAAAATTGATTTGGATACGGTTGCTCTGTCTCTAGTGGCAACGGCTGGAAAAAAGATGATATTAGGAAAACGGGCCAAAGTAATTTTCAGTGGCTGAGATTCATTTAAGGACTAATTCGTCACTTTGGGGCGTCTCCGTGAGTTATTCTAAGTGGGGTAACTTGCATGATGAGACATGGGAGCCGTGGGTCGCTGTGCCACTCTCTGATTAGGCCCAACACGGCTGATGCATGTCTGTGCTTGCTTGTGTTCCCAGCTGGAGGTGATGTGGCCTTGCAGCTTGGGCTACACGGCTTCATTGGAGTTGCCCATGTCTGTTTATTTCCTGCTCTAGTGGCACGGATGACAATAAAATGATGGTCTGGAATGCATATAATTATCAACGGCTGCGATTAAATCAAGCATTCGATCCATCACGTTTTTGCTCTTCCAATGCCTTCCCTCGGCTGATTTGTGATATTGACAGATTGCAGTATAGTGATGTTTGATATTTACACTTTTTTCCACTATGATGATGGGTAGCATCCCCATATTTAAATTATGTAGATGTGTGCCTATCCCATGTGTGGAGTAAGCTTAAATATGGGCATTCCATGTTTGCAGAGTGCTTGATGTAATAGCTTCACGTTTGCAGCATGATCATCTGAGACATTCCCATGATTGCAGTACGATGCACAATAGTTTCTTGCTTGCAGGCTGCTGTTGTACGTCATTGTCGTATTTGCAGAATGATGTACAATGTTGCAATGTTCGCAGAATGTACGATGTCATATTTGCAGAATACTCGTGCTACATTCTCATATTTGAATATGATGATGCACGTCATTCAATGCAGGGGTGTAACACAGGCCTATGCAGCCCCTACATCCCAGAAGGGCCCCCAGCCCTTCAAGGGCCCACCACTCAGCCCAAGCCCAACTAGTATTTGTGAGATATGGGAGACATAGGGGCCCCTCATCACATTCTGCAGTGGGCCCCCATCATTTTGCGTTACGCCAGGGATTCAATGACATGGAACATTTGCATGTTGGCGAGAGGCAGACATCTGATAATCCCATGTCTGCTGGATGCTAATCTGTGATATTCGCAAATGTACAGAATACTACTGTGTAACATTTCACTTGTTTCAAAAGACTGAGGGGCGATTCCATTCGGGCCGGAAATCTCTCCGACCGAGCCGGACTCGGAGAGATTTCCGACCGAATCGGACTCTGGCAGCCCGACCGAACGAGTACGATGCGCACGTATGCCATCGGACTCGAGTCGGTCGGATTCCCATTGAAGTCAATGGGAGCCGGTCGTACAACGCGTACGCGGGCTCCCATTGACTCAATGGGTGCGAGGCGGTCAAGGGCGCCCCCTACAGCGGGTACGCGTCGAAGCGACTCGCGCCGTACACGCACAGGTCCCCCCTGAGTGCGACTCGCGCGGCTACGCGTACAGGGGGGTCCGACACGGACCCCCAAAGTACGTCTCCGACTGCTCTTTGGAGCCGGAGTGCGCGGCTCGGTCGGACTGCTCGCGGCGCACATCGTACTCACCCGGCCGGGGAACGTCTCTATTGCGCGGTGCGAGTCGAGTCCGAGCGAGTCGGTCGGTGCGGTTCGACCCGGGAACGAGTCGGTCGGAGCAATCGGGACGCCCGGACGAGTCGGTCGGCGAATTCGCATCGTACTCGCTCGCCCGGACGCGCGTACGAATCGGTCGGGAAATAGGGCTCCGAATCGGATCCGGTTAAGCCGAATCCGATTCGGAGCCCTATTGGCCGAGATCGGAATCGGCCCCTGAGTGTCTGTCCTTTGTCCGCAGTATGCTGATATGCAACATTCCTGAGTCTGTTCCATAGTTTATGTTGTACTGATATGACACTATCATGTTTCGTGTATTGTGATGAGTGGCAATTCACAACTATTTGATAAGCATTCTTGAGGGCTTGCCACATCCACGTTTAACTGCTTATCCCAATTTCAAAGCAGACTCAGTTTTACTTCAGAGTCTGTGTCCACCTTAAATTTTCAACCAATCACAGAAACCCATTGTAGGAAATTGGGTTACTGGTTGAGGTTGGTGAAACCCTACCCAAGCAGCAACCACGATATCTGTTATGGTGAAATCACAAACAAACCCCAAATTCACGTGTGCTTAACCCTCTGGTAGTTTGGCACAAAAGCAGTCAGGCTTAACTTAGAGGCAATGTGTGAAGTATTTGTGCAGCGCTTCAAACAGTAATAAAGTGAAAACACAACATAAGTAAAATCCCACACCAATTTAGAAAAGAAGAGTACAGTTTAATAAATTATTTGAGACCAAAAAGACAAAAATCCAATAAGTAGAGCTGGAGATATGCAATTTTAAAGATTTATGTGAAAATAGTGCCTAGAATCACAAAGTGTCAACTGTGGTTATCTAGTCGTGCCGGACTGGGAGAAAGTCACAAGTTCAGGCCGACCACGATGGAGCGTGGGCCTGATAAAGGGATCAAGATAGGTCTGCTGAACAAAGTACCTTAAATTCTGTTTGAGGAGCTTTGCAAGATCCTGTGTCGAGGATGCGTCGTGCCAGCGGCGGTTCCGAGGAAGCTGCAGGGCTGCGATGCAGAGTCCTGCATCATTATCGTCGGAGTTGCTGTCACCAAGGGGCTTGCAGTGAGAAGGCCTGCGTTGAGCATTCTTTGCGCAGCGACGGTTCTGAGGCTACTGCATGCTGCGATGTGAGGTCCGATGACGTGGATGTGTCGTGCTGAGGCAGTTACTATGGGGCGAGAAGGATTTGCATCGCACTGCATTGGTTCTGCTCACAGGACCACAGCTGGAATGGCAGAACACCTTCAGGCTCACTTCCAAGGGTCCAGGACTGGGATTGCATCACTCAGGTGGTAGGTCTCACAGCAGGCAGAGCCTTGGTGCTGGGTTCAAGGTGGCTGGGCCCTTTTCTGTTCAAATGAAGTCAGCAAAAACAGGAGACTGAAAGGCAAAAAGTTGGGGGAACCACGCCAAGGATGTCAGGTCCAATACCCATCATAACTGCTTCCAACATTAAGTACAGTACACTTCAACCATCAACCTTTCGAACCGCCGCTGTATTAGTTGCTACGTCCTTTCAGAAACATGCCCAGCATGAAAATCACTCTCTCCCATCAAGACTGGCCTTTCTGAGGGATGTCTGAATCTGTCCAGAGCAGAAGTCCTTTCACAGACTCACCTGACTTTACCCAGATCTACTGACCTCTTTGAGATGAACCTGGATGTGCCCCAGCCCAACTGGCCTTTCGATAACACCAAACTCACCTGGGATTGGCTCAGCCAAATCCAGCACCGTCCGCTCAAAGGCACCAGCTTATCATGAACTGTTCCTGCAGGCCATTCCAGGGTCGGACTGGCCCATAGGGCAATCAGGCAGTGGTCCATGGGCTGACCTGGCAGATAAGTGTGTGGGACTTTTTTTTGTCTGTGGGCCTGCTTTATGATCTGGTGGGCCAGTTTTTGATTTGCGTACGTGGGTACATTTTTTAGGTATCTGATTCGCTCATGGAGCAAACTTTTATTGTGGTGCCCGGGACTATTTTCTGTCCCAGGCCGACCGTGCCAGTCGTCCCCCTGACATTCAGTCTCGTGGGCTGCGCTGTTTCCAGACTGAGAATTTGCTTTCCGTAGCAGCCCCGGCATCCTCCCGATAAGGGTTGATTACTCTCGTGGCAGCGGATGAGACGCTTGTTTACCAGACAAATGTTGATCTATCTAAAGCCCGTGGACGTGAACCAGAAGCAATTACACAGGTTGTGCCACGCATGTCCCGCGCTCACTGCGTGGCCCAGGGACGCCCCCAGCCATGGATAGGTGAATATGCTTCGCTTTGTCATCTGCTGCCAGGTGCTGACTAAAAATAGCCGGGGATACAGCTTTCTAAGCACTGTGCCTGTCAGAATTCGTATGCGTTGTGAGCACTGCGGGGACCATACTCGCTAGTTAGAAGCTGCAGTAGCTTGCAGGACACACAGTTACCGCCAGTAGTATCAGGTAATCATACCTGCCATCATTTTAGGAGAGGAAAGTGGGGGATTTTAAAAAACATTATCGGGAGAATATATTTCTCCTATTGATTTCTATTGAAGCAGAGGCAATTTCAGGCGGGAGACAACTAAAATTAAGCAATTTTTTGCCTCAGAAATCGAGAGTCTCGCCCCTGAATCGGGTCTATTGGTACGTAAAGGTACTGTACAGCCTATATATGTTATGTTATTCATGTTTATAAAGGTCAACTAACACAGAGCTTCTTGGCGCTAAAAAGGTAACATAACGGTAAGAGAAACCAAAATCTAAAGAGAGATTAGAAAGCCAGGTTTTGATGGCTTTACTAAATTTGGTAAATAAGGATTTGGGGGCAGGTTTACAAGAAAGTGCCACAGCGCGGCACCGCAAGCCCTTTGGCTGCGCCACGCTGTGGCACTTTCAGAGCACAGGAATGCAACATATTTACAATGATATGTCGCATTCCTGTGCTCTCCCCTGCGCTGGCGCACAAACAGCTGCAATGTGCCGGCGCAGGCACCCTTGCACCATGGTGCCCCACACAGCAGGAAAACCGGATCCACCGCACGGTGTGGCAGGACACCACCAACAACTGTCCGCCACCACCACCATGTCATTGGCAATACAAATTGAAAAATGGAAGTCCAATGAGATGACTGTGGAGGACTGAACTAGCTGTGGGCACCACACCCATGAACAACAAACTCGCAACCCCCCAACGTAGCCCTACGTCCATGTAGGAAAGAGGTCTGTGTGGAAAGATGTCAAAGTCGGTAGCAGGCCTGAAGGTGTGTCCACCTTCATATGTGACAACAGTACCTACCGTCGCATACCCACCCACACCCACCTGGGCGGACACAGACTGACCAGAACGATCACAGTGACCCACATGCCAAGAAATCCGAGCCCATACTCACAATGGTGACGTCCACGGAGCTGCACAGGTCTACCAGCAACTATCCCAAACCACAAAGTCTGGCGCACAGAGGTGGACCTGCCAATAGGGGCTCACCCCTAAATGAAAAGCGTCATCCAGTCCCACCCTGTGTATGGACAATGCCCAATGAGGCACACAAATTGCCATCCTACCCAACACCCATCACAGTTGAACACAAGTGTGGCAGCGCAGACTTTATTGGCATGTGCGTGGAACTACGGGCAAGACAAGGGCCACAACATGCAGAGCAAGGCATCAGACAATCACAGGCAGCATAGGAATGCAGCCACGTCCACTGTTGTTGTGGGAAATGTGGACTCATCACCAGAATGCAACAAGGTGTTGGGACCTGTGCCATGGTTTACCATCAGTCGTGGCTGCTGGAACGCCGTCAGTCGTCCATGAAAGCGAGCGCAGCTTCCTGTGCTATCAGTTCCAGGAGTACGTCGTTGTCGAGCTCAAGGAACACTAGTGCGAGCCAATGCATCAACTGCTCCGGACAGATGTGCTCCGTCCACGCCGTCTCACCAATCCGCAGAACAGCCCAATAGGGGGGCGCCTCAATGTGGTCACTGCACACGAGGAATCGTGCAAACTCCCATGTCCAACTGCCAGCACATATGCCAAACATCCAGGCATCCCATAAACGGGAATCACGGTTACACCCATGATCGTGGGCCAACAGGGGGCGCACACACAAGTCATAATCCAGTTCGGCCACCGTTGCATCGGATAGGCAGACTTCCATGGGCCACTCGAATATGCATGTCCGACAGTGGAACCAGGGCTGGGCGCAGGTAACGTACGCAAGACGGAAGCTCAGACGGTAACTGATGCGCAACACTGCAAGTGGCAGGCCCCCCAACATTTGCAGCATTCGGGCACGGTACAGGCCCACGTGACTGGCGTTGTGCACGTGCCCGTGATGTTCGGCCATTGCGTTGGTGGCACTCACAGAACCGCCACTCCTCTGACCTGCGGCGGTCATGTGGATGAAAAGCCACAGCTCGGAGCAATGAGTCATATGGGCGTGCGACCTTAGGACGTATGTGTAGTTGTGTACGTAAGTGTGAAGGCCATTCCATGCAAGAGTACCCCGGGCAAGGGCATCTGTGTGTGGGGTGTGTATACGTTGGTCCTTCATCATCGCTGTGTGAAGTGTGGGAGTCGTCTTCATCTGCTGTGATATCACTCACAGGGGGTTTCTGCCGCATGCTGTGTCCAAGGTCGGAGGTGCAGATGCCCGTCCGCCTCCTGTGTGGAGACAATGGAGCATTCATCCCTAATGTCAGTCTGACTACTGCTTGCAATGTGGAAATGTGATGTGGTCTACACGCTGCAATTGAGGCTAGGCCTTAGGCCCATGGCGCACCAGGAACGATACACACGGCAGTTGGCATGCATGATCCAAGAGCCCGAGCGGACTTGCGCACCATGTACATTCCCACGTGCGTGTGCGCCCTCCGGCTGCATGCAACATTGCACATCACGTCCCGTGTTGCGCAGACACTGCGACAGAGGCACACGCATATGTACATTCCCTGCCCTGCCCAGCACAGGACCACGCCCAGATCCCGGAGGTGATACTTCACACCCCTACGCTGGACGTGTGTACGCAAGCCCAGCCCACTCCGTATACGTATAATTGGTGGGACGACAGAGCTACATGGACCAGGTCTTCCACAAAGCCCGAGGGGACAATGCTGCGCCTGCCTGCCATGTCACGTGACGAAATTATGAAGGGACCATGACTTGTGGGGCACAGAGCCGAACTGCGTGCGGCACGGCACGCGCGACACGGGAAGATGACTTTCGTTGCACTGGGTTAGTGGCACCCGGAGCACATCGGCCGGCACGGGCATGCCGCCACAGGTTGGCGACTCACAGGGCACTGAGGAAGGGCCACCTGATGTGCTGAGCGGGGGCACAGCCAGCGTTGATGACGTGTGCACTGTCATGGACTTCCCCATTCCGAATTCAAGGCCCAGATCCAGGTGTGTGACCTAGTGGCCCGCGGGGCGGGTCTGCATGATGTGGAGTCTGCCAAGGTCGCGTGTCACGGGCTCGGAGCATGCACCGGCACGTGGTTGGAGACACACCGGTGGCGGAAGGTGAGCAGTGAGGCCTGGGGGCGCATGGGCGGACAATGTCCAAAGGGCGGCGGGAGGGGCTGTGGTGCAGCAGCATGTGTGCGCAGGGGCGGCTGTCTCTCGCCCTCTCCTCCTTTTGCTGTCTCTCTCTCCCTCTCTCTCTCTCTCTCTCTCTCCCTCCCACTCCCTCTCACTCTCCCTTTCTTTCTTTCTCTCTCTCTCTGTCCTTTTATGTGCGCATGACACAGGTTCTCATCTCGGATTTTGTCTTGCAGGCTGTGGCTTCCAGGATGTCCGGAGTGGCTCCGCAAGGACTAATTATATTTGTTCTTTTGTGTTGTGTCTTAATAAAGTTTTGTTATGGGAATTTCACAGTTGAATGTTTGATTCTTCTTATTATGACCACACATGTGTGTTTGGTGTTGTATGTTTGCGACATCAGGGTCTTTCTTATCTCGTGATTTTGTGTAGTTGCTGTGGCATGTCTTTGTCCGGGGTGGGTGGGCCGGGGAGGGCCCAGGGGTGGGGGGGTCCTGGGGGTGGTGGCGGTGGGTGTTGTGGGCCTCTGGGGTCTCCGAGCTGCATGAGCAGTGGCTCCATGGCATCTGTTGTTCTTCAGGTGTGGCTGTGGGCTAGGCTCCCTTTTGTGGTGCAGGTAGTTGTCCTGCTTAACACCAGCAGTGAGCAGGTGTAAGTTCGCTGCTGCTAGCGCTGCTTATCGCCTGTTTTTGGTTCGCATCGCAGATCTGGCTGTTCGTTGTGAATGTCGCGGTGTGGTGTTTTCGTGTGTTTTCGCACAGGAACGCCTACTCTGCATCTCATTGGCATTAGTTGGCGGTGTCATCCGTGGCGATGTTTTTTGTGGCAGCTATCGCTGGATATGTGGCGATGTGGGCAGTTAGCACCAGCTTGCGAATGGGGCGATAATTCTATCGCCACTTTTGCTGTGCTAAGGTGCCGATAACTTGGCGATGAGTCCTTGTGAATATGCCCCAAAATGTATTAGAGTGTGTGGTACAAATGCAGGGCCTAAAGTCATATAAAAGTATACTCAGTTGCCATGTTTTTCTTTGACTCACGTTAACCAGCCGAGAAGGAAAATTTCCACTCTCTGATGCAGAAACCTGTCATAAGTACAGCACCTAAAATATGACTACAAGGATAGATGACCATATGAATTCCATCTTCTAGTAAAGCAGAAGAAAAGTATCAGTAGGCTTCTGTGTACTACTGTTTCTGATGGATGTTTCAAACTACAGATGTTTAGACTATTTAGATACCAGACTGGATCTACCAAATACTCCCAGCAATGACTTCTGCATGCCGACAGGTGGCGCTGTGTGGCTTTGGAAAAATCTCATACCATCCCTGAAGTGATTGAATGGGGTCGTATAGATGCACGACCCCTGTGTACTAACATCGGTTCTTTTCTCCCCATGCCCTTCAACGTGGATCCAGAGCTAAGCTCCCCCTTTGTTGTTTCTCTGACAACGCCAGATTTTCAGGCAGTGTGCTAGGGATGGACTCTACCCTGAAAACGTCAGGACTGATGTCTGTTACAGATTGAATGATGTGTGCCAATGATGCCTGGGCTCCAGAAACAACTGAAAGTCGGGTGAGGAATGTGCCCTTATGCACCTGAAGGAGATTAGAGGGCATGAGGCAGAACTCTCCATTGCCAAGCATAAGACGAGGTTGAGTTAGAAACAGGAGTTTCATTTCTGCTTCAATACAAAGGCCTGTGCTGTTCAAAATCTAATTTTTCAGGTAAATCAAAGTTGAAAATGCAACAAAGATGCAGGAAAGCCAAGCAAGACTCGACTCCACCCAGCCACATCCGAGAAGTCTCTATGGTAGCAATCGAAGGGCTCCTCGCCATCTTCTGATTCCAACCTGGTGCCAGCTTTGGTCCTGGCATGTCCCGAATTCCCCAAGCTGTCGTAAACTCTGCAGCAAGCTTCAGTCTTCAAGGAGGCTGTGCTGCAGATCTTCCAGATGCTGTCAGCTCCCTGTGGTGTGCCTTCTGAGCCCCCAGGGAGCCAAAGAGGCTTCCAGTCATGCTTCAGCTAGTGGGCCCTTTCCCGGGACCGGCTTCCTCCTCGAGACCCGCTTCTGGGGCCGTACTGACCCTAAGGCCCACATTGGCCCCTTCGATGCTGGTGCCATTGCCAACTCCACCGGTGCCGTATTTGATCCCGACACCCTTCACTGAAACACAACTGCCATGTGGTACTACAACATGGAGGGCCCAGTTTGACCTGCATTGTCTGCAATGAGGCCTTATTTCTCTAAAGATGGCTGTACTTGCAGTAGATCTTTCTGATGACCAATCAGCTGGCAGGGTCCCTAAAGGCCAGAGTGGATGAGGTGAGCCGTCGCTGGCTGGCAGATCACAAATGACATCCACATTCGGGGGCATCTTCAAACAGTGCTGTCTGCCCTGGCTAGATCTGTTGGCCACTGCCAAGATCATGCAGTGTCAAAACGTTTGAGCACTAGAGCTCCCTCCAGGAGAGTAACTGGAAGGCACATTCCATCAGTGATGGGACACAGGTTTCCTGTATGCATTTCCATCTTTACATCTCTTGCAAGGAGCTCTGAAGAAAATTTGGCCCAACTGGGCTCAAGTCATCTTGGTAGCCTTAAATTGGGCCAGGAGGGTGCAGTACCCAGATCCCTGGAGTCTGAATATTTCCCCTCTGATCCAACTACCTCTCCAGGAAGACCTCCTGTCTCAGCAACAGTGGAGGGGCTTGCATCCAAATCTCCCTCAACCTACACCTGCATGTACACCAGCAACAGCTGTTTTGTTTTGCTGCCTGATGTGGTGGATGTCAATCTTGAAACCAGATGTCGTCAACAAAAACCCATTTGTGCTGGACGTTAGGAGAAATTTTGTGGTCTGGTGTCGTTCCCGTCATCTTGATCCTCTGCAGGCCAAACTTTCTGATGAACTGTTGTCTGATTTGACATTGGGAAATCTTGGCACGGTTGGGGGTTATATATCAGTCACTTCGATTTGTTTATAAATATTTGCCAGATCAGCTTTCCATTACTACTTTCTGAAAAGTCTGTCTCACATATTTCCATTTGAGTGAGCTGCGGGCGCTGTCGGTACAAGCTTCCTACACCAGTACACCAGATAAATAGGTGCTGAGGACATGGGCTGCTTTCTTGCTAAAAGTGTTGTTGCCCTTTCATGTCGGACAATCGATTACCCTACCAGCCTTCTTCACTCCGTCTTGAAAGTCCAAGAGTGACTCCATTGCCTAGACCATAAAAATACTTTGAACTTCTATATTGACTGTACACGGGCATACCATGTGGATGACCACCAGCTCTTTGTTGTTTTTGCTGGGACTAAGGACGGTGGAGTGGTACAGACAAGGATTGTGTAGAAGTAGATAATCCTTACTAGTACTATATGTTATGCAATGGCCAAGAAAGGGCCAGCAAGCCGGATCACTGACACAATATCATGGCAAACAATATCATTGACAAAAATATTGTTTACCACAATATTGTAATCCTATACTTATGATGGTAAGTACAAAAACTTTGTAAACAAAATATCGTTGACATTAATATATTTCTTTTTTTAAACTTTATGTATCATTTTCAAATGAATGCATTACAAGCATAACATGGTTACTCACTGCAACAATGCAAAGAAAAGGAAGAAATATTCACTGAGAAAACATGTTCTCAAATACAACGCACTATTTGTTGAGGCATCATGTACATTGCATACTGTGCTAGCAACATTTGAGCAACCTGGCAACAATCTTCTCCATCCAGGCCCTCCACCCATCGCTCCCCACATAGGCGATATGCCTATTGAAAAAAGAAGATAGTGATGCAGGGTTACCCCACCCCGGTGGAAACTATCCCTGCAGGCTGCTGTGAAGTAGGGGTAGAGCCAATTTCAAGCAAGTAACTCTTCAGGGGACTCCAAATATCCTTGGGTCTAGATGCAGGGGGTTGCGTCGTTGCATACTGTTCGCAATTTGTGTTACAAAATGTGAGGCTATTAAGCCAAGCTTTCATTGTAGGGGTAACACTGCTGCCCCACCGGATCGCTATCTCCCTCTTTGCAAGTAAAAGGGCAATGGCAAGGAATTTGCACAGCCATTTAGGGAAAGCATGTACATATCCCAACAAAGCAATCTCGGGCGTAGGGGCTATATCTAGTTGAGTCATACGCGATAAAATTATGTAAATAGCTCTCCAGTAATCCCCAATCTTAACACAGTTTCAGGTCATATGAGCGAAATCAGCATGTGGCTCTCCACACTTAGGGTACTTGTGTGGCCGGCTGGGGTCTATAGAATTTATTTTCGCAGGTGACATGTATGCCCTCCACAAATATTTAAAGTGTATCAATTTGTGTCTACTATTTAGGGAAACCTCTTTGGTCTGGGTACAACAATAGGACCAATGCGAATCCCGTATTGGGTGCCCCAGGTCTCGCTCCCATGCCTCCCGGATCTTGGCATCCTTGCTGGGACTAAAGCCATACATGATCTATATAATGTGGAAATCAGATGGTCACCCCCGTTGTTCATGATCAATAGTGTAAGTGGCGGGAAGAACTCAGGTTCTAATGGAAATTCAACGATCCATGCTCTGAGCGCCCTCCGAATCCTACTGAAAATGAATTGATCCATAAAAGTAGCCTCGCTAAACCTCCCGCCCTCTGTGCTGGAAAAAACATGACCCTCCGGGGACAGACCCCAATCTTGTCTAAGGAATATGAGGTGAGTGTGCATTGAACCAACTTCTCCCCAGTGATAGGGAGCCATGGGTTATTCATAATTGGGATCTCAAAGGAATATAAGGCGCGCCCACCAGTCACACACGCTAGTTTCCGCCATGCCCAGCTAGTGGTGGATACTGTTTGGATATCCCGGTACCAGGAATGCGCAAAACTGCACTGCGCGACTAGGTAATAAATCTGAAAACTGGGGACCCCAAATCCTCCTCTTTTATACGGTAAGGTCAGTGTGTCCCAACTAACTCTGGTCTTACCACCTCCCCAAACAAGCCTGATGAGGTGGGAACGGAGAGTACGGAAAAAACTGTTGGGGAGCGGAATGGGAATATTGTGAAACAGATATAAGAACTTGGGAAGGACCACCATTTTTATGATCGCAACTCGACCAGCTAGCCAAAAGAGGAAGCCTCAACCAGCGTTCCTCCTGTTGCTCCAGCGTATGCATTGCTGGGCCATAGCTGAGTAAAATAATCTGTTCAGTTTCCCAAATATCTAGCTGCCTCATCGCACCACAACAGGGGGAACTCACAATCCCACCTAACAGCACTTGGTGTCAGGGGAAAAATTTCTGACTTATCCCAGTTTATGCCCAGACTGGAGAATCCACCAAATCGGATGATCTCTCTGATTAGCGGTTCCAAATTCTCCTGAGGATGGTGAGCATAAAGAATAATATAATCGGCGCAAAGTGAGATTAAGAGAGGACCCGTCTTGAACTGAAGTCCCCTATGCAGATGCCGCTCCTGCAATTGTCGGACCAAGGGGTCCAGCGCGATGATGAAAAGCAATGGGCAAAGCGGACAGCCCTGCCTAGTGCGACAGGTAAGAGCAAACTGAGGGGACAGGGTGCCGTTCAACCGAAGTCTAGCGGTAGGTGAAGTATAAAGTAGTGCAGTGAGTTCAATGATCCCCTTAGGCATTCCCATCTTTCCCATGACTGCCAAGAAAAAGGGCCACTCCAAGATTCGAAAGCTTTTTCGGTGTCAAGTAATACAGCAGCCGCCGGGACCTCTGGTGAGATTCTGTGTATAACCGCGAATAATGTACGCAGGTTCAGAGCAGTCGATCTGTGAGGGACAAAGCCCGACTGAGTTGGGGAAATAATTCGATCTAGCAGCAGGGCTAGTCTCAACGCAATCATCTTAGCAAGAATTTTATAGTCAAGATTTAATAGTGACAATGGCCTATATGAACCACACAGAAGCGGGTCCTTCCCGGCCTCAGGGAGAAGGATTATTACCGCCTCGCGTAGCGTGGGGGGCAGTTCCTTCCATTCGAGTGCTTCATTATAGACCTCGAGAAGGTATGGCGCTAAGAGATTCTTGTCGGCTTTATAAAATTTGCCAGTGAATCCATCCAAGCCAGGGGCAGTCGACCCGTTCATGGCATCAATAGCACTTATGATTTCCTTAGCGGAGAACGGCTTAGCTAGAAATTGTTGCATAACTTTATCAAGCCTCACCAGCGCAATTTAAGCTAGGTATTCATTGTGATCCTCGGCGCTATGCGTTGCGCGCATCGAGTACAGATTTGAATAATAGTCCAAAAATTCATCTCATATGTCCGGGGTGCCCGTCAGTGTCTGTCCACTTGGGGAGCGGATACAGGCAATGTATGAGTGTCCGGCCGAGGGTCTCAGAAGGTGCGCTAAAGTGCAGCCAGGTCTGTCTCCCTCTCCATAACACCGTGCAATGGCATATTTACTTAAGAAATGTGTCTCACGCTCAGTCGCTTCCCTAAATTCTGCCAAGAGTGTCAATCGGCGGCCGTGCTTAGTCGGGTTAGACTGCTCAGCTTGCTTCCTATCAAGTGACTCTAGTTGCTGTTCAATGCGAGCTAACTTACGTCTCAGGTCTTTCAATACCCCAGCATGCTTAGAGATACAGACCCCCCCGCGTGTAAGCTTTGCAAGCCTCCCAAAGGGTGGCCCATGATTGCACCGATCCTTTATTTAAGTCAAAATATTCCACAATGGTGTCTTGAAGCTCTGCACGGAACACCTCGTCCATCAGCACCTGACCGGGGAACCTCCATTGTCTCTCACAACCCTCAGGTCTGGGGATCCTGACCTTTAAAACTACAGGGGAGTGATCAGAAAATGTGCTAGGGAGATGTTGGGATGCCCGATACCAAGCTGCGAAATTAGGGGTAACAAGAAATAAATCTAATCGTGTCCAGGTATCGTACTGCGCAGAGTAGTGGGTACATGCGGATTCCCCCGGGTGGCCGAGTCGCCACACATCAACAAGGCCAAGCGACTCGCACAATTCCAGCAATGCACGGCACGCTCGTGGCTTAGTGTCCAGGGCGTTGGACGTACTGTCACACGCCGGATCTAATAGGAGTTTAAAGTCCCCCCCATGCAAATGTAGTCTACGTCTAACTGTATGAGCTGCGTATGGAGGTCGTGAAAGAATTCTAGGTTGTCAACATTAGGTGCGTAAACACAAACAAATGTCCTGCGATGGCCCATCAAGTGACCCTCTACTATCGTATAGTTATAGCGACCCTCACTATCGTTGCGGACCCTAGAAAATTGAAAGGGCAGGCATCTATGAATCAGTACGGCTGTTCCCCTGGCATACATGCTATAGTTCGCAAAATAGCGATGTGGACCCCAAGACAAAGCAAAGCTGGTGGAAGCTGTGCAAATGCGTCTATTGTAGAAATGCGACATCAACTTGGTGTCTTTGTAAATAGTGCAACACCTGTTTCCCCTTCCTAGCGTTATTTAGGCCCCTAACGTTCCAAGTAATTAGTGCCAGGTCCGAAAAGGTGGACAATTTACCCCACGAAGACATATATATAATTAAAAAATAACTGTGTTTGTGCTTCACAATTAGAACACAACATGCGACAGCAAATAATCTGAACTAGAGGCAGTGGTACCCTGTGAAAATGAACAACCCCACCCTCCACCCCCCACCCAACGTTGACACTAATATCATCCAAAAATTGACAAAAATTTCGATGTTTTACCATCACTAGAGTATACAGTTGAAAAGTGTAAATACTTTAATTTAAAGTTTTAGTATAATTTAATTTAAATATATTCCACTAATAGTTAATACTATATTTTAAAATATACTTACATAAATATTCCAGCATATATGCATGTGTTTATATTTATTTAAATATATATAGACATATATATATAGATATATATTCATATATATATATATCACTGAAAAAACCACAGGTTTCAGGGACGTTATAGTTAGTTGGACATTTCACTCGTACAAAACCAGAGAAATTCGGCCGTTATAGTTAGTTAAGCTAACTATAACTCGCGCCCCCGCAATGCACTGCGGATGACGTCACATATTACATCATTCATGACATGGTCAGTGATATCACTGATGACATCACTAATGACATCTCAAATGACATCACTGAGAAAAAAGGGGAGTCCCAAAACAGGTTTTCTCCATGTTAATTTCCATAGGAATTTTGAAACAGGTTACAGCCCGAACTGCTGAACGGAATTACACCAAATTTGGCAAAAAGGTAGCCCTTGGTTCCGAAAGCGACCTTTTTTTTTAAATGGTGTAAATCTGTTCAGTAGTTCCTGAGAAATTAAAAAAGAAAACTTTTGATATCTGAGCACCGAGGAGGAGTCGCGACTCCTCCCGGGCACGAGCTTCACTTCTGATTGGCTGCCAACACTCCAAACCAGGAAGTGTTGGCAGCCATCTTGTGACTCGGTAAAACTGAGTCACAAGAAAAAAGGTGAAAAAGGATAAAAAAACAAGAAAAGGGGGCAGGGTAGAAACACCCTGACCCCCTGGGCCTGCTCAGGGGGTCCCACATCAGCAGAATTAGCACTCGTTGCGCGAATCCTTCCTAGAAAATAAAAAAAAATGAAGCGCGGTTTCCCGCGCTTTGTTAACCTTAAGCCCCCGGGTGGGTCAGGTCCCGGGGGCAATATTTATAATGTATGCGGGGGCCTGCGGGGGCCCCAGCAGCCCCAGGGTCCGCCACCTCCCCGGGGCTTTCTATAATTATATGTGGGGGCACGCGGCCCACTCGCAGCCCCGGGGGCCGCCACCTCACCGGGGCTTTGTTTAATAAATGTGTGGGGGGGCTCCTGCCCCCCCACACTGCCCCGGGGACCACCACCTCCCCGGGCACTGTATAATTATAAGCGGGGGGCATCACGGGCCCCCCAAGCCCCGGGGACCGCCACCTCCCCGGGGCTTAATTAAAAAAATTAAAGTGTGTGGGGGTTCCTGTCCCCCCACACTGCCCCGGGGACCACCACCTCCCCGAGTGCTAAATATTCAAATACGGGGTTTGTTATGGACCCCCAGGCCCTGGGGACCACCACCCCCCCGGGGCTTTAAACACTTGTGAGGGGGGCCGCGCGGCCCCCCTCCAGGAGCCCTTGATGGCCCTGGGGACCGCGAACCCCCAGGGCCGGCTCCTGCAATGGCCCGGTGTGCCCACCCCCGGGACATTGCTGTTTGCTATGGCAGGGCAGTAGCACGGCTCCCGCCCTGTCATCGCAAACTCTGCTTTGGTTTTTGGAAGCGAGAGCAGGAAACCTGCTCTCGCTTCCAAAAACCAAAGCAGATTGCTTTTGCCCAAGAGGAGCTGCATGTCAGCAGCTCCCCATATGCAAAAGCAATGCTGGCTCCCGCAGGAGGCAGGGAGCCGGTGGGACAGTGGGGGCATTTGGGCTCCCCCCACGGTCCCCAACGCAAAGGGCCACCCTCCCATTTAATAAAAAAAAAAATGGAAAGGCTGGCCCCGGGGGATGCGGTCCCCAGGGCCAATAGTGGCCTAGGGAAGGGGAGAGACCATTTCATGAATGATGTAATATGTGACGTCATCAGCAGTGCATTGCGGGGGCGCGAGTTATAGTTAGCTCAACTAACTATAACGGCCGAATTTCTCTGGTTTTGTACGAGCAAAATGTCCAACTAACTATAATGTCCCTGAAACCTGTGGTTTTTTCAGTGAATTTCTATGGTTTTTTAAATGCTAATTTCTAACTATAACGTCCCTGAAACCTATGGTTTTTTCAGTGAATTTCAAAGATTTTTTAAATGCTAATTTCTAACTATAACGTCCCTGAAACCTATGGTTTTTTCAGTGAATTTCAAAGGTTTTTTAAATGCTAATTTCTAACTATAACATAGCAGTCGCGTTTGCAGAGTGGTGGAGAAAGGTGAGCCTGGCCTCCAAACACCTTTTAGCAATCCCACTGTGTGGGATTTACTGGAGGTAACAGGAGGGCAGTTAGCCCCCAACGTCAACCTTGGGGGCCAACTACCCCTTTTATTACCCAAGTAAGTCCCACACAGCAGGATTACTAACTTGTTATATCAGACCCTGCCCCCTCCCTGCACCACTGTGCAAACGAGCCCCCTGACGCGTTGTAAGTTGGGGGATTAAGTCCCCTTGAATCCTGAGAGTCCCTGGGGGCCAACTAGCCCACCAGGTACCTCCTTGTAAGCGCCACAGAGCTGCGTTGCAGAGAGGTGTTCTGATGCCACGCCCCTTTTTACACCACGCTGCAAACACAGCTTCTGGTGCACTGCTGCTCGGAGGATGAAGTCCACTTGTGTCCTGAGGTCCTCAGGACACAAGAGGACCTCATTGCCCCACCAGCAGTCCACCAGAAGCTGCGTTTGCAGAATGGTGTAAAAAGGGGCGTGGCCTCGGACCACCTCTCTGCAACGCAGCTCTGTGGCGCCTACTGGAGGAACCTGGTGGGCTAGTTGGACCCCAGAGACCCTCAGTATTCAAGGGGACTTAATTCCCCAACTTAGAACACGCCAGGGGGCGCATTTGCAGAGTGCTGCAGGGAGGGGGCGGGGCCTCAGCGAGATGCCGTTTTTTTAAATTTTGTTTTTGGAAGGGGCGGCTGTGTGGCCCCCCTTCCCTGGGCCACTATTGGCCCCGGGGACCCCATCCCCCGGGGCCTGGCCTCATTTAAAAAAAAAAATTATTATAATTTGCGAGGAGGGGGGCCGCGTGGCCCCCCTCCCCTGGGCCATTTCTGGCCCCGGGGACCCCATCCCCCGGGGCTTGGCCTCGTTTTTTTTTTTATACTATATTTTGCCGGAGGGGGGCCGCCCTCCTCCCCTGGGCCACTTCTGGCCCCGGGACCCCATCCCCCGGGGCCTGGCCAGAAACACTTTTTTTTTTTTTTTTTAATGGAGGGGGCCGCGTGCCCCCCTCCTGAGGCTTTTATCTGCCCCGGGGACCCTATCCCCTGGGGCATTGCCTCTTTTTTAAATTTTTTTTTTTTTAAATCACGGGAGGGGGCTTGCGTGGCCCCCCGCCCGGGCCACTTCTGGCCCCGGGGACCCCATCCCCCGGGGCTGGCCTCACTGTTGGAAACTGTGGGGGTAGCCCTAATGCCCCCACAGTCCCAGCCGGCTCCCCACCTCCTGCGGGAGCCGGCATTGCTTTTGCAGAAGGGGAGTTGCTAACATGCAGCTCCCCTTGTGCAAAAGAAATTCTGCTTCAGTTTTTGGAAGCGAGAGCAGGTTCCCTGCTCTTGCTTCCAAAAACCGAAGCAGAGTTTGCTATGACAGGGCGGGAGCGGGGCTCCCGCCCTGTCATAGCAAACGGCAATGTCCCGGGTGTGGGCACCCTGGGACATTGCAGGAGCCGGCCCTGGGGGGTGGCGGTCCCTATGGCCACCAAGGGCTCCTGGAGGGGGGGCACGCGGCCCCCCTCCCTCAATTTGCATAGCCCCGGGGAGGTGGTGGTCCCTGGGGCTTGGGGGGGCCCGCGAGGCCCCCCCTAATTTATGTTGAAGCCCCGGGGAGGTGGTGGTCCCCGGGGTTGGGGGCACCTGCGAGGGCCCCCCTTATAATTATTATAAGCCCCGGGGACCGCCACCTCCCTGGTGGCCCCCCCACCTCATAATTAAAAATGCCCCGGGGAGGTGGCGGTTCCCGGGGCTGCAGGGGGGCCGCGTGCCCCCGCAACTATAATTACTGATTGCCCCCGGGACCTGGCCCACCCGGGGGCTTATAGAAAACGAGCGTGGGAGCCCAAGCTTTATTTTTTGGTCTGGATTCGCGAATCCTGTGCGACTCCGCCATTTTAAAAAAAAGAAAAGCTTTTTTTTGGCCTGGGGTCCTTGTAGGACCCCCTGAGCAGGCCTAGGGGGTCAGGGTGTTTCTACTCTGCCCCCTTTTCTTGTTTTATAATGTTTTTTTCACTGTTTTCATGTGACTCGGTTACCGAGTCACAAGATGACTGCCAACACTTCCTGGTTTGGAGTGTTGGCAGCCAATCAGAATTGAGCTCGTGCTCGGGAGGGTTCGCGACTCCTCCTCGGTGCTCAGATATCGATATTATTCTTTTTTAAATTTCTCAGGAATTACTGAACGGATTTACACCATTTAAAAAAAAGGGCGCACTCTAAAACAAGACCTACCTTTTTGCCAAATTTGGTGTAATTCCGTTCAGCAGGTCGGGCTGTAACCTGTAATAAAGTTTCTTATGGAAAAACACATGGAGAAAACGCGCTTTGGAACCCCCCTTTTTTCTTGGCCCCCGCTTGACGAATCACCCCGAAACTTTCAACACACTAAACTGAGCGGTCCGGCCCTATTTTTTGGAAAATTTCACAAAGATTCATCAAACGGCGCCAAAGATATTGGCAAATCAAAAAACGCTTTTCCTATGGAAACTAGGTTCTAACTATAACTACCTACTGGCGACCGCCAGTAGGTAATATATATATATATATATATTCACTGAAAAACCATAGGTTTCAGGCACGTTATAGTTAGAAATTAGCATTTAAAAAACCTTAGAAATTCACTGAAAAAACCATAGGTTTCAGGGGCGTTATAGGTAGTTGGACATTTCACTCGTACAAAACCATAGAAATTCCCCCGTTATAGTTAGTTCAGCTAACTATAACTCGCGCGCCCGCAATGCACTGCTGATGACGTCACATATTACATCACTCATGACATGGTCAGTGACATCACTCATGACATCACTGATGACATCTCAAATGACATCACTGATGACATCACTGATGACATCATCCTTGTGATAGAGTGGCAGACCTCCTCTCACCCTAATATAACCTTTGATACACACACTCAAAAATACAAACTAACATTTTCAAAACAATGGACATACCAATACCAGTTACAACACACCTATTCAGTAATTCCAAGATCTACACACACATCCACTCATTCACCAACAGTCCCTATACAGTCACTCATACATGTACTCACTCATCATATGTACTCATACACCTATACATCCTGTTACACACCACCACTCATCCATAGAGTTACTCACACACATAGTCACACATGCAAACAAAGTATCAAACATCCATTTACTTGCATATACAGTTATACACACACTACCACACTTACTTCTACAGAAACTTACACATACTTACTCTCTTAAACAATCACTTATAGAAACACCTACTTATTTGTACAGGAACTCTTCCGATCTCTCACTCTCACATATACTCACTTATATACACCAATACTCACATATACTAGTTTAAAACATATGTAGTTACTCATAAAGACACTATTGAGACAGTCATTCACTCACTAACACACCCATACACATACTCATCCACCTATACAGTCCTGCACACATGCTGTCTTCAACACATACAAACAGTGAGTCACTCATTCATGCATCTATGCACTAAGTAATACCCCCACCGAACCATACAGACACTCAGACACTCATACTGATACTCAAAAAACCAACTAATAACCCATATAGACACTCATGTAGCTACTCACCAACCCATGCAGCCACTTATACACAAAGTGAGAGACTGATACAGATATTTTCATATTTAAACATTACTCACTAACCCATGTATTCACTAAGATACACTTAGTCAGTTATACAATCAATTTTACAAAACAAAATCATCCATTTAGACACTTATATACCCATTTATTCTTCCATCGACCTTGAGATATACATATATAAAACATATTTAATTTTCAGAAAAACACACATTCACTGGATGATGTCATCAGTGATGTCATCAGTGATGTCATTTGAGATGTCATCAGTGATGTCATGAGTGATGTCACTGACCATGTCATGAGTGATGTAATATGTGACGTCATCAGCAGTGCATTGCGGAGCGCATGAGTTATAGTTAGCTGAACTAACTATAACGGGGGAATTTCTATGGTTTTGTACGAGTGAAATGTCCAACTAACTATAACGCCCCTGAAACCTATGGTTTTTTCAGTGAATTTCTAAGGTTTTTTAAATGCTAATTTCTAACTATAACGTCCCTGAAACCTATTGTTTTTTCAGTGAATTTCTAAGGTTTTTTAAATGCTAATTTCTAACTATAACGTGCCTGAAACCTATGGTTTTTTCAGTGAATATATATATATTTATTATACTATGTATACATGTGAAAATGTCTCGGTCCCCTGTTTGCCTCGGTGGCACGGAAAAAATGGGTGGAACTGACGTCAGCACGCCGACGAGGTTCTCTTATGGCTCCGATGACGTCATACGGTGTCGCGAGCGGAGCCGTGCTATTATGACGTCCTCGTTGACGTGGGAGAGCTAGGAAAGAATTTCCGTGGAATGCTGGTGCAGGGGATATTCACCTAAGTGTTCAGGCTAGTCCTTTGGGAGCAACTGTTTATGTTGCCACTCCAGAAACCGAAACCAGTGATCCGAGGGCAGAGGCCCTGCAGATGGCACACGAGGTGGGGTGCCCAGTCGTGTGCACCGGCGGGGCAGCGAAGTGACAAGCACCACAACCCACAAAAAAGGTAACGAGGGCACTGAATAACACAGGATCTTCTCTTTGTATCTGGCAGGAACAACGAAGTTAAAATGCCCTAGTACCAAAATGTAGAATTAGTGCTACAACGGTCTTCAAGAGGACCTGCGATGCCGCTTCTGCCTCCCGTACCCTGGAGGTGGCACATGGGTCACGCGGTACGGTCATACTGCGGTGGGACGCACACTCGTTGACCTCTCATGGCACTGCTCCACACTTCAGGGAGGACGCTTTCCATTAGCTATGTTTTCTGATGACATGTCGCGCCGGCCCCGTCCAACAACAGAACTCCTTTAGATCCAAACAGACTCTTCCACTCTCTCACCGGAAGTGAAATCAGGCCACGCGGACACTTTCACAATACAACAGCCGGGAATGCACTTTTCGGTAAAAAAACACATTCCTTCCTCCTAATTAATCAAATAAACGTCTCACTGAAGAACAGGGGCCAGCTTCGATCGGTAAACAGCCGTTACAATGACTTTTTTACTTTGCGACACCATTACAACGCATGCATTACCACGCATGCGTTGTACATCACGAAGTCATTAGTACGCATTTATTTAGAACGCATGGTCATTTACCACGCATGCTTTTACAACGAATTTTGTTGTAAAGGTATGTATGGTAAATGACCATGCGTTCTAAAAAACATGTAGACGATCCATGTCGTTGTAAGGAAACAGAGGCTGTTCCGTTTCCTCACAACGACGTGCAACGCCCCTCAGAGACGACGTGAAGCAGGAACCACGAGGAGAGAGGAACCACGAGGAGTGAGAGGTAAGGGGGATTGGGCATGGGGTGGGGTTTCTTTTCTAGGGTTTAGGGTAGTGCTGTGGTGTTTGGGTGGTGTAGGGGGTCGTGCTGGGGGTAGTGTTTTAGGGTTTAGGGTAGTGCAGTGGTGTTTGGGTAGTGTAGGGGGTCGTGCTGGGGGTAGTGTTTTAGGGTTTAGGGTAGTGCAGTAGTGTAGGGGGTCGTGCTGGGGGTAGTGTTTTAGGCTTTAGGGTAGTGCAGTGGTGTATGGGTAGTGTAGCGGGTCGTGCTGGGTTAGTGTTTTAGGGTTTAGGGTAGTGCAGTGGTGTTTGAGTAGTGTAGGGGGTCATGCTGGTGGTAGTGTTTTAGGGTTTAGGGTAGTGCAGTGGTGTTTGTGTAGTGTAGGGGTCATGCTGGGGGTAGTGTTTTATGGTTTAGGGTAGTGCAGTGGTGTTTGGGTAGTGTAGGGGGTCGTGCTGGGGGTAGATTTAGGGTTTAGGGTAGTGCAGTGGTGTTTGGGTAGTGTAGGGAGTCGTGCTGGGGGTAGTGTTTTAGGGTTTAGGGTAGTGCAGTGGTGTTTGTGTAGTGTAGGGGGTTGTGCTGGGTGTAGTGTTTTAGGGTTTATGTTAGTGCAGTGGTGTTTGGGTAGCGTAGGGGGTAGTGCTGGGGTAGTGTTTTAGGGTTTAGGGTAGTGCAGTGGTGTTTGTGTAGTGTAGGGGGTAGTGCTGGGGGTAGTGTTTTAAGGTTTAGGGTAGTGCAGTGGTGTTTGGGTAGTGTAGGGGTTCATGCTGGGGGTAGTGTTTTAGGGTTTAGGGTATGGCAGTGGTGTTTGGGTAGTGTAGGGGGTCATGCTGGGGGTCGATTTAGGGTTTAGGGTAGTGCAGTGGTGTTTGTGTTGTGAGGGGGTCGTGCTGGGGGTAGTGTTTTAGGGTTTAGAGTAATGCAGTGGTGTTTGTATAGTGTAGGGGGTTTAGGGTAGTGCAGTGGTGTTTGTGTAGTGTAGGGGGTCATGCTGGGGGTTGTGTTTTAGGGTTTAGGGTAGGGCAGTGGTGTTTGTGTAGTGTAGGGGGTAGTGTTTTAGGGTTTAGGGTAGTGCAGTGGTGTTTGTGTAGTGTAGGGGGTCATGCTGTGGGTAGTGTTTTAGGGTTTAGGGTAGTGCAGTTGTGTTTGTGTAGTGTACGGGGTCGTGTTTTCGGGTATAGGGTAGTGCAGTGGTGTTTGGGTAGTGTAGGGGGTCATGCAGGGGTTAGTGTTTTAGGGCTTAGGGTAGTGCAGTGGTGTTTGGGTAGTGTAGGGGGTCGTGCTGGGGGTAGTGTTTTAGGGTTTAGGGTAGTGCAGTGGTGTTTGTGTAGTGTGGGAGGTCATGCTGGGGGTAGATTTAGGGTTTAGTGTAGTGCAGTGGTGTTTAGGTAGTGTAGGGAGTCGTGCTGGGGGTAGTGTTTTAGGGTTTAAGGTAGTCCAGTGGTGTTTGTGTAGTGTAGGAAGTCGTGCTGGGGGTAGTGTTTTAGGGTTTAGGGTAGTGCAGTGGTGTTTGGGTAGTGTAGGGGGTCGTGCTGGGGTAGTGTTTTAGGGTTTAGGGTAGTGCAGTGGTGTTTGTGTAGTGTAGGGGGTCATGCTGGGGGTAGTGTTTTAGGGTTTAGGGTAGTGCAATGGTGTTTGTGTAGTGTAGGGGGTAGTGTTTTAGGGTTTAGGGTAGTGCAGTGGTGTTTGTGTACTGTAGGGGGTCGTGCTGGGTTCTAGTGTTTTAGGGTTTAGGGTAGTGCAGTGGTATTTGTGTAGTGTAGGGGGTAGATTTAGGGTTTAGGGTAGTGCAGTGGTGTTTGGGTAGTGTAGGGGGTCGTGCTGGGGGTAGTGTTTTTGAGTTTAGGGTAGTGCAGTGTGTGTTTGGGTAGTGAAGGGGGTCGTGCTGGGGATAGTGTTTTAGGGTTTAGGGTAGTGCAGTGGTGTTTGGGTAGTGTAGGGGTCAACCAACATGAATTTGTCCTTGTGTGATGTAACCAATGCTCATGTAAAGCACTCCAATACCTGACCAGTCTGCACTATATAAAACTGCAAAAAAACAAAAAATAAAAAGTGTTATGCACACTTTTGTCATTGGGCTATACGTGGGCTACCTCTGGGTGATATTTGTGCTACATTTGGGCTCTTTTTTCTCTGGTGGCCATCTTGGGAGACTTATTTGTTATGAAGTTTCCTAATTTCCTCATTTACTACAGTCTCCTCAGTAGGAAATGTTTTCAGTTTTTTACTTTGATTCCATCAAGAAGGCATTCAGATGTGTCACACATTTGCCATAAATTCAGAATGTTAGCACTCTAGTTGTTCATTAGATCACTGTAGTAAAGCTACTGCTCACCAAGGAGTTAACTGGAAGTCTACTGCTGGTATTGAAAGTGATTGTTTCAGTCTGCATGTCAGAATTTTCTAATGAAATAGAAGAGGATTTGAGATCTCACTTAAAATATGCCCTAAATTTTCTTTTTGCAGCACTAACCATCATTTCTATGGCAAAATGAACCCCCTCATTTTGTTCCTTTTTAAATTAAATGTTTTAAGTGTTACCAGTTTATTCCAATCAAGATGGCTTCAGGTGTGCCATACTTTTGTCATAAGTAAGGCTGTTAGCACTCTAGTTGTTCTTTAGAACACTCTGGGAAGCTGCAGTAGAACACAAAGGCATCAACTGACAGGCTGCTTCTGTTGAAATATAACAGGAAGATATTTGAGATCTCACTTAAAACATGTCCTAATTTTTCTTTCTACAGCACTAACCATAATTTCTATGGCAAAATGAACCCCCTCATTTTGTTCCTTTTTAAATTAAATGTTTTAAGTGTTACCAGTTTATTCCAATCAAGATGGCTTCAGGTGGGCCATACTTTTGTCATAAGTAAGACTGTTAGCGCTCTAGTTGTTCTTTAGAACACTCTGGGAAGCTGCAGTAGAACACAAAGGCATCAACTGACAGGCTGCTCCTGTTGAAATATAACAGGAAGATATTTGAGATCACACTTGAAACATGTCCTAATTTTTCTTTCTACAGCACTAACCATAATTTCTATGACAAAATGAACCCCATCATTTTGTTCCTTTTTAAATTAAATGTTTTAAGTGTTACCAGTTTATTCCAATCAAGATGGCTTCAGGTGTGCCATACTTTTGTCATAAGTAAGGCTGTTAGCACTCTAGTTGTTCTTTAGAACACTCTGGGAAGCTGCAGTAGAACACAAAGGAATCAACTAACAGTCTCTGCCATTGTTGGATGTACATGTTTTACTGAGAATGTCAGACTTCATTCTCACATGACTGAGAAAGATAATGTGAATTTACAGAAAATATGCTCTCATTTTAGCTTCTGGAGCACCTTCCAAAACTGTATGGGACAAGCATTTGAAAATAGTTTTCTCACAAACATGATTCATGATATCCCAGCAGAAGGTTTTTCACAGGGTAAAATCAGCTTAGAACACACCACAATTCCTGAAATTAGTATGGTACCATCAACAAATGAATTCTAGTGTAACTAAAGTCTGTTATCACCCTTTATAGTTCTCCTTTTGGTAACCCTCAAAATCTTCGATTCACTACAATGCATTTCAATGGGGTACTATCATTTATATTGGTCCCAAGATGGCTGCCAGCAATTCCAGGATGAAGTGCTGACAGCCAATCAGATCTCACGATGACATGTGTGGTTAGGCTCCGCCCAGATATATATGTGTTTTTTTTTTCAAATTTCTCAGGAACTACTGAACGGATTTACACCATTTAAGAAAAAGGCACGACTCTGAACCAAGGGCTACCTTTTTGCCAAATTTAGCCCAATGACAGAAGTGTGCAAAGCACTTTTTATTTTTAGTTTTTCTGCAGTTTTATATAGTGCAAACTGGTCAGGTATTGGAGCGTTACATCTTACTTGGACCCCTTATTGCGTATTTTGCACGAAGTACATGAGATTGATCTTGCGAAACATTGAACTTTACGATTCTGTTAACCTGAAGTTGCTCTGAACCGGGCTTTGTAACACCCGTTTTTACCTACTGGTTTTAATTAATTCTCACTGTATTGTATTAGGAAAGAGGATTTACTGTTTTTATGTACACTTTTATGATCTATGTTTCTAAATCTGATCAAATAAAGTTTAATGAATTCTATGGCAGGACGGAGGCGAGGATTATGCATATCTTTCCTCACTTTATTTGCATAGCAGTTCAAAGAAAACGTAACACAACAATCATTAAACAAAAGACTACACAACCCATGAACCATTGGGGGGTAGTCTCCAAGGCAACTATAGTCCAATCATATCACAGTCCATCGTATATAATATCGTGACGTCCCTTCCGCTTCCTCCTTCTTCACTGCTCGTCAGTTAAGTGCATTCCTTACATTGGCTTAATCTGACGTTGTTGCTGTTTGTATAGCGGTTTCTTGTGCACGTTATTAGCATTATTGCCTTGGTATTGTTTCATTTTCCCTGCGCAGCAGGCTCTTGCCCGAGCGCGTTCTCCCCCTCGCAGTTTCTCCCGCAGTGTGCTCTGCGCGCGGTGAGATCCTGTCAGGCGCGTCTGGTCCGAGCGAGGCAGCTCCGTCGAGCGCTCCCTCTGGTCTTTACACGCGTTTGGGAATCCGGTCACTCCTTTAGTGTCCGCTTGATTCCCGACCAACCCTCGCCTAATTTTGACACCGCTACGCGGTGATTTCCCCACACGGCCACGTTAGTGACCAGCGCCACCTGGTGGTGGTAATTGGTATTGCGCCTCAGTCTATTCTTATAACAGCTTCGGGGAAAGCCCAGCTGTTGGAGCACCGGCGAGGGGGCTGTCTTAAGGATTTTAAGGGCATTTGTTCTGTGCTCACACCCTCTGCTATCATGTCTTCTCCAGAAGACTATTTTTACTCCTCCTACCAGGAAGTGGAGGAGGAATGGCCCCCCAACTTCTCCCTCCATCAGTGGACCAAGCCCTCTCTCTGGCTATTTCTAGGGCGCTGGCCCCTCTTAGGGATCAGGTTGATAAGCTGGCAAAAAGCATCCCTGGGGTGTTCAGTGACCCAGATCTGGTGGTGGCGGGTCCAAGTAGCTCCCAGATGGGGAATAAAAGGGCCGTTAAGCATAACGCGGGGCACTTGGAAGGATTTGATAAACTTACGGAGACCTTCCTCAAGAGTGCGCGAACGCTAAAACATGCACCCTGCCGGGAGGAGGAGGGGCCCGGAGAAAATTGCGACACTGTCACCACTATTGTAGACCCCGACGGCGGGTTTCCCTTAGAGGGAGAGGGTGTATCGGAGGACGATTTCTCCTCCGATGAGGATAAGGGCTCGGGGCGTCCCTGGCGGCCAGAGTCCCACTCCTCTCAGTCCCCGGTTGGGGACGGGGTCCACTCAGACATGTTCGAGCCTACCCAAATTTACCATCCTAGGTCGGCAGAGTGGACACCTGATGCCAAAGTGGCAGAGTATGTGGTGGGGAAAATCCATCAACCCCTTGAAAGGGAGGTCAGGAATAGGATGAGGGGAGAATGCCCCAGGCCCTCACTGAAGGGGAAGGTGGCACACACGCCTGAAATTGATGAGAAACTATGTACCTTTTTCTCCAAGTATATGAGGGATCCCAAGAAAGGAATTGATAGGTCTTGGACGTGGTAGGGCCCTTGACCCAAATTATTCAATTGACGGAGCGTTCCAAAGAGTCAGGATCCCCTTTGTCCACGGATATTGTGGCTGGTTGGGCGCACTACCCTAAACCCTAAAACACTACCCCCTCCACTACCCAAACACGACTGCACTACCCTAAACCCTAAAACACTACCCCCAGCACGACACCCTACACTACCCAAACATAACTGCACTACCCTAAACCCTAAAACACTACCACCAGCACGACTCCCTACACTACCCAAACACCACTGCACTACCCTAAACCCTAAAACACTACCCCCAGCACGACTCCCTACACTACCCAAACACCACTGCACTACACTAAACCCTAAATATACCCCCAGCATGACCTCCCACACAACACAAACACCACTGCACTACCCTAAACCCTAAAACACTACCCCCAGCACGACCCCCTACACTACCCAAACACCACTGCACTACCCTAAACCCTAAAACACTAACCCCAGCATGACCCCCTACACTACCCAAACACAACTGCACTACCCTATACCCTAAAACATGACCCCCTACACTACACAAACACGACTGCACTACCATAAACCCTAAAACACTACCCACAGCATGACCCCCTTCACTACACAAACACCACTACACTGCCCTAAACCCTAAAACACTACCCCAGCACTACCCCCTACACTACCCAAACACCACTGCACTAACATAAACCCTAAAACACTACCCCCAGCACAACCCCCTACACTACACAAACACCACTGCACTACCCTAAACCCTAAAACACTACCCCCAGCACGACTCCCTACACTACCCAAACACCACTGCACTACCCTAAACCCTACATCTACCCCCAGCATGACCCCCTACACTACCCAAACACCACTGCACTACCCTAAACCATAAAACACTACCCCCAGCATGACGCCCTATACTACACAAACACCACTGCACTACCCTAAACCCTAAAACACTATCACCAGCATGACCCCCTACACTACTCAAACACCACTGCACTACCCTAAACCCTAAAACACTACCCCAGCACAACCCCCTACACTACCCATACACCACTGCACTACCCTAAACCCTAAAACACTACCCCCAGCACGACCCCCTACACTACTGCACTACCCTAAACCCTAAAACACTACCCCCAGCACGACCCCCTACACTACCCAAACACCACTGCACTACCCTAAACCCTAAAACACTACCCCCAGCACGACCCCCTACACCACCCAAACACCACTGCAATACCCTAAACCCTAGAAAGAAACCCCCACCCCATGCCCAATCCCCCTTCCCTCTCACTCCTCAAGGTTCCTCTCTCCTTGTGGTTCCTGCTTCACGTCATCTCTGAGGGGCGGTGCACGTCGTTGTGAGGAAACGGAACAGCCTCTGTTTCCTTACAACGACATGGATCGTCTACATGTTTTTTAGAACGCATGGTCATTTACCATACGTACCTTTACAACAAAATTCGTTGTAAAGGCATGCGTGGTAAATGACCATGCGTTCTAAAAAATGCGTAGTAATGACTTTGTGATGTACAATGCATGCGTGGTAATGCATGCGTTGTAATGGTATCGCAAAGTAAAAAAGTCGTTGTAACGGCTGTTTACCGATCGAAGCTGGCCCCTGATCTTCAGTGAGATGTTTATTTGATTAATTAGGAGGAAGGAATGTGGTTTTTTTACCGAAAAGTGTTGTATTGTGAAAGTGTCCGCGTGGCCTGGTTTCACTTCCGGTGAGAGAGTGGAAGAGTCTGTTTGGATCTAAAGGAGTTCTGTTGTTGGACGGGGCCGGCGCGACATGTCATCAGAAAACATAGCTAATGGAAAGCGTCCTCCCTGAAGTGTGGAGCAGTGCCATGAGAGGTCAACGAGTGTGCGTCCCACCGCAGTATGACCGTACCGAGTGATCCATGTGCCGCCTCCAGGGTACGGGAGGCAGAAGCGGCATCGCAGGTCCTCTTGAAGACCGTTGTAGCACTAATTCTACATTTTGGTACTAGGGCATTTTAACTTCGTTGTTCCTGCCAGATACAAAGAGAAGATCCTGTGTTATTCAGTGCCCTCGTTACCTTTTTTGTGGGTTGTGGTGCTTGTCACTTCGCTGCCCCGCCGGTGCACACAACTGGGCACCCCACCTCGTGTGCCATCTGCAGGGCCTCTGCCCTCGGATCACTGGTTTCAGGTTTCTGGAGTGGCAACATAAACAGTTGCTCCCAAAGGACTAGCCTGAACACTTAGGTGAATATCCCCTGCACCAGCATTCCACGGAAATTCTTTCCTAGCTCTCCCACGTCAACGAGCACGGCTCCGCTCGCGACACCGTATGACGTCATCGGATCCATAAGAGGACCTCGTCGGCGTGCTGACGTCAGTTCCACCCATTTTTTCCGTGCCACCGAGGCAAACAGGGGACCGAGACATTTTCACATGTATACATAGGATAATAAATATATATATATTCACTGAAAAAACCATAGGTTTCAGGCACGTTCTAGTTAGAAATTAGCATTTAAAGAACCTTAGAAATTCACTGAAAAAACAATAGGTTTCAGGGGCGTTATAGTTAGTTGGACATTTCACTCGTACAAAACCATAGAAATTCCCCCGTTATAGTTAGTTCAGCTAACTATAATTTGCGCGCTCCCAATGCACTGCTGATGACGTCACATATTACATCACTCATGACATGGTCAGTGACATCACTCATGACATCACTGTTGACATCTCAAATGACATCACTGATGACATCACTGATTACATCATCCAGTGAATGTGTGTTTTTCTGAAAATTAAATATGTTTTATATATGTATATCTCAAGGTCGATGGAAGAATAAATGGGTATATAAGTGTCTAAATGGATGATTTTTTTTTAAAATTGATTGTATAACTGACTAAGTGTATCTTAGTGAATACATGGGTTAGTGAGTAATGTTTAAATATGAAAATATCTGTATCAGTCTCTCACTTTGTGTATAAGTGGCTGCATGGGTTGGTGAGTAGCTACATTAGTGTCTATATGGGTTATTAGTTGGTTTTTTGAGTATCAGTATGAGTGTCTGAGTGTCTGTATGGTTCGGTGGGGGGTATTACTTAGTGCATAGATGCATGAATGAGTGACTCACTGTTTGTATGTGTTGAAGACAGCATGTGTGCAGGACTGTATAGGTGGATGAGTATGTGTATGGGTGTGTTAGTGAGTGAATGACTGTCTCAATAGTGTCTTTATGAGTAACTACATATGTTTTAAACTAGTATATGTGAGTATTGGTGTTTATAAGTGAGTATATGTGAGAGTGAGAGATTGGAAGAGTTCCTGTACAAATAAGTAGGTGTTTCTATAAGTGATTGTTTAAAAGAGTAAGTATGTGTAAGTTTCTTTAGAAGTAAGTGTGGTAGTGTGTGTATAACTGTATATGCAAGTAAATGGATGTTTGATACTTTGTTTGCATGTGTGACTATGTGTGTGAGTAACTCTATGGATGAGTGGTGGTGTGTAACAGGATGTATAGGTGTATGAGTACATATGATGAGTGAGTACATGTATGAGTGACTGTATAGGGACTGTTGGTGAATGAGTGGATGTGTGTGTAGATCTTGGAATTACTGAATAGGTGTGTTGTAACTGGTATTGGTATGTCCATTGTTTTGAAAATGTTAGTTTGTATTTTTGAGTGTGTGTATCAAAGGTTATATTAGGGTGAGAGGAGGTCTGCCACTCTATCACAAGGATGATGTCATCAGTGATGTCATCAGTGATGTCATTTGAGATGTCATCAGTGATGTCATGAGTGATGTCACTGACCATGTCATGAGTGATGTAATATGTGACGTCATCAGCAGTGCATTGCGGGCGCGCGAGTTATAGTTAGCTGAACTAACTATAACGGGGAATTTCTATGGTTTTGTACGAGTGAAATGTCCAACTAACTATAACGCCCCTGAAACCTATGGTTTTTTCAGTGAATATATATATAAATATATATATAGTTAGAACTGGGGGTCTCTAGTTGGCAGAGGTAGGTACCTTTGTCCAAATAGGGACCCTTGCTTCTAGTCAGGGTAAGGGTGATACACTACTAAAATAACCCCTGCTCACCCCCTTGGTAGCTTGGCACGAGCAGGAAGGCTTATCTCAGAGGCAGTGTGTAAAGCATTTGTGAACACATACAGTAACCCAGTGACAACACTACAGATGGACACCACACAGGTTGTATTATAAAAATAAGTATTTTTATATAGACTTAACACAAGACCCAAAACGACAAAAAACCACAATACACTAAAAAAATATGACTGTCAATGGTAGAAAATAGTTCAGTTCAATAAAAGATGGTAAATGCGACACTCAATGTTCAATGTACCTTTGGATGCGTAACGCGATACAAACAAAAGAGTTGCAGGGAAGGTGATGCGTCGGTTCCTTACACGCAAGAACGGTGATGCGTCAGTTCCTTGCTCCGGGGGAGGTGATACGTCGATTCCCTACTGCTGCGTAGGGGACGGTGATGCGTCGGTTCCTTACTGGAGAGGAGGTGATGCGTCGGTTCTTCACCGCGTGGGGAGGTGATGCATCGGTTTCTTGCTGCGCTTCTGTGGCGATGCGACCCGCAGCGCCGCGATGCAATGACGATCCGGTGCAATGAAACAAAATGGCGTCTTCTTCTCGATGCAACACTCAGGGGGCGATGCGTGCACGCCCGACGGCCGTGTGGCAACTCGGTGAATCTTCTGAGCCGCGACAGGCCCTGCGACATGCTTCTCCGATGATGCGATGGCATCTGATGCGACGGCGACACTCTTCTCCGGTGATGCGAGGCGCTTCGGCGATGCGATGGCGACAGCGGCACCGGCGGCATGCTTTCTCGGCCATGCAACGACAGCTGCTGTGGCGGCGGCACGCTTCTTCCTCGTGAGTCGCGCTTCCAGCTCCCAGCAGCACGCAGTCTCTCAGAAGGCCCAACACAACAGCAGGCACTTCAAATTCCCAGCAAGGGAATTCAGGGGAGCTGGTTGGTGAAGTCTTGTGTCCCTGAGACTTAAGCAGGAGGCAAGCTCAATCTTCAAGCCCTTAGAGATGTTCTGCAAGATGATGAAAGTAGCACAAAGTTCCTTTCTCCTTTCTTTGGCAATCAGGCAACCACTGCAGGCCAATCCCTCAAACAGCACACAGCCTAGGGATAGTCTCCTCCTTCAGCTTCTCTGGTTCCTCTCCTCAGCAAAGGGTTGTCTTGTTTGTTCCAGAAGTGATCTAAAATCTTGGGGTCTGGGCGCCAGTATTTATACCCATAAATCCTTTGTCCTCTGAAGGCAGAGGGTCCTGTACCTAGTCCAAACCAGTTCTGGGTGCATTCTGCCAGTGCACACCTTCTCTCTTTGTCAGTGTGGGCCAGGGTCATCAGACACACCACAGGAGGTGGAGCCAGCTTTGTGGAAGGCAGGCACAGCCCTATTCAGACCCGGGTGCCACTCCTCCCACCACTCTACATGCAGATAGGTCTATTCAGCCCTGTGCTGACTCACCCTGTCTCCTGGAGTCCCCTAGCCCCTGTCACTCACAAACCCAGACACACAAAACACAAGCTAGCAGAGGCAGGCTGGATGGTTTAGGCAAGAAAATACCTACTTTCTAAAAGTGGTATTTTCAAACACAGAATGTTAAAACCAACTTCACTAAAAGATGTATTTTATCATTCTGAGTTCAGGCATACTAAATTCATTTTTCTACCATGTTCCCTGGGTCAGTTAGGATTATAAGATGTTATAATCAAACTGCCTATTCTTGCCTATGGGGACAGATAGCCTTGCAATAGTGAAAAACGAAATTGGCTGTAATTCACTATCAGGACATGCCACACACACCAGGGCATGTCCTACCTTACACATACAATGCACCCTGCCCTAGGGCCTACCTTAGGGGTGACTAATATGCAGGAAAGGGAAGGTTTGGGGACTGGTAAGTGGGTGCACTTACCAAGTCAACATGGCAGTACCAGACTGCACACAGGCTCTGCAATGGCAGGCCTGAGACACACTTTACAAGCTGCTCCTGTGGGTTGCACAACCAGTGCTGCAGGCCCACCAGCAGGTTTGAGTCACAAGCCCTGGGCACAACCGGTGCACTGTACTAGGGTCTGACAGTGAATCAGATAGGCCAAACATGGAGTCACTAATCCATACATCAATTTATCATAGGGAGCACTTGCACTTTGGCACTGAATAGCAGTGGCAAAGTGCACAAAGCATCTAATCCAGCAAAAACATGTCAGTAACAGAGGAGGCATAGCGCAAAAAAAAATGGAAGGGAGACCCACGCCAATGGTACCAGGTCTAACACATGTCCCCTCCAGCTGAAATGTGGGAAGAACTACCCATCCCCTTGGGAGTTCTCATCGGTAAGGCGGAAAAATCTGGACAGACCATCAGCATTGGCGTGTTCTGTACCAGGGCGGTGTTCCACCGTGAAGTCCATTCCATGTAGGGAAATGGACCACCTCAACAGCTTTGGATTCTCACCCCTCATCTGTATCAACCATCTGAGGGGGCCTGTGGTCTGTCTGAACCCGGAAGTGAGTCCCAAACAGGTATGGTCTCAACTTCTTCAGCGCCCAGACCACAGCAAATGCCTCACGCTCAATAGCACTCCACCTCTGTTCCCGTGGAAGTAACCTCCTACTGATGAAGGCTACAGGTTGGTCTAGGCCCTCCTCATTTAACTGTGCTAGAACAGCCTCTACACCATGCTCTGAAGCGTCTGTTTGGACAAGAAATTCTTTTGAGAAGTTGGGCGCCTGAAGCACGGGGGCCGTGCACATGGCAGTCTTCAAGGCGTCAAAAGCTCTCTGACAGGTGTCAGTCCAAATCACTCTCTTGGGCTGCTTCCTGGAAGTCAGCTCTGTCAAGGGAGCAACGGTGCTGCCATACCCCTTGACAAATCTCCTGTAATACCCGGTGAGTCCTAGAAAGGCTCTCACCTCTGTCTGGGTCTTGGGGGGTTCCCAAGCCAGAATGGTATCAATCTTGGGTTGTAGGGGTGCCACCTGGCCGCTCCCAACCTGGTGTCCCAAGTACACCACGGAACCCTGCACGATCGGGCACTTACTCGCCTTGATCATGAGGCCTGCCCTCCGCAGCGCCATCAACACTTCCCAGAGGTGGCGCAGATGTTCTTCCCAACTGGCGCTGAACACTGCGATGTCATCCAGGTAGGCGGCACTGAAATCTTCCAGTCCAACCAACACCTGGTTGACCAACCTCTGAAAGGTGGCAGGGGCATTCTTCATCCCAAAGGGCATAACCAGGAATTGGTAGTGCCCATCTGGTGTGGAGAATGCTGACCTCTCTTTGGCCCCATCAGTCAAGGCGATCTGCCAGTACCCAGACGTTAAGTCAAACGTGCTGAGGTACCGGGCAGCCCCTAACCGATCAATGAGCTCATCAGCTCTGGGGATGGGGTGCGCGTCAGTCCTGGTGACTGAATTGAGTCCTCGGTAGTCCACACAGAACCGGAGTTCGGGCGTGGCACCAGGCGCGGCAGCCTTTGGGACCAAGACCACTGGGCTGGCCCAAGGGCTGTGAGAGGACTCAATCACCCCCAATGCAAACATCTTGGAGACCTCCTCCTTGATGCAAGCTCTCACCCTGTCAGTCACTCTGTAAGCCTTGTGCTTGACAGGAGGACTGTCCCCAGTGTCCACATCATGGACGCACCAATCAGTGACACTAGGAATCAGGGAAAACAGGTCAGGAAACTGTCCCAACAGTTGGCAACAGTCTTCCTGCTGCTCAGGTGTCAGGGAGTTAAAGAGGTTCACACCCTCCACTGACCCATCTTGCTCTGTTGCAGACAGGAGGTCAGGAAGAGGTTCTGTCTCCTCTTCCATTCCATCATCTGTTGCTAGGAGCATGCCCACTTCAGACCTCTCAAAATGGGGCTTCAGGTTGTTGGCATGTTGGTCCCGCAAAGGGTTCCTGGGAGATCGCAAGTCCACCAAGTAGGTGACGTTACTCTTGCTCTCCACCACCTCAAATGGTCCGGTCCACTTATCCTGGAGCGCGCAAGGCTCCACGGGGGCCATGACCCACACTTTCTGTCCAGGCTGAAACTCGATCAGAGTGGCATTCTGATCATACCATTGTTTCATCTCCTCCTGGCTGGCTTCCAGATTCGCCTCAGCGAGTTGTCTGAATCGCCTAGTTTGGTTTCTAAAGGCCAGCATGTAGCTAAATACATCCTGGGGAGGTTTACTGGGAGCTTTCTTCCAGCCTTCTTTCACCAAACTCAGAGGTCCTCTTACCGGGTGACCATAGAGCAGTTCAAAGGGGCTGAACCCTAAGGTCTTCTGTGGCACCTCACGGTAAGCAAAGAGAAGTTATGGCAAGAGGACGTCCCACTTACGCCTCATGGGTTCTTCCAGACCCATAATCATGCCCTTCAGGGTCCGGTTGAATCTCTCAACCAGCCCATTTCCTTGGGGGTGGTAAGGAGTGGTGAACTTATAGGTAACACCGCACTCCTGCCCAGGGACTTCATATACTTGGATATGAAGTTTGTACCACGGTCACTCACCACCTCCTGTGGGGAACCCTACACGGGAGAAAATCCCCATCAGTGCACGTCCCACCACGGGGGCCGTCACTGTCTGAAGAGGGATGGCTTCCGGGTACTGGGTGGCATGGTCCACCAAGACCAGGATGAACCTGTTGCCCATGGCTGTCTTGGGGTCCAGTGGCCCCACAATGTCAATACCCACCCGTTCAAAGGGGGTGCTGACCACAGGGAATGGCTGGAGGGGAGCCTTTTGCTTCCTCCCACTTTTTCCACTTGCCTGGCAAGTCTGACATGTCCTGCAATGAGTGTCTGAACTCTTGCGCATCTGGGGCCAATAAAAGTGGGTGACAAGCCTGTCAAAGGTCTTGCCCTGCCCCAGATGTCCTACTAAAGGCACATCATGAGCCAAACCCAGAAGGAAGGCTCTGAAGCACTCGGGTACCACCAGCACATGGGCTGACCCAGGCTCAGCAACCTTAGGCTCGCTATACAGGAGACCATTCTCCCAGTAGATCCAATGTGATCCAGACTGATCACCTGCTGCCTGGTTTGTGGCCTGTTGCCGCAAACCCACAAGAGAAGGGCACTTGTTCTGCTCCTCACAGAACTCCTCCCTGGAGGGGCCTCCCTCCTGCTGCCAATGGGTCAGCTCAGGTAGGTCCCCCAGTTCGGCCACTTGCTCCCCGGGAAGGTTCCAGAGCATCCCCCTCAGGTTCTGCTTCCTCCTGGACCGTGGGAACTACGGGGGCCGGTTTCCCGCACCCCCTGCCTCTTCTCTTCAAGGCAGGCACCTGGGCCACCCTCTCAGGCTCCAGGTCCTCTTGAACACCTCTACTGGCTGCCATAGACCGAGTGGTCGCACACGCCCACCCAGGCAGACCCAACATCTCTAAATGAGACCTTCTCTCCACCTCTGCCCAAGGTGAACTTTCTAAATCGTTGCCCAACAGACAGTCTACAGGCATGGCTGGCCTCACAGCTACTTGAAAGGTACCTGAGACCCCCTCCACTCAAAGGGAACCTGAGCCACTGTGCAGTGGCTCTCTGAGTTGTTCGAGGCAACTACTGGGCAGAATGCATTGGGGATCACCTGCTCTTCAGACACCAGCCGACAACTGACAGCTGTCATACTGGCTCCGGTGTCTCTCAGAGCCTCCACCCTTTGGCCATTGATGGTCACCCACTGCCTGTATTTTTTAGTTTTATCAGGCAGTTGGGTCCTGGGGACCATCTCACTGTCTCCTAAAGAGACCAAGGACATTACTACGGGACCCCACCCACCTTGGGCACCCATCTCCTCCAGGGCTACACTAGCTACCTGCCGGGGTGGTGCACCAGTGGGTGCTGATTGTCCATACAAGGGACATCTAGTCTCCCAGGAGCAGTGGCCCACTTGACCACACTTAAAGCAGGTCTTGGGCCCCCTGTGAACAGGCTTATCTGTCTGGGCCCCTGGCTTCTTTTCAGGGGGAGGCTGGGAACCTTTCCCTTGGTTCCCTTGGGGATTACTTTGGGGCCCTTTCTGGAACTCCCTCTGTTTACCCTTGTCCCCCCACTCCTCTGCTGGGGACCCTGCCCACCCTTGGCGGAGTCTCCCACGTGACCCTTGTGGACCCGGGTGCTCACCCAGCAGTCTGCCTCCTCAGCAAGCTTCCTAGGGTTAGTCAGCCTACTATCAATAAGGTGCTGGCGTAGCTCTGGAAAACAGTTTCCTGACAAGTGCTCCCATGCAATCAAATAAAAGAGCGCTTCAAAATCCTGCACTTTGCTACCCTTCACCCAACCATCTTATGCTCTGCAAAAAAAAGTCACATATTCTACCCAGGTACTGCCCTCCAACTTTTTGCAATTCCTGAACCTCTGCCTATACAGTTCAGGAGTCAACCCATACCTGGACATCAATGCTTCTTTCATATGACCATAAGAATTGTGGACATCAGCGGGCAAGTCTAATAGGGTATCCCGCCCCTCACTAAGGAACCGCCCCCACAACCCCGCTCCCCAATCCTTCTCAGGGACCCGGTGTGAGGTCATAGCTACCTCATAGGCTTTAAACCATTGCCCAATATCATCATTCTTATAAAACTCTTTGACCACATCTTTAGGTATATACACCCTGGCTTCAACAGGCATGGACGGTGTGCTGCCACCAGAGGGAGTAATCTCTAAGCTCCTAGCTTTCAACTCCAACTCCCTCAAACTTCTCTCATGCTCCATTTGCATCCTCCATTTGCATCCTCTTTTCCTCTAGGGCCAATTTCTTAATTTCCAATTCTAACTACCCACCCATCTTAAGCTTGGTCAGCTCCATTTCATGCATCCTACTTCTCTCCCTGTCCTCCAGCTCTCCTGGGGACAGGCCCTTGGAAGAAACACTGCTGCCTGCTGGGGAAGGTGCTCTCCTCCCCCCTGGACCCAGTGGCCCATCTAGCTGCCCTTCTGGATTCTCAGCCCTCTCCTCCTGCTCTTCAACATGCTCAGGGGTGCTCCTTGCTTCCACCCAGGCCCTCAGTGCCTTTTGGAACTCATCCTTCTTGGAGAGACCGGTCATAGCAACTTTAAATTTCCTGCAGAAGTGCTTCAGCTGTTTCACAGTGTAACTTTCTAGTTTCTCTTCCTCAAAATCAAAATCAACAGATGCGATGGACGCTGTTTTGCTCATGCTGACTAAACTTGGCAGTTCTTGGCAAAAATAGAAATCCCAAGAAAAAACAATCTACCAAAAATGTATGTGGTTGCGTTTGGTCTGCACTCACTAGTAGTGTACACCAATTACTGTATATGAGTCACAAATGCAAGTCCAGAATCCTCACCGCTGACCACCAATGTTAGAACTGGGGGTCTCTAGTTGGCAGAGGTAGGTACCTTTGTCCAAATAGGGACCCTTGCTTCTAGTCAGGGTAAGGGGGATACACTACTAAAATAACCCCTGCTCACCCCCTTGGTAGCTTGGCATGAGCAGGCAGGCTTATCTCAGAGGCAGTGTGTAAAGCATTTGTGAACACATACAGTAACCCAGTGACAACACTACAGATGGACACCACACAGGTTGTATTATAAAAATAAGTATTTTTATGTAGACTTAACACAAGACCCAAAACGACAAAAATCCACAATACACTCAAAAAATATGACTGTCAATGGTAGAAAATAGTTCAGTTCAATAAAGATGGTAAATGCGACACTCAATGTTCAATGTACCTTTGGATGCGTAACGCGATACAAACAAAAGAGTTGCAGGGAAGGTGATGCGCCGGTTCCTTACACGCAAGAACGGTGATGCGTCGGTTCCTTGCTCCGGGGGAGGTAATGCGTCGATTCCCTACTGCTGCGTAGGGGACGGTGATGCGTTGGTTCTTTACCGGAGAGGAGGTGATGCGTCGGTTCTTCACCGCGTGGGGAGGTGATGCGTCGGTTTCTTACTGCGCTTCTGTGGCGATGCGACCCGCAGCGATGCAATGACGATCCGGTGCAATGAAACAAAATGGCGTCTTCTTCTCGATGCGACACTCAGGGGGCGATGCGTGCATGCCCGACGGCCATGAGGTGACTCAGTGAATCTTCTGAGCCGCGACAGGCCCTGCGACACGCTTCTCCGATGATGCAACGGTGTCTGATGCGACGGCGACACTCTTCTCCGGTGATGCGAGGCGCTTCAGCGATGCGATGTTGACAGCGGCAGCGGCGGCACGCTTTCTCGGCGATGCGATGACAGCGGCTGCGGCAGCGACAATCTTCTTCCTCATGAGTCGCGCTTCCAGCTCCCAGCGACACGCAGTCTCTCAGAAGGCCCAACACAACAGCAGGCACTTCAAATTCCCAGCAAGGGAATTCAGGGGAGCTGGTTGGTGAAGTCTTGTGTCCCTGAGATTTCAACAGGAGGCAAGCTCAATCTTCAAGCCCTTGGAGATGTTCTGCAAGATGATGAAAGTAGCACAAAGTTCCTTTCTCCTTTCTTTGGCAATCAGGCAACCACTGCAGGCCAATCCCTCAAACAGCACACAGCATAGGGATAGACTCCTCCTTCAGCTTCTCTGGTTCCTTTCCTCAGCAAAGGGTTGTCTTGTTTGTTCCAGAAGTGATCTAAAATCTTGGGGTCTGGGCCCCTGTATTTATACCCATAAATCCTTGATCCTCTGAAGGCAGAGGATCCTGTACCTAGTCCAAACCAGTTCTGGGTGCATTCTGCCAGTGCACACCTTCTCTCTTTGTCAGTGTGGGCCAGGGTCATCAGACACACCACAGGAGGTGGAGCCAGCATTGTGGAAGGCAGGCACAGCCCTATTCAGACCCAGGTGCCACTCCTCCCACCACTCTACATGCAGATAGGTCTATTCAGCCCTGTGCTGACTCACCCTGTCTCCTGGAGTCCCCCAGCCCCTGTCACTCACAAACCCAGACACACAATACACAAGCTAGCAGAGGCAGGCTGGATGGTTTAGGCAAGAAAATACCTACTTTCTAAAAGTGGTATTTTCAAACACAGAATGTTAAAACCAACTTCACTAAAAGATGTATTTTATCATTCTGAGTTCAGGCATACTAAATTCATTTTTCTACCATGTTCCCTGGGTCAGTTAGGATTATAAGATGTTATAATCAAACTGCCTATTCTGGCCTATGGGGACAGGTAGCCTTGCAATAGTGAAAAACGAAATTGGCTGTAATTCACTATCAGGACATGCCACACACACCAGGGCATGTCCTACCTTACACATACAATGCGCCCTGCCCTAGGGCCTACCTTAGGGGTGACTAATATGCAGGAAAAGGAAGGTTTGGGGACTGGTAAGTGGGTGCACTTACCAAGTCGACTTGGCAGTACCAGACTGCACACAGGCTCTGCAATGGCAGGCCTGAGACACACTTTACAAGCTGCTCCTGTGGGTGGTACAACCAGTGCTGCAAGCCCACCAGCAGCATTTGAGTCACAAGCCCTGGGCACAACCGGTGCACTGTACTAGGGTCTGACAGTGAATCAGATAGGCCAAACATGGAGTCACTAATCCATACATCAATTTGTCATAGGGAGCACTTGCACTTTGGCACTGAATAGCAGTGGCAAAGTGCCCAAAGCATCTAATCCAGCAAAAACAGGTCAGTAACAGAGGAGGCATAGCGTAAAATAAAATGGAAGGGAGACCCACGCCAATGGTACCAGGTCGAACATATATATATATATTCACAGGAAAAAACACAGGTTTCAGGGACGTTATAGTTAGAAATTAGCATTTAACCTATAGTAATGCATTATGAACTGGTTAGTTCCAGAAATTGGAGAATTATATGATCAATGACCCACTCAAAACATTCAGAATATACTGTTTAAGAGTAGGGGTTTGTTAAAATATGTGAACTGATCTCCTATGTTTTAAAATTAGAGCATTGTGAAGAATATAACATGAATTAAGAACAAGCATGTTAGTCCTTCCTCACTGTCACTTTACTCAGCAGTACTTAAACTTATGAGCAACTGATCCTCATTTTGGCATATGATTAAGACCGTTATTAGGTCAAAACGCGTAATGCTGATTTGCCAGTACCTGCTGAATAAACAACTTTGGGGCATATTCACAAGGAGCCATCGCCGAATTAACAGCACTTTATCGCAGCCAAAGTCATGATAAATTTACCTCCCCATTCACAAGCCGGTGTTAACAGCCCACAGCACCAGTTTACCCGCGATAGCAGCCGCAAAAAACATCGCCACAGAGGACCCCCGCAAATATCGCTAATGAGATGCAGAGTAGGCGTTCCCGTGACAAAAGCCGAGACAACAGCACACCTCAACATTCACAACGACCAGCCACATCTGCGATAAAAACACAAAACAGGCGATAAGGCGCGATAGCACCAGGAAATCTACACCTGCTCTGACCTGGTGTAAAGTCGGACGGCAGCCAGCACCACAAAAGGGAGCACAGCCCAGGGCCACATCCGAAGGGCAACAGATGCCATGGAGCCACCCATCATGAAGCCCGGACACCCAAGAGGGCCACAACACCCACCTCCACCACCCCAGGACCCCAACCCACACCCGGAACACCCCCCCGGACCACCACAGACGCAGCGCAGACAAAGACAGCGGAACCCCAGGAAACGTACCAGCCACACAGACCCAACATCTGACAATGTCACCTTCCACTACAGGCTGAAAGGGACAACCAACCTACGCATCCTGACCATCATCGCCCATTAGGCCTACGGCAACAACACGCGGACAACCAACATCCCACCCCACACAAAGCTGATGGCGTGGCTGCACCTTTTGGCCCCTGGGACCCCCATCCAACACCCGCCAGAGTCGGAGGAGTCTCACAGCTAGCCACATCCAAGTCTCCCACACCTGTCCAGGACATCACCATCACCCTGGCACCCCAGTCCCCATACGTACAACACAATGCGCAGGATCCGCTGGAGACCAAGCAAGGACCATACACCCAAGCAGGACGTACACACGTGTTGGGGGCAATACACAGCACACATGTACCACCTGTGCCCCCTGGTGACACAGCACACAATCACCGCAACAGGAAGCACACGTCTCACATCAATGTGCAGGCAACAACTGAACACCGTGGAACCCCCAACAATGTCCCCTTCAAATACACAGCCAGTGTGCATGTTACCTTCATCCTCCGACAGTCCATCATCACCCAGCGTTCCCCGGATGGCAACAAGGGAATAGCACAGCCCCTTGGCAACATACAAATGAACACCCCACACACCTCACTCCACAACCATGCAACTCACAACGCTGGCAATGCACACATCACAAAATCACATACAACTGGCACAACAATATGTCCACCCACCAGACACGACAGAACAACTTACAATGTCCACATGGGCAAGCCCTGGACATGAGCCAGCAACGGCATGGCACCTCAGCCACATAATAGCCGAATGTGGGGAGAGGTGGCAACCAGGCATGTGTGAAGGATGCAGTAGAACCATGATTGTGAAAGTACACAATGCCAAGAGTGCCGGAGATGTGCTGGACACCTCGCAGTATGCAGAACACACCCATATCCATGGCGACATACACCGCTTGTGTATGGAGTGTAGTGGACAGTGGACGCCACCATGTCACCACAGCCAGTGGGGGACCTCGCGGAAATGTTGCCTGTTACGCCCCCCCTCTAAGCGTCACCGGAGTGGGATGGCCCGGCATACGCTACGCCAGCGTAGGGGTGTGAATAATAAGCACGTAGGCCTGGGCTAGGTCCTCTTCCGGAAAGACCCACGTCTCTGCCAGGGCGGCGCCTCCCACCCCGCCACGAGGCCGACGCCGTCCCTGTGTGCGGAGTTGCCTGCGATGCTGTGCGCCTGCCGGACCCCGGCATGCTGGACCACGAACCTGTCAGGCCCGCCCCTGTGCAGCCAGGCCACACTGATCACCTGCCGACACCGGCGTGTGTCAAGGAGGGCCCACCACGTGCCGTCGCAAGCTCCAAGCCAGAGGCCCGCGGCCTTGGCAGCCACCTCAGACCATCACGGCCTCCACGACACAGGCCCGCTTTATTCCTTTCTCGTTGACGTACTCCACTGCCGCCTTAGGCCTACTCTTCGGACCAGTAGGTCCCATATGTGAAACTGTGTCCTGAGTCATGAATGGCAGTGACCCCAAATCCGGGCCAGCGGCCACAGCATCAGACCCCCCCGATCAGTGAGGCATAGTTCCATATGGGCATCTTGCGACACGTGGTGCCACTAACCCTGTTCAACGCCAGCTGGCTACACGTGGTGCCACTAACCCTGTTCAACGCCAGCCAGCTACACGTGGTGCCACTAACCCTGTTCAACGCCAGCCGGCTACACGTGGTGCCACTAACCCTGTTCAACGCCAGCCAGCTACACGTGGTGCCACTAACCCTGTTCAACGCCAGCCGGCGACACGTGGATGAGGGACCAGGACTACCCTCACACATCCAGCACCTAGTCGCAAAGCACGAATGGCGGAGTCCACACCAGTGGTTGCATGGAGAGGTGTAAGAGGAAGACGCGGCTCAGTCCGGACAAATTCCGGGTCACATAAACGGAGGTGACCGAACACGTGGTGCCACTGAACCTGAACTACGCAGGCCGGTGGGGCCATCCAACCTATGCCAGCGACACTCAGTGAATGGGCCTTGCTGACCGCTGCCTCAGGCCTACACCACGGTCAGGTAGGTCACACATTTGGAACTGAGTCTTGATTACACCATGGCAGTGAACATTATTTAAGGCAGAGAACTATTCACCATACACCCTTCGATGTGGTGGAAACAGGTCTGTGCATGGCATCACAACCACACGTGTCTGTGGGCCTACGCGGACCACTGCCCTCGGCCTACACTGCGCACGAGTGGGATCACAGATTTGGAACTGAACATCGGTAATTCAAAAGGCTGAATACATTTCTTCGCACGCACAGAGGGGCGTAAGAGGATGACGCGTTGCAGTCCGGAGGGAACAGGATCATCGTCACGCAAATGATTGAACACTACCGACAACTGCCACTGTGTCACTAACTCTGTGCCTCGTGAGCCAACGACCCGTGGCTGTGGGCCGCTGCTGACCGCTGCCTCCGGCCTACACTGCGGTCCAGTAGGTCACAGCGCCTTGATTTGGCATTCTTGGAGTTCACATCTGTGTACAGGCATCATCGCAGACTGCATCCCCTCCCAGCACCTGTGCCACTGAGTTTGCTCCCCGACATTCATGGACACTCACTGGTCATACATTGGTGGCGTTTGAGTCTATGGACTAGGGGGTAGTTTTCATCCTCATGTAGCTGATCCCGAATTGTTGGTGTGAACGAGGGTTGCGCTTTCCACTCCTCCATTTGCTGCTTCCAGATAACATCAGACCTTCTGCATCATGCCCTGGAGGACACCTTCCACTGTCCCCCGAAACCCTCCGCAACATACACCTCGGACATTGATGGGGACCTGCTCAGGTCGCATGGCCCATCTGACTGCACCGCAAGTCACCGTCCCGTGGCTGGGTGCCTGTGCCGGCCGCAGTGCATCCGGGGCCACTGACTCTGTGCTGCTCCGGCCTGGGACCCCTTCTTCTGAGACATTGAATGGCCTCTGTAGCGATGGTCTTGGGGTCATCAACGCCATGTGTCTGTGGCCCTGCGCTGTCCGCCTCCTCCGGCCCCAACTGTGGACCACAAGGGCCCACACATGGCATTGAGTCTTGACCGGCCCGGACGTCGCATCACCGCAGGAGGCACATGCCACCACCGCAAGGACCACCTCCGGCCATCTGCCAGAGTCGAAAGAGTGGTCCTGACAGACCTACGAAGTTGCTCAGACCTGTCGTGGATGCCATCATCGGCCTGCTGCCCTGCTCAGCACTCCAGGTGCCAGTGACTCAGTGCACCGCAAGCCATTGTCCGTTACTGATTGAGTTTTGTGCTGTTGTGAGGTTGCGCAGCAGTGTCACCTCATGCAGTGGGGAAGACCTGGGACCATGAGGAGGAGGATGTGTCAAGTGTGTGGACGGGAGAAGGCACAGACAATGGGAGGGCAGGAGGCAACAGCCCCAAGGCAGGAATGCAGACTGGTGGCGGTAGTCAAGCTACACACCCGGATCTAATACTGGGTATTGCGCTGTGGACTGCGGACGCAACTGTCACCTCAGGCAGTGTGGGAGACCTGAGACATTGATGAGGAATTTGATGCAGGTGTACCACACCCCACTGCATCTGCATCAGGACTAACCCGAAGGGACACAATCCTAGCAATTCCTTTGCATGAGCGCGCTCTTCTCTAGTGCCCCTACCTCAGCGCACTGCAACTCACGGAATGTCCAGACTGAATATTGGGTGACCTCTGTCCTTACTCCGGATTCCTCCATGTTGCTCTGCATTTAACTCTGTTATGCTGGTGCTTTCTGTTTCCATTACACTGGTGTCCACTGTTCAGGTTGTTGCCAGCACCAAGCACTCCGTGCGGGCTGGCTTATACTCACCCCACACACATCCAGCACAGGCATCACTGTACATGTGGCCCTGCCAATAAAGGGGCCGGGCGCACGTGCCCGTAGCCAGTTCAACATGATATGTGCATGTGGCTCTGTGGAGGTGTGGGTCTCCTTTGTGGGGTGTAGGTGGTCCCTGAAGGGTATTGGACACCCACGTATGTGTTCTAGTTCGCATTCCATGGGTTAGGCAACACCCTCACCTGTTGGGCCACCTCTTTTTGGCATTCTGCCACCTGGCATTGGGGTGCCATGTGTGGGTGGGTGAGGTGTTGTGAGGCAGCCGTGATAGCGGGTGCTTCATGCTGTGTGGTCCGTTGCAGGGTCTGGGTTCTCCTCTGAGTAGCTTGTCTGCCCTGGTCCTGGTGGTGGGTTGTGTGGGATGTCCATGGGTTGTTGTAGGGCATCGGTGTCGGGGGTGTGGTGTTCGTCTTGGGCATCACTGATGGGTTGTCTGTTCTGACCTGCTGGAGGTGTTGATTGTCCCTCTGCATTGTGAAGGGGAGGTGCATGTTGGCATTGTGTTGGCGCCTTGTTCTTGTCGACATGCAGACTGTGTGACAATGTACATTGTGACTGTTTGGGCGGTGGTGGCTATTTGAGTTGGGACAGTGGACATTTGGCCTACATGGCTGATGTGGGGTTGTAGGGGTAGATGTGCATCTCACAGTTCCCTGCTCTATCCAATGTGATTGTTCTGTTACTGCGCCCGGGTGGACCCAGTCATGTCCCCTGTTCTGCAGTGTGGGTGTTGCACTTTGTGCCACATTGTCATGGTATGTGCTGTGATTGCTATGTGTGTGTGCTGCAGTGTGCTACGGGGATGGGGGACATGTCCCTGGGTAAATGTGGGTGTGCAGTGTGTTACACCTCATTGTGCATGTGTGGCATTGTGCCCATCACCCCCCGTCCCCCCAGTCCCTGTTGGATCCTCACCCTGTTGTTGTTGTGTCAGGTCCTGTCGAGCTGTGTCCGTACTCCTTACTCCTTGCACCCTCTCCACACTGATGACTGTGGCCTGGGTTTCCTCCTGCTCCTCCTGTGTCACTGGACTGCCACCTCCTGTCGCCGTTGCTGCCTTCCTGTTGGCAGCAGGTTTGTACCTGGTTTAGTTTGTCACGTCCTGCTGGCGCCTATTGGCCTCCTGGATTGGCCTCCTGGGCACTCGGACTGCATTCCAGGTGGTCTGCTTGTGGGTCAGTTGCTGGTAGTTTTCTGTCTCCTCCGTGGCCTTGGTCTTGTTTTCCTGCGGTCTGCACCTCGTCTTCCTCTTCTCCTTGGCCTTCCCCGACCCCGTTGTTCCTTGCTGGTGGTCTGTGGGGGTTGTGGGGTTTGCGTTACCCTCAGCGCTGGGTCAGGGTGCATCCATGTTGCTTAGTGCTTTGGCTTGTTTCTGGTGTGTTGTGTCTGTGGTTTTTATGGTGCAATTTCCCACCAGGCGCGTGGGATTTGCAGGCCTGAGGCTGGTTTTCGATACTTTTTGTACCGCGATTGGCCTCATCGCATGATTTCTCGCGTTCGTGTTTGGCATTTTTTCAGCGTGGTGTTGATTTTCACGCTGACATTTGACGCGTTATCTGGTGACTATCGCATGGTACTGCCTTGTTGTGAATTCCACGTTGACACGGGAATATTTTCCCGCGATAGGCTGCGATATTGGAAGTTGCGTTACGCTACTCTTGCGGTAGTTATCACACGTTCTTGTGAATATACCCCCAAGTTTTACTTCACTCCCGACTGGTGGGCTTGCTTGCTCACACTGTGAAGGCTGTGTGAGACTGCATTTGGAATATATATATATATATATATATATATATATATATATATATATATATATATATATATATATATATATATATATATCCACAACAACCTTCTCAAACAAAGAAGAGCGCCGGACACCAAAATTCCGCAGAAACAGGGTTTTAATAAACGAACAGCAAAATGAGGGCTGGTTATCATTCCTTTTTCCTGACGCGTTTCGGCTGATTAAAAGCCTTGAACCAGCCCTCATTTTGCTGTTCGTTTATTAAAACCCTGTTTCTGCGGAATTCTGGTGTCCGGCGCTCTTCTTTGTTTGAGAAGGTTGTTGTGGAGATAAATGGGGTCTCCGTCCCCATGCTCCGTGACCGCCCTGGTGAGGTCAGGCTTCTTGCAGAGCGAACATGATGGATTAGGGAATAAAGTAAGCCAGACCCGCCCGTATCTCAACCAGTCAAAATGGTACGGAATGCCCAACCTGATACATGGATGAAGCTACGAGGCAAGGGATGCACGCAAGACACTCGTCTTGTGTGAAAGGATTCTGCAGTTTGGGTGAGATATACAGGACGCAGTAATGACGGCATGAATTAATATGCGAGCTAAAAACTTTGATGCTTTGAAATAGACCCATGAAACAAGTTTGACTAAGCTGCAATGTCCCCGGAATCCAAGTTATTGGGAAAAGGAAATGCAGCAGATAAATACTAATGGGGATTGAATTTTGAAGTGTCTTCTGGGAAATGTAGGAAATAATCACTACGTTGAAATCCGATAGTCATTTCAAGGTGTATAAAAGACGTGGTTACGCCACATATTCCGAATTGGCTCACCTGTGATCAAGGCTTTTAATCAGCCGAAACGCGTCAGGAAAAAGGAATGATAACCAGCCCTCATTTTGCTGTTTGTTTACTAAACCCTGTTTCTGCGGAATTCTGGTGTCCGGCGCTCTTCTTTGTTTGAGAGGGTTGTTGTGGAGATAAATGGGGTCTCCGTCCCCATGCGCCATGACCGCCCTGGTGAGGTCAGGCTTCTTGTGGAGGGAACATGATGGATTAGGGAATGAAGTAAGCCAGACCCGCCCGTATCTCAACCAGTGAAAATGTTACGGAATGCCCAACCTGTTACATGGATGAAGCTACGAGGCAAGGGATGCACGGAAGACACTCATCTTGTGTGAAAGGATTCTGCAGTTTGGGTGAGATATACAGGACGCAGTAATGACGGCATGAATTAATATGCGAGCTAAAAACTTTGATGCTTTGAAATAGACCCATGAAACAAGTTTGACTAAGCTGCAATGTCCCTGACCACTGTAGTTTGCTATGGCAGGACGGGAGCCTCGCGGCTCCCGTCTTGCCATAGCAAACTGCTTTGGATATTGGAAGAGAGAGCAGGGAAACCTGCTCTCTCTTCCAATATCCAAAGCACATTGCTTTTCCACATGGGGAGCTGCATCTTAGCAGCTCCCCATGTGGAAAAGGAATGCCGGGTCCCAAGGGACGCGGGGAACCGGCGGGACTGTGGGGGGATTGGGGACCCCCCCACAGTCCCCAACGGAGAGGGCCAGCCCCGGGGGATGGGGTCCCCGGGGCAAGTAGTGGCCCGGGAGGGGGGCCACGCGGCCCCCCTCCCCCAAAAAAAATAAATAAATTTTAAAAAAAACGGAAAGGCCGGCCCCGGGGGATGGGGTCCCCGGGGCCTTAAATGGCCTGAGGAGGGGGGCCATGCAGCCCCCCTCCAAAGAAAAAAATCGAGGCCATGCCCCGGGGATGGGGTCCCCGGGGCCAATACAGGCCCAGGGAAGGGGGCCACGCGGCCCCCTTCCCGTTTTTTTAAATTTAATTTAAAAAGGGGTAAGGCCCTGGGGGATGGGGTCCCCAGGGCCCAAAAACAGGGAAAAGGAAGGGGGGCCACACAGCCCCCCTTCAGGAGACAAAAAAAAACGATCGGGCCCGCAGGCCCCGCCCCTTCTTTCACCACTCTGCAAACGCGCCCCCTGGCGCGTTTGCAGAGGGGAACAATTCCCCTTGAATACTGGGGTCCCTGGGGGCCAACTAGCCCACCAGGAACCTCCAGTATGCGCCAGGGGCTGCGTTGCAGAGAGGTGTACAGAGGCCACGCCCCTTTTACACCTCTCTGCAACGCAGCTCTGTGGCGCTTTTGGATATACCTGTTGGGCTAGTTGGCCCCCAGGGACCCTCAGGATTCAAGGGGAGTTAATCCCCGACTTAAAACGCGCCACGGGGCGCGTTTGCACAGTGGTGAAGGGAGGGGCGGGGCTTCAGGTGACATCTGTGCAAACGCGCCCCGTGGCGCGTTTTAAGTTGGGGGATTAAATCCCCTTCAATCCTGAGGGTCCCTGGGGGCCAACTAGCCCAACAGGTACATCCAGAAAGCGCCACAGAGCTGCGTTGCAGAGAGGTGTAAAAAGGGGCGTGGCCTCTGTACACCTCTCTGCAACGCAGCCCCCTGGCGCATACTGGAGGTTCCTGGTGGGCTAGTTGGCCCCCAGGGACCCCCAGTATTCAAGGGGACTTAATCCCCCAACTTAAAACGCGCAACGGGGCGCGTTTGCACAGATGTCACCTCAGGCCCCGCCCCCTCCCTTCACCATTGTGCAAATATTCTTCTAAAATCATCTGAAATACGAATTCCGATTTACTCACCTGTTATAAGGAGAGACCTCAGTGCTGTATCTTTCAGTCCAGTACTGGTCCTGAAAAGTAATTTTAACCGTACTTACCAGTAACTTGAATTTCCTTCCATAGGATATCATTGCCTGCTTTTTGCTGAAAAAGTTTCTAAGTGTTGATTTTTGAAACCTACAAATATTCCTCTACAATCAGCCGAAATACGAATTCCGATTTACTCACCTGTTATAAGGAGAGACCTCAGTGCTGTATCTTTCAGCCCAGTACTGGTCCTGAAAAGTAATTTTAACCGTACTTACCAGTAACTTGAATTTCCTTCCATAGGCTAACATTGACTGGTTTCACTTGGAAATTCTTCTAAGTGTGGAGTTTTGGAACTTTAAAATATTCCTCTAAAATCAGCCGAAATACGAATTCCGATTTACTCACCTGTTATCAGGAGAGACCTCAGTGCTGCATCTTTCAGCCCAGTACTAATCCTGAAAAGTAATTTTAACCGTACTTACCAGTAACTTGAATTTCCTTCCATAGGATATCATTGCCTGCTTTTTGCTGAAAAAGTTTCTAAGTGTTGATTTTTGAAACATACAAATATTCCTCTAAAATCAGCCGAAATCCGAATTCTGATTTACTCACCTGTTATCAGGAGAGACCTCAGTGCTGCATCTTTCAGCCCAGTACTGGTCCTGAAAAGTAATTTTAACCGTACTTACCAGTAACTTGAATTTCCTTCCATAGGCTAACATTGACTGGTTTCACTTGGAAATTCTTCTAAGTGTGGAGTTTTGGAACTTTAAATTATTCTTCTAAAATCAGCCGAAATACGAATTCCGATTTACTCACCTGTTATCAGGAGAGAACCCAGTGCTGCATCTTTTAGCCCAGCACTGACCCTGAAAAGTAATTTTAACCGTACTTACCAGTAACTTATCTTTTCTTCCATAGGAATCCATTGTCTGGTTTTCAGCAGAAAAGTTTCAAAGTGTCGATTTTCACAAACTACAAATATTCCTTAAAAATCGCCTGTATGACTTAAACGCATTTTTTCAACTGTTTACAGGAGATGCACCAGTGCTGGATCCAGGATCCAACACTGAGTAAGAAAAAGTAACGATAACAGTTTTTACCTGCTAAGTGAATTTCCTTCCATAGGATAACATTGGTGATTCTTTGAGGAAAAGTTTCTAAGTGTCAACTTTTAAAATACAATAATATTCCTTAAAAATCACGACTGTAACCAAAACGCTTTTACTCAACTGTTTACAGGAGATGTCCCAGGACTGAATCTAGGATCCAGTCCTGTGGTTAGAAAAGTAATCCATAAAGTAACTAATTGCATTTAACTAGAAATTCACATTGAGCTGAATGTTGCATTGTGTTTGAAAATGTGTTGCCCATTGCAACAACTGTAACTACTGTACTTAAAAGTCTATTGCCTATGTGCTAAGTATTTAAACTAAAGTAATTCATTCTGAGAAAGTATTTTTTGTAATGTAATGTATAATGTAATTACAATGTAATTTAAAAAATAAAATATGTAAAAGAAATTGTTTCTAAAAATGTAGTAAATCAGTATGAAAAAAATTTATATAAAAATTAATACATTTAAAAAATGTCATTTAAAAAACTTTTGAAATTCACTGAAAAAACCGTAGGTTTCAGGCACGTTATAGTTACAAATTAGCATTTAAAAAACCTTTGAAATTCACTGAAAAAACCATAGGTTTCAGACACGTTATATTTAGAAATTAGCATTTAAAAAACCTTTGAAATTCACTGAAAAAACCATAGGTTTTAGGGACAGTTATAGTTAGTTGGACATTTCACTCGTACAAAACCCGTGAAATTCCCCGTTATAGTTAGTTCAGCTAACTATAACTCGCGCCCCGCAATGCACTGCTGATGACGTCACATATTACATCACTGATGACATGGTCAGTGACATCACTGATGACATCACTGATGACATCTCAAATGACATCACTGATGAAATCATCCACGTAATAATCTGATGCAGCTCCTCACACCCTAATATAACCTTTGATACACCCAATCTAAATTACAGACTGCCATTCGCAAAACTATAGACACTCCAACACCAATAACTACATACCCACTCACTGATTCTTAGGTCTACACACACACATCCACTCACTCACCCGTACAGTCACTCATACTTATGGTCACTCAGTACAGGACTATCATATGCACTCTTACTCCTATATAGACACTCAAACACCGCCACTCATCCATAGAGGTACTCACACACCTAGTCAGTCATGCAAATAATTAAACACACTGCCATTTACTCACCTATACAGTTATACACACACCAGCTCACTTAATCATACAAATACTAGCACATTGTTACGCTCTTATACAATCACTGATACAAGCACACACTCATCCATACAGCCACTATCACAATCACTCACTCTCGCTTATAGCTATTTATATACTCCAAAACACATATATACTGCCTTTCACATATGTAGTTACTCACACATGTACCACTGGGACATACATTCACTCACTAACACACTCTTACACACACTTACCCACCCATACAGTCTATCACAGATGCACTCTTGAAACCATCCACCCAGTGAATCACCCACTCACACATCTATGCACAGAGTCGCACACACCCCACCCACACAAACACTCAGGCACCCATATAGATACTCAGACAACCAATCAATAACTCATATAGACACTCATGTAGCTATTCACAAACCCATGCAGCCACTTACACAGCAACAGACAGACGGATACAGACATTCACCCAGTTTAGTCACTAACCCATGCATTCAGTAAGATACGTTAAATCACTCACTTATAGAGTCAGTCACGCACCTACTAAATCATCCATACAGACACTTACACACCCACTCATTCTTCAATACGTCTTTTCCTATATATATTAAAAATATTTAAACTTTACAGAAACACACAGTCACTGGATGATGTCATCAGTGATGTCATTTGAGATGTCATCAGTGATGTCATCAGTGATGTCACTGACCATGTCATGAGTGATGTCATATGTGACGTCATCAGCAGTGCATTGCGGGGGCGCGAGTTATAGTTAGCTGAACTAACTATAACGGGGGAATTTCACTGGTTTTGTACCAGTGAAATGTCCAACTAACTATAACTTTCCCTAAAACCTATGGTTTTTTCAGTCAATTTCTAAGGTTTTTTAAATGCTAATTTCTAACTATAACGTGCCTGAAACCTATGGTTTTTTCAGTGAATTTCAAAGGTTTTTTAAATGCTAATTTCTAACTATAACGTGCCTGAAACCTATGGTTTTTTAAGTGAATTTCAAAGGTTTTTTTAAATGCTAGTTTCTAACTATGCCTACAGAGGTAGGACATGTGAAGAAAGAAGAAAAGCGCAGAAAGAAGGAAGACAAATGCAGAAAGAGGCAACAGAAGTCCAGAAAGACGAAGAAAAGTTCAAGAAGAAGGAAGAGATGTGCAGAAAGAACCAACAGAGGAGTAGAAAGTACTCCTGTGCCCCCAACTTTTGCTGATGGGTACTGGTGGTAACTGACTCTGTCTCTGGTGGTAAAAGACACTTAGAATACAGTGAAAACACCTACATACACTAGGGAACACTATGCGTTGGGGTACCCCTGTGATTAGCATGACCTCCTCTGTATTTGCCATGACTTAGTGCCTGGGTCATTGGATGAGTACATGGGTACTGACTGGATGATTAGAGTACTGCAAGGAGAGTGGATGTGTTTTGGCGGAGTGATTGGATAAGTACATGGTGCTCGTTGGTTGATTGAGGAGTGCATGGGTAGTGACAGGGCGATGGCTGGACTGCATCAGTAGTGCTCAGGGTAAGTTGGAGGATTAATTCCCCTTGAATCCTGAGGGTCCCTATTTGATAAAAGCCCTGGCGGTGGTGGTCCCCGGGCTTGGGGGCCTTGGAGGCCCCCAAACATTAAAAAACAAGCCCCGGGAGGTGGCAGTCCCCGGGGCTGTGGGGGCCCCCGCGGGCCCTGCATATATTTGTTGGCAATGCCCCCGGGACCTGGCCCACCCGGGGGTCTCAATTAAATGAAGCGCGGTATCCCGTGCTTCATTTTTTTTTTACATTTCGGCGGGATCCGCGAGCCCAGTGTGAATTTCGCCAATTTATTTTAAAAAAATGCTTTTTTGGCCCAGGGGTCCTTGTGGGACCCCCTGAGCAGGCCTAGGGGTCAGGGTGTTTCTACCCTGCCCCCTTTTCTTCTTTTTCACCTTTGTTTCCCTGTTTTCTTGTGACTCGGTTCTACCGAGTCACAAGATGGCTGCCAACACTTCCTGGTTTGGAGTGTTGGCAGCCAATTAAAATGAAGCTCGTGGTCGGGAGGGTTCGCGGATCCACCGCGCCTCTAGATATCGATATTTGTTTTTTTACAATTTCTCAGCAACTACCGAACGGATTTACACCATTTTTAAAAAGGTCGCTTTCTGAGCCAAGCAGTTCTCAAATAGCGACAAAGCACTTTTGAATTATTTGTTATCTCTATGTTTTTTTATCCAGTTGACCACTTGATTAAATGTTACGCTTAGGGGAGAAAATGTGGTGTTACCAAGTTGGAGTTTCTTCTTCAGCTCGTCATTCTGTGATTCTGGTCAAATCACTTAATCTCCCCATGCCTACAACCAAAATGAGTTTGTCCTTGTATGATGTAACCAATGCTCATGTAAAGCACTCCAATATCTGACCAGCCTGCACTATATAAAACTGCAAAAAAACAAAGGATAAAAAGTGTTTTCCACACTGCTGTCATTGGGCTATACGTGGGCTACATCTGGGTGATATTTGTGCTACATTTGGGCTCATTTTTCTCTGGTGGCCATCTTGGGAGACTTCAATTACATTCATTAAACTTTATTCGATCTGATTTAGAAACATAGATCATAAAAGTGTACATAAAAACAGTAAATCCTCTTTCTTAATACAATACAGTGAGAATTAATTAAAACCAGTAGGTAAAAACGGGTGTTACAAAGCCCGGTTCAGAGCAACTTCAGGTTAACAGAATAGTAAAGTTCAATGTTTCGCAAGATCAATCTCATGTACTTTGTGCAAAATACGCAATAAGGGGTCCAAGTAAGATGCAACGCTCCAATACCTGACCAGTCTGCACTATATAAAACTGCAAAAAACTAAAAATAAAAAGTGTTTTCCACACTTCTGTCATTGGGCTATATGTGGGCTACATGTGGGTGATATTTGTGCTACATTTGGGCTCTTTTTTCTCTGGTGGCCATCTTGGGATACTTATTTGTTATGAAGTTTCCTAATTTCCTCATTTACTGCAGTCTCCTCAGTAGGAAATGCTTTCAGTTTTTTACTTTGATTCCATCAAGAAGGCATTCAGATGTGTCACACATTTGCCATAAATTCAGAATGTTAGCACTCTAGTTGCTCATTAGATCACTGTAGTAAAGCTACTGCTCACCAGGGAGTTAACTGGAAGTCTACTGCTAGTATTGAAAGTGATTGTTTCAGTCTGCATGTCAGAATTTTCTAATGAAATAGAAGAGGATTTGAGATCACACTTAAAACATGCCCTAATTTTTCTTTATGCAGAACTAACCATAATTTCTATGGCAAGATGAACCCCCTCATTTTTTTCCTTTTTAAATTAAATGTTTTAAGTGTTACCGGTTTATTCCAATCAAGATGGCTTCAGGTGTGCCATAATTTTGTCATAAGTTAGACTGTTAGCGCTCTAGTTGTTCTTTAGAACACTCTGGGAAGCTGCAGTAGAACACAAAGGAATCAACTGGCAGGCTGCTCCTATTGAAATATAACAGGAAGATATTTGTAATCTCACTTAAAACATGTCCTAATTTTTCTTTCTACAGCACTAACCATAATTTCTATGACAAAATGAACCCCCTCATTTTGTTCCTTTTTAAATTAAATGTTTTAAGTGTTACCGGTTTATTCCAATCAAGATGGCTTCAGGTGTGCCATAATGTTTTCATAAGTAAGACTGTTAGCGCTCTAGTTGTTCTTTAGAACACTCTGGGAAGCTGCAGTAGAACACAAAGGAATCAACTGGCAGGCTGCTCCTGTTGAAATATAACAGGAAGATATTTGAGATCTCACTTAAAACATGTCCTAATTTTTCTTTCTACAGCACTAACCATAATTTCTATGACAAAATGAACCCCATCATTTTGTTCCTTTTTAAATTAAATGTTTTAAGTGTTCCCAGTTTATTCCAATCAAGATGGCTTCAGGTGTGCCATACTTTTGTCATAGGTAAGGCTGTTAGCGCTCTAGTTGTTCTTTAGAACACTCTGGGAAGCTGCAGTAGAACACAAAGTAATCAACTGGCAGGCTGCTCCTGTTGAAATATAACAGGAAGATATTTGAGATCTCACTTAAAACATGTCCTAATTTTTCTTTCTACAGCACTAACCATAATTTCTAAGACAAAATGAACCCCATCATTTTGTTCCTTTTTAAATTAAATGTTTGAAGTGTTATCAGTTTATTCCAATCAAGATGGCTTCAGGTGTGCCATACTTTTGTCATAGGTAAGGTTGTTAGCGCTCTAGTTGTTCTTAAGAACACTCTGGGAAGCTGCAGTAGAAGACAAAGGAATCAACTGACAGTCTCTGCCCTTGTTGGATTTACATGTTTTACTGAGAATGTCAGACTTCATTCTCACATGACTGAGAAAGATAATGTGAATTTACAGAAAATATGCTCTCATTTTAGCTTCTGGAGCACCTTCCAAACCTCTGTGGGACAAGCATGAGAAAATTGTTTTCTCTCAAACATGATTCATGAAATCCCAGCAGAAGGTTTTTCACAGGGTAAAATCACCCTAGAACACACCACAATTCCTAAAATTAGTATGGTACCATCAACAAATGAATTCTAATGTAACTAAAGTCTGTTATCACCCTTTATAGTTCTCCTTTTGGTGACCCTCAAAATCTTCTATTCACTACAATGCATTTCATTGGGGTGCTATCATGTATATTGGTCTCAAGATGGCTGCCAACACTTCTTGGATGAAGTGCTGACAGCCAATCAGATCTCACGATGACATGTGTGGTTAGGCTCCGCCCAGATATATATAGTTCTTTTTCCTTTAATATTTAAACAACTACTGAACGGATTTACACCATTTTTGAAAAGGTCGCTTTCTGAGCCAAGCAGTACCTTTATGCCAAATGTGGGGTAAATCCGTTCAGTAGTTTCCACTGTAGCCTTGCACAAAGTTCCCTATGGGAAATTGATTTTTTGACTCTTATTTTTTGAATTTCTCAGCAACTACTGAACGGATTTACACCATTTAACAAAAAGGGCTCTTTCTGAACCAAGGGCTACCTTTTTGCAAAATTTGGTGTAATTCCGTTCAGCAGTTCGAGCTGTAGCTTTGTCTAAAGTTTCCTATGGAAAATAACATGGAGAAAACACGTTTTGGGACCCCCTTTTTTCTCGGCCCTCGCTTGCCAAATCACCCCGAAACTTTCAAGATAGGAGTGGACTGGAGCGCTCCACGAGTTTTGAAAATTTTGCGAAGATTCGTCGACCGGCGCCAAAGTTATTGGGAATAGAATGTTGTGAATTTCCTATGGAAAATAGGTCCTAACTATAACTACCTACTGGCGACTGCCAGTAGGTAATATATATATATATATATATATATATATATATATATATATATATATATATATATATATATATATATATATATATATATATATATATACATACACACACACACACACACATATAGTGTAGTATAATTAATGAAAATATTTATTTTACATCATATTATTTTTTATATTTTAAATGTACTACTATGAAAATATATATGTATATATTTAATACAAATATTTATTTTATGTTATATTAATGTTGTACATTGTAAATGTGTTAATATGAACAAATATATAATTGCTAATTAATTATTTCTTAATTAACTTACCAGCCTAGACCCCTACAAACCTATCAGCGAACAACAAAAATATAATTAAAATAAATAATTATTACTTGATTTGCTTCCCACCCTAGCCCCCTACAAACCTCGCAGCATGCAACTAAAATATAAGTAAAATATAAGTATTCCATAAATTACATTATTAAAATCAATTAAATAATTAATTAATAATTAAATGCTAATTATGTATTTCTTAATTAACTTCCCACCCTATATAGCTACAAACCTAATAGTCTGCAAATCACATATAATGGGAAAAAATTAATATTACATCATTCTCATAATAAATATTAATCATATAATTAAATGCAATTTAATAAATAATTCATAATTATTTAATAATTAACTTACCACCCTATCCCTCTATAAATCCAACAACCCACTACAACACTATAAATTACTAAAAAAAAAAAGAAATAAAAAAATTCTAGATCTCTTAAAATTGCAATCTATATTTAAAAAAATAACTTTTATATAAACAATAACACATACAATTAATTTATCAACTAAAACACATTTAAATAATTATAAAATGATATTTTTAAACACTATATTATTGAAAAATTATATTAATAACATCATTGGTATTCAAAACGATATTACTTACCTCAAAAAATCTTGTCAACGATATTTGTGCACCAAAATATTTGTGAATTACGATATTTATTCTCTGATATTTCTGCCTCCCGATATTTTTAAATTGATATTTTGTCCAAATACCCTGTAGGCCCATTGTACCAGGGCAAAAGCTGCAACTACTGCATTCGCAAGGGGAGTGCCTGGCCTGTACAACTGCCAAACTGTGACATGGATGTCGGTACATACATTCTGAAACACTACTACCTTGACAGGCAGGTCTGCAGAAAGGGCCATTTTGCCTGCTTTGTCCTGCAAAACTTCCTGAACTCAGTCCATTACTCAGATTCTTCACCTGTGGGAGAAATTGCCATGGTATTTATTCTAAAGGAGAGAACTCTGTGGTTATAATATCCACCAGAAGCATACATTACTTACTTGCTGTAACACTCTTTCTGGTGGATACTCTAGCTAACTGCAAATTCATCACTGTTCTCATTCCTCTCCATTTTGTGGAGTAGACATCTACACAACGTAACAAGGTCCAAAGTTAGATTTTGGCACACTGTCACTTGCAATTTGTTTACACTGATCCGCATCTGAGGGCGCAGAAAGTGAAAGATTTCAAAATTGATGTCAGCAAGCCAGAGTGGTGCCCATATGCAGCCCTGTTTCATCACTTCCGGGAGGTACAAGATCACTGTGGAGCTACACTGCGCCACCTGGAAGCAAGCAGGAGTCATTGCCTGAAGATTTTTCTGGATCTCTGGCACCTGAGATAGTATAAAGGCAAGCAACTTGCAGTTAAAAAGAATATTCACCAGAAAGGGCATTACTGAAAGTAAGTAACTTGTTAATTGTATTGATCACGATCCTGTATACCAAAACTGGAGCTATTCATAAGCCAAGTCCTTCCTCCTGAATAAAATACCATGTGTAAGAAAATAATATAGGATAGCACTATAGAGGGTGGTTTAGAGACACAGACCCGTTGCTGGAGGGATGCTGAAACACGGAGTTTCGACTTCTTGCCTAAAAGCACAATAAGGTTCCCTGGCGGTGGCTCAGCAGTTAGGGCCATTGTAAGATGCAGCTGGTGCTGCTGTGGCACCGCGATGCATATTACAAGTTTCAGGACCCCCAGCGTTTTAATGGAGGGCTTTCCTCCATGTAAAGCCTGGCAGTGCTGAAACAAAGGGGACCCTACAGGGCCCCCTGTGCCTCTCAGCTTGGTGATGCATGCAGGGGGGCACAACATGTGCCCCCCTGTGTCATGCGCCCCAGTTCCTGCATGGGATGTACTTTACAGTCCATGCTAGGCAGGAACCTATGTGGCGTTTCCATTGCGGTGCCTTTTTCAAAGGCACCGCCACCTTTGAAAGAAGGGCCGCCTCAAGAACCATCATGCCGCCAGCCCGCCAGACCATAAAACTGCTTGTAATCTGGTGGGCGGGTGGCAGCGACTCTTGGCGGTGCGCTGGCGTGGCAGTGGCAGGCTGCCCGCCCCCACACCGCCAAGAGTCAGAATCGGGCCCAATGATATAGCGCATTTCGGCTCTCTCATTGCGCTGGTGCAATTCAGGCAGCCTAGTGCCAACTCAGGCACCCTTACGCCATGCTGCAAGGGTGCCTCGGTTATGGGAAGGATTTTTTTGTGTGCAGGAATGAAAGCCTTCCTGCACAAATCCAATTTTTAGAGCAGGGGTCTCCAACCAGTAGCTTGTGGGCTACTGTAGCTCTCCAGCTACCTCTGAGTATCTCACGTGTGTGCAGCCCAGCTTATTAAAATAGAAAGCTTTTGCTTGGTTGAATTTATATATATATATAATAAAATTGAGATTATACAACACTAATAATATTAGTAGCCCTCAATGCGTTTCATTGAAGATGAGTAGCTCTCAGTACAAGAAAGGTTGGAAACCCCTGTTTTAGAGGCATGTTCCCCTTTGTGTGTGTTCTGCAGAATGCAGCACACATGGAAAGAGTAAGTAATAGGGAGAAATTAAGAAATTTCTCCTCTCTTCAGTAGGCTCACAAGTTTGGCACAAACCCAGGTTTACTGTCTTTAGTAAATGGAGGTTTGTGTCAAAATGTTTGGGTGGAAACATGGAAATATCCATGTAATGCCTACCCAAAGCAGTGTAATGCAACGCAGCGCAAGGAGTTGTGTTTCATTACTTTTGTTTTTTACAAAGCCATGCAAAGCTGACACAAATCAGCCTTGCATGGCTTTGTAAATCTTGACTAACATTTTGCACCATGGCGTGCCAAAAAAGTGGCTAAACCATGACGCAAAATGTTAGTAAACTTGGACCTAAGCCACAATAATGCTTAAGTGCCATTTACAGTTACAAGTAAAGAAGGAAGAAAACACGACCCAGAGGAGTTCTCAGTAGCTAAATCTGCCTCAGCATTTCCATCCATCACTTTTTTGCTTACCCTTTCAAATCATGTCTGTTTGCCACGTCTCAGCAGGTGACTACATCTGTCTTATCTGGGTCATGATGACTAACCTTGAGACCACTTACTGTTTGGGAGAGGCCAGAGTGCATTCCCAGTGAAAGTGAAAGGAGCCATGTCTGCCCGAGGCTTTTGAGGCCAGATTTGACCTGAGAGGCATGATCTGTGGAGCTAGGCTTCACACTCTGCTCTCAAATCATAACTTCCTCGCTCAAAGCAACCTGTAATGACAGGTTTCTGGCTCAGCGAGCCCCGCTTGCGCCGAAGGAAAGCTGGAACATTTTATTTTTTGGTTCAGAGGCTTTTTCATTGAAGTTTGTTGGTTTAGCACTTGCCTTTTCAGTACCCCCATCCTTTTGCAGTCGGATGGAGGCTCAAGATAGATTTCCTGCACTGTGCACACAGGACTCTGTTTCTGAAAATAGCTCAGGCTCCAAGCTGGTGAATTACCGGTTATAGATTCAAGTCTGGCCACTGAGAAGGGCCTGATTAAGAGATGGGTGGTCTGGCTGCTGTACCGCCGCTGCAGTGGTCTCCTGCCCGCCATATTACAATGTTCCGGATGGGCCAGCAGCAGTCTTTCTTATGGCGGAGAATGTTTTTTGATATTTGTCAATGCATGTGTGTATATTTTGACTGCACAAGTGTCGAATGCACACACATACATGACACATGTGAAAAATAATACCTATTACCCATTGTTGGAGTCTGGACCATATGTGCCCAGTCTAGTCAATGGTTAAATGGTGCAAAATGGACTTACCTGGATTTCGTAGCTAAAAGGGTCGTTTTCTTCGAGGTCAAGATGCTGCTGTGAAGGGGGGACCTGGAGGAAGGGATCCAGGTTGGAGACTGAAAGAAAAGGTAATGGGTGAGTATTCACCCCAAATCCTTCCTTTCCGATGACTAAAAGCAGGCGGTCCTACCTCAACGGGCGGCTCATCGGAAAGCAAACTTGTAATTCGGACAGTGAAGAAATTTCTCTGTACTGCCCTATGACAGCTGCTTTTCTTCCGACCAATGCCGCGACAGTCAGTGAATGGCTGTCGATGTCAGCGGAGTGCTCTGGCATCTTTTGAATAGCAATCCAACAACATTGTAATGCGGTAGGCAGACGGCTTAGTCGGCGGCGGTGCATCTGATGCGAACGCAGCGGTGGTCCAGCCGAACTCGTAATCAGGACCTTAGCCATTCCTCCTCCTAAAATGTAACAAATGAAGAAATTAGAGTTTTAAAATAAATAATATATGGATTAAGGTACTACTTACTATGTAACAGAGGAGTTGTTTATAATATCGCACTTCCCAATGTTAATTGTGATATTATTTTGTATTAACGGGGGAGTACTTTATTCTCTTTAACAATGCATGGCCAGCCATGTCCTTACCCGCTTCAATATTTGATGCCTGACTCGCCCTGATGTTTATAGGTTTAGCCAAATCTCGGCTTATAAATAGGGAAGCCGTGCTCCATGCTGCTGCCCGAGTCCTTCCCGACAAGGGTGAAATTCAACCATATCAACCCTATTCTCTCTTCTGAATGGCTGCCTCTGGAAGCATGGAGCCTTCACAAAACCGGGTGGATCTCACTCAAGGACATCCACTGAATTTTCCATCATATCTGGTCTATAAACTCATTCTAGCTTGGAAACGTAAAAATCTAAGAAAACCATCTCTAATTCTTATTCTACCAACATTTCTGAAATGTTCTAGTCTACATAGAAACATGCCTTTTCAGGGACTGCCCCAAAACCAGGAACTCTAGTCTCTTTTCAAAGATAAAGGAAAGCTCCATCATTGGGCCAAGCTAGACGGGGACTAAAAAAAAATCTAGTTAGATGCTGGTAGATATCTGGGCACCTGACTTTTTCAAACACTAGTCACATACGCCACTAAGATGGAGCTGACTGTTATCCATATAAGCAAACTCTGCAACCGCCTGTCCTTTCAGTTCTTTTTAATTATGCCTCTGCTTTTTGGTGAATATGCAGCATCGGACAGTCATTGATTTATGTCACCTCATGAAGTGACCTTTGTGTTTGTAGAGTGCGTGAGGGTAGTCCACCTAAATGTGCTGTAGACCTACTGATAAACAGATGCCTGGAAAACACAAATGAAGCTGCATGAGATCTAGTATAATGTATACAAAAATTCAATGCAAGATATGTCCTTTGCAAAGACTACAGCATTGATGGTACCAAAGACTGCCTTCTTTCTGCCAAAACTACCAAGTATGACGAAGACTGCCCTGAACCTCCCAAAGTACAACATCCATTGGACACTGTAGCCACAACTTAGTTGTTGGGAATTTATTGGTTTTGGCTGAGGCCAAGTGGCAGACTTAGGCCCTGATTTAGAGTTTGGCAATGAAGGTACCCCGTCACAAAGGTGATGGAGCACCCTCTCCGCCAAATTCTGATTCCACCTGCTTAGTGAATGAGGTGGGAAGTAGACTGAGTTAGCTACAGATGTGAATGCAAATGAAGATGGACATATAGAATTTCCATATTGAATGTGTGTAGTATGAGGGCCCAAAGAGCCAACTAGTGACAAATGACAGTAAGACAGTTAGATGTACCTAACTGAAGGAGTGGTGAAAATGTTGGAAATAAGACATTTATTTGGGTATCATCTGCATAGAAATGTAGTAAGAAATAACACCAGGAGGTGACTACACCAAGGAAAGTAGTGTAGACAGAAAACTTGAGTTGTCCCAGCCTTGGGGGGCATAAACTGTAAATAAAGTTGGTGGGGGTTAGCTTAGAGTCTAATGTTCTTGGCCTCCTTGTCCATGCGTAAGAACCAAAGCCTTAACTTTAAAGGAAGCTGCAATAACTACCCAAATAGTTAAATCATTCTTCGAAGACCTGTGTTTGTTGTCCAGAGACCTTGAGATTATAGTTTTGAAGCTCATGTCTGTCTGAGAAACTGGGACTCAATGTGCAGTGATGGCTTTGTGTGGAGCAAAGTGGGTGACGCGGGTACAAATGCGGCTGGTTTGCCCAAGTCTGTGCAGGCAGTGCCTGAAACCCCTTCTAAGTACTAAAAAGTATGATTTTGCAGGGAGAAGGCCTCTGAATCACCATTTTGTTTTGTTTTTTAAAGCTCCTCAAACAGAGGTGCTCTACAAAGCAACACTGCAGTACATAATGCCAAATACAGCTTGGGTGGTTACACACATAATAAAGAATGGTGCATGGGACTGAATAATGGGATCACACACCTGGGTGAAAACAAATAATGAAAACAAACTGACAACAAAATCTGTGAGAAAGTGACAAAGATTACTGCAGTCGGACTGAGCTCAGACACTTTGAGGAGCTCTCAGGAGGGATGGTCAAGAGGCAGATCTTTCAAACTGGATGCAGTGAGAAATCAGCCTTGTTTGAAATAAGGAAGGAGGTAGCTCTCAGTTTTCGGCCAAGAAATCCAAAAGGTCTCAGACACAAAGGAAATCAGGGGGATATTGGGACAGCTGATAGATGGAGATCGGCTGATCCTATTGGCCAAGAGAGAGTGTGCGCTCTCGATTAGGGATAATAGTTAAGGAGCTGAGCCCTATATTTGGCAGTCAGCCATTTAATTTATAATGACAGGATGGAGCTGATCAATGGCAGAGCATGAAATACATTTACATACATGTAAATTGTTAGACTATTGATGACTTTATCCGGGGGCAAAGGACATATTAGAGAGGCCTGTTAGTCATTTCAGTCATCACATTTTCTTGTTACTAAAGTCATGAACAGTGAAGTGGCCCCACAGAAGTATTGGTGTGGATGAATGTTTAAGATGTTGAGTAGAATTAGTGATATAAGAGATTTTAGGCATAAGCAGTTCAATTCTTCCTCCTAGGTTTTAGGGAGCAAAAGTGTGTCATGGTTTCTAAGAGAAATGAGATTGGGAAGTGAAGAAAAGGGGATGTAAACAGTTTTTAGGTCTCGGCCTGCACCAGCGCTTGCGCTGGTCTGGCGGAGAGTTTTAGTAAGCGGGTTTTGGAAGTGCAAACCCACTGGCTTTCGGCTGGCGACCAGCTTGCGTTCACGATAGCGTGCACGCGCGCAGCTGCCATCTGGGTTTTCTATCTCTTCCTCATTTCCTCGTCATGGCTCATTAACTCTCTGGACTCTGATGTTTCAATCGCAGCAGCAGCTCACATTACCAACTGATGGCCCTGGACTACAGTCACATGAAAAACAACAGCGATTAGCATTGAAATGCATGCTTTTTTTGTCTAGTTAGAAATATTGCTTCGGTGGGTTGATTTCACCTTATATCGCTATTTGTTTCATATTGGGAGTCACAGCCTAATTACCAGTATTTTTGTCTCACTCTGTTTTTTTTTTATATTTATTCGCGCAAAGCACAAAGCTATATTTAAGGTTACTTTTTCCGCGTCACTTCTTCACTCTATTTAAACTCCACACCCCCACTCTTATTGTCTCTCTCCTTCTCTCTCTCTCCCCTCTCTAATTCTCTCTCTACTTAATTAACTCTCCCTCTCTATCTTTTTTAGCCTTTCATTCTCTCTCACCCCTTTATCTGTTTCTCTTTCAAACTCCTTCATTCACTCTCTCTCCCCTTCTTTCTCTCTCTCTATCCCGCTCCACTCTTTATTCTATGTACACCCTTTCTCTCTCTTTCTCTCTCACCACCCTCTCTAGTTGGGCATTATATCTTCACTCTATCTCTCACTCGGCAACACCACAGCATCACTCAACATCACCACAGCATCACTCAGCGCAACCACAGCATCAATCAGAGCCAGCACAGCATCAATCAGAGCCAGCACAGCATCACTCAGCACCAACACAACATCTCTCAACGCCATCACAGCATCACTCAACAGCATCATTAGTGAGCACAGAATTATCTACTGTCTGACATATGTAAGATATTCAGAAAATGTAGATTGAAGAATGGTTGAGAATGGGAAAAAGGTAAAGAAAATGTATGTATATTAAGCTTCCACATGACAGAAAAAAGGGATAATGTCTCTGAGTGTAGTAATATAGATGGAGAATAGAAAACATCCCAACACTGAACTCTTCTATCATTGCTGTGTCAGGTTATGGCGAGGGTTCATCGGTTTCTGTTTCAGTGTCAGTGTTAGCGTAGGGGCAGAGGTTCCCTTGGAGTTAGTGAGCTCTACCCGAGTAAGCACTATTTCGGACAGTAGCAATCTTTGTGCAATTGAATTGAGGGAGCACCCTCAGCTTGACGATCAAGTTTGAAAAGAATGAATCAGACCAGTAGGGGTGACAAAAAGGTGGTGAAGTTGCCTCCAAGATGAACTTGATTTACATCTTCTGACTAAACTCATGATTGGAGTGATCAGACACCACGTTCTTGGTGTTAACCCTCCTGGAGAGAAACAGCAAATATGTTTCTAAGACCTAATGGAGTTCATTCGAGGCAGATCATGTGTACCAGTGGAGTGATGTGCAGTTTTACCACTGGATGGGGGGTGGAGTATTCAACCTTCACTATCTGTTGTAGAGTGCATGGCACAGCCACATGTCCTTCTGTCTGTTGTAAAGGGCTTAAACAGAAGCCCCTGACCAACAAAGCAACCCTTTGCAGCTTTGACTGTGCTTATTCATTCTCAGTATGGGTGAATGGAAGAGCAGTACAGGCAGATTTGCAATTCTTTAAGTTTACTGCTTCTTTGAAGCAGTCCTTTCAACACTAAGCAATTGACCTTCTCTTCCTAACCATATACCTGCTCCCAGTATGAGTGGTACTGGCTGGGGAGGAAAAAGAGTACAGAGCAATCAGTGGTAGAAGTTGGACTCCCTGAAAAGACACGTTTTCGGCTTGTTTCTGAAGTGCAACTGCAAAGGTTTCCATGTCAGAAAATTGTGTACAGAAATGTCGTCTGACATAGATATTGTGTCTTGAATATGACTTTTCACTTGACTATAAGCTTTATGTCCTGTACAACTGGGTCACCTATGCTCTACATAAGTGACAGTTTTTCCTAGGAGTCTTTGTCATGATGGTAGTTGTTAGACTTGGCATCTTTTGGCGTGTTTCCCCTGACTTTTTGCTTTCTGACCTCCCGGTTTTGACTCTGTTTTTGCTGGTGTGATGATTCTGCGCACTTTCCTCACTGCGGTCCAGTGGGAAAGTGCAAGTGCTCCTGTATAAAATGTATTATGGATTGGTGTTTCCATGATTGGCCTATTTGGTTTATGTGTCAGTCCCTTGTAAAGTGCACTGCGAGTGCCAGGGCCTATAGACCAAATGCTGTTGGTGGGCTGCAGCACTGAATTGTGCCACCCACGCAAACAGTCCGTAAAGTGTAACTCGGGCCTGCCAACGCAGAGCCTGTGCGCAGCCTGGGGCTGCCATGTCGACTTGGCAAGTGCACACACTGGCAAGTCCCTAAACCTTCCCTTTGCTACATGTTAGTCACCCCTAAGATAGGCCCAAGGTACCCCTGTGGGCAGGGTGCGGTGTATGCGAAAGGTAGGACATGCCCGGGTGTGTGCGGCATGTCCTGATAGTGAATTACAGCCTAGTTCGTTTTTCACTATTGCAAGGCTACCTGTTCCCCCTAGGCCAGAACGGGCAGTTTTGATTATTACAGCTTATAATCCTAACTGACCCCGGGAACATGGTAGAAATTCGAGTTTAGTATGCCTGGACTCAGAATGATAAAATGCAGCTTTTAGTGAAGTTGGTTTTAACATTCTGTGTTTGAAAATACCACTTTTAGAAAAAATGGGTATTTTCTTGTCTAACCATCCAAGCCTGCCTCTGCGAGGTTGTGTATTCCTTGTCTGGAGTGTGAGTGACAGGGGCTGGGGGATGCCAGGAGACAGGGTGAGTCAGCACAGGGCTGAATAGCAAGATCTACATGTAGATGGGTGGGAGGGGTCGCACCTGGGCCCTGAATAGGACAGTGCCTTCCCTCCACAATGCTGGCTCCACCTCCTGTGGTGCGTCTGATGTCCCTGGCCTACTCACTGAAAGAAGGGACGGAGACTTGTCAACAAAGTGCTCCAGAACTGGTTTGGACTAGGCAAAGGCCTCTCTGCCTTCAGAGAACAAAGGAATTTGGGATATAAATATTGGGGCCCTGACCCCATGAATTTAGATCTCGCTGGAATCAAGGAACCTGCCAAGACGAAGAGCTGGAAGAGCTGCCAGGAGGAGTACTGCCCCTTTGCTGTGTTGTTGCTTTGTTGGGTTGGCCTGCAGCTGCTGCTTCTGCCTTGGGCAGTGAAAGGACTGGACTGAACTTTCTACAAACTTGTGCTGAGTATCTCCAAGGGCCTGAAACCGAGCTGGCCTCCTGTTAAGAAGTCTCAGGGACTACAAAGACTTCACAAGCCTCTGGGTACCGCTTCTGGAACGCTGTTTCAGTTGCCACAGAGGAAGGGAACTGCAACCGACTCCGTCAACCGAATCCATCCCTGGCCGGTGACCTGTTTGCACCGCAGACCGCATCGCCCCGCTTCGCATCGCAACCCTGGTCTCACCGTGGGCGACGTCCGACGCCGCCAACATCGAGCCGCTGCTTGCACCGTGACCTGTGGGCACCGCAGTTCGCATCGCATCGCTTCACTGAACCAACCGGACCCGACCGACGCGGTCGCTGCAACTGGCTCAAGAGTCGTGACCGCACCGCAGTTGGGGCACCGCTCGCACGTCTGCGACGCACCGCTCCGACTCGCACCGCTGTCCGACGCCAGCTCCCGCACTCCGGCTTGGTCGCCTGCATCGCAACCTGTCAGCACCGCATCGAGCATCGTCTCGCCCTGCATCGCACGCCTTGGACTCACCGACTCCGTCTGCACGACGCTCATCGAGCCGCTGCCTGCACCGCATCGAGGGACACCGCACCTTGCATCGCTCCGTCTTGCACCGCAACCGCGACGAACGCCGACCGGCTCGTACACTCCGTACCAGCCACAACGAGAAAGGTACTGTAACCGAGTCTGTTCATGACTCTGCTGGCCCGTATCGACGCGGTCGGCTGGAACTGTTAGACTCTGTGGTTTTCAGCATCGCGGTAGGCTCGGACGGAGCTACCGACTCGTACGAACTTTGCTTTTGTGCTATTCCTGCAAAGAAGAAGTTAACGTATCAAGTATTCATTCGTAAAGTACAGTATTGTGGATTTTTGTCGTAATTGGTCTTGTCTTGAGTATATAAAATATTGGTTATTTTTCTAAACTGGTGTGGTGTCCGTTTGTAGTGCTTACACTGTATTACTGTTGGTTATGTGCAAATGCTTTACACACTGCCTCTGAATTAAGCCTGACTGCTCGTGCCAAGCTACCACGAGGGTGAGCAGTGGTTACTTCACGAGTGTAACAACCCTTACCCTGACTAGGAAGAAGGGTCCCTACTTGGACAAAGGTGCGAGCCCTTGCCAACTAGAGATCCCATTTCTAACAGTAGTGCATAAAAGTATTTTTTTTTAATGAGCTTAAAGTACAGCAGCACTTTAAAGTCTGAGTTTATTAAATACAACTTAAATCTACATATATTACCTTCCTTATTCATATATACCTTTCATGTACTTATGTATCTTTATATGTATTACTTCAGCATCTCCAATGCACTACCCTATATCTCACCCAATACCTCTCTCAATATACCCTCTACCTCCACTCTGTGACTCATCCCAAACCTTATTCTACTACTCTCTCCAATGCACTATCCTATTTCTCACCCTATACCTATCTCAATATATCCTCTACCTCCACTCTCTGATTCACCCAAACCCCATTCTGCAACTATGATCCCCCAAATAAACCTTTTTAGACTCCTCCCTTCTCCTTGCATCATCTTTAACCTCTTTTACTATTCAGATCTCCCAAAACAACCTTTCTAAACCCTACCCTCTGACTCTTCCCCCTCCACCTTCCTTTACTCATTCCAAACCTCCTCCTACTGCCATGTTCTAAAAAAAAATCCTTCCCTCTTCTATCTCTCCTCTATCCTCTTCAATCCAACTAACAGACTCGCATGTCCACCACTCAAATTAATTACATATTTCCCTATACTAATTCCCCACTAATCGGTTCCGGAGTAGAGTGCAACCCACTGAAAAGTGCCTCAACACCTCTTCAGGGGTAGCAATCGCTATATAAATGCAAACCCTTCCCTCTTCTATCCCTCCACTATCCTTTTTCAATCCAAATAACAAACTCACATGTCCACCACTCAAATTAATTTCATATCTTCCTATACTAATTCACCACTAATCCCTTTTGGGTTCTGGAGTAGCATGCTACTCACCGAAAAGCGCTTCGACCCCTTGTCAGGGGTAGTAAGCGCAATATAAATGCAATTACAACTACCAAGCAGGTGTGCTCTTTATGTTTGGTCCATTGCCAGGACATGCAAAATGTTTGTGGGAAAGCTCTTGAAATATGCTTGGGCCATAACTCACATGGATGTTTTATAGAACACTTTGTATTGACACTTTCTGTAAACCATATAGCAGCAGAAAAAAGCAGCACCCTAGACAAATCATCAACTACACAGTTATTCATGACAATAATCTATAGGAGATAGTATACAACTAATTGATGGGAATGAAACAAATCTGCATAGATCGTACACAAAGTCCCCCCTCCCTACCCAATACCATTATACTGTTCCCACTGTCCCCAAATCCTCTGGAGCTGCTGGAGGCTTTCGTGAGCAACATATCTGGGTAGTGCTTTCAAGTTACATATATCCATACCCACTGCCCACTATAACGCACACAGCTTGATAGTGCATAATTGCAGCATAGAGTGTACTAGTTGAAGTAAGGAACAGAAAGGGGAAAACAGCTATGAACAAGCATTAACAAAGCCAATTGGTCTGGCTTTCATGCCAACAAATCCATGCACATATGCTGTGATAATAATGGTGGTAGTAAGGGCGATGGAGGTAGTGATAATTGCTGATGTTGTCAATAGTGGTATTGGTAATGGTGGTGACAAAAACGTTAAACAAATGTGTACTGAAATAAAAAATAAAATAAAAGAGGATTGCTTTCTGTGTATGCAAGTATGTGATAAAGAATGTATGATGACTGACTGAAATTTTTGATGTCATTCATGCACTGCAATGCAAGCACTCCATAGGAGGTGGAATAACCGCCAATAGCCAGAGGTGACAGAGTAATACTGTTCTGGGTGGAGTTGAAATTTACTTTACTCACATTTCAAAGAGGTGGGACCCATGAACAAGTTACTTACCCCCGGTAACACTCTTTTTATGGTGCATTCTCTATCTATCCGCCTGCGCCGTTCCATTAGAATATCTCCTTGCTTCAGACTGTATCTGGAGAATTCTTCAGCAGTGCACTTGCGCCGCGATAGTTGGCACTTTGTGGCTCCATGGTGACTCCATACTATCCCAGAAGTTTCAGAACAGAGCTGCAAATAAGCCCCACCCCTGCGAACTGATGTCAGTTTCTTAATCTTTCTCTTCTGTGCCCAAATATGTAGAGCACTTGAACAAATGGTAGGTGACAGTATTTCACAAATCTAACTTGAAGCTTTATAATGAGGGTCAGGAGTGCACTCCACTGAAAGGGGAGGATGGAGGACAGTGAGGAATCTGCAGTTAGTATTCACCAGAAACAGCATTATCACATGTAAGTAACTTGTTCTGCTGCTGGAAACTTCTAACTCAGATGCCTCACCTTTAGAATAGATACCACAGCAGTAACTTCCAAAAGCCAAAGGGTCTGAGAGGTGGACTCAGATCACCAAATCTTGCAGGACTGAGCAGGCAAAGTGGCCCTCATGCAGGATGCATGGTCCAGGCAGTAGCGTTTCGCAAACGTGTGCACCAAAGGTCATGTTGCAGCCTAGCAGCTGTCCAGGAGCTGCACCTCCTGCCAATGCTGTTGTGGTTTCCTTCACCCTAGTGGAATGAACACATAGGCCTTCATAGGTTTAGTTCTTGGCTAGTGCAGTTTCCTTTTTGGCACCACCTTCCCTTTCATCATTTCTTTCTTTCAGAGAATCCTACAAAGATTGTTAATCCACACAGTTGTCTTTTATGCAGTAAATGTAGGAACTCAAAGCCTTCTTAGGGTCCATTCGATGGCGCTTCAACTCCTCTTTTAAAGAGTAAGGTGGAGCAAAAACATTGTCAGAGTGTCAAACTTGCTGATGTGAAAAGGTGTTTCAAATAAAAGGAGGCCCAGGCCTCAGCACAAATTCATCCAAGAAGAAAGTGGTGTACAGCAGTTGAACTAAGAGCACCTGCAGTTCACTCACACAACATTATTATGACATTTCATGTAGTGCACAGCTACCCACTTGGGGTTTCCCAGGGCTTTGGCAATAGGTTGGATCTATCCATGTCACTTTAGATAAAAACAACCAGGTCTTTACTTGTCTGTCGAAGATCATAAATGAGGAACAGCCTCTCAAAAGTTCTAGGAGGACGTTCCATAGCTTGGGTCCCAGCTATGCAAAAGACCGGCCTCCAGTGCTGGTGCGTCTCACTCTGGGATCCATACAAATGGAAATTCCGCTGGAGCGCAAAGGACGTGCCGGATGATAGGCTCTAGCAAATTCATGAACACATCTTGGGCCAGCCTCTGATCTTGCTCTGTGCATATAGCACAAGGTTTTAAACTGAATTCGCATATCCACCTTAAGCCAATGGAGTTCGCGAAGGAGGTGCGAGGTAGAAGCACTTTTCAGAAGTCTGTATAATATTCTGGCTGCCGAATTCTGGAATTCTAATCATGCAGAGATGAGGGCATTCAATAAAACAGTTTTACACATCAGTTGTCACTGTCAACAACTCTGCATTGGCTCAAAAGGTGTGCACATAAGAAATGTCAATACTAAGTTTAAGTCCCATTGTCACATGACAAATTGGGGAAAACATGAGTCGGTCCTTTGAATAAACGCATTATAAAAGGCGGTTTTAAAAGAGAGGGTTGAGCAGGTAAAAAAAGAGCAAAAAGGCTGACAGATAAAACTTCAGCATGCCACTGTAAGGCCTTCCTGAGCCAGTTAAAGACCTTAGATCAGAAAGTTTGGCCTGCAGAGGATTGATATAATGAGCACCACTCAAGGCAATGAATTTCTCCCAAAGCCCGATATAGATGGACTTTGTTGAAGGGTGGGCTGCAAGCATGACACTGACTACGGCGGCCAGCAGTTAGAGCACATTTAACTGCTGCCACTCTCCATGCTTGAAGGTGTAAGTTGTGGAGTCACGGGTGTAGGACCATCCCTGTTGGAGAGACAGGAGATCCTCCAGAAGTAGTAGCCGGAGGGAAAATGCTCATGCCCATGAGCTGTAGGTAAGAGGTTCTCCAGGCACAGTCAGTGTGGTTAAAATAACTCTAGCCTGGTCCAGCCAGAAATTTGCCCGCTGATAAAATTATTTTATTCCCTTGCAGTGCTGCCAGTCACCCACACTGCGCTGCCTACATGCTGGCTCCCAGCAATTTTCTGGTCACTTGACACACCAGTTGTTTCGCCGTGCTACTCTATTTCCTCGCTCCCTGGATTCTGTTGGGGCAACCAATTATCTAGGTAAATTGGCTTGTGTAATAGCTTGCATGCCTGTACCTGGGCGCTCCTAGGCACATATAGAGCATTGATCCTTTATTTATATATTTTTATTACAATTTCAGATTATTGTATTCCGGTCCATGTCAAGCCGTGCCTATCCTGGGCATTGGCCTTGTTGGTGCATATATTCCCCACATGAATTGGTGAGCATTACCCACCAATAACACGCTGACTGGTTGCACTGCACTAGTTTGACAGTTTGTAGGCACGTAAATTTGCCACTCACCCTCCGCACCGCTATTTTACATTAGAGGCTCATGTCCACCCTGCTGCTTTTCTACCTTCTAATAAGGTGCTTTGCAACGCACTTGGGAGCCCTTAGGCACTTTACGCCCAGTTTCACCTTGCATTGTTGAATGACCTGATGATGATCCTGTAATTATGTAAGGATCAAAATGTCATTAACTCCTGCACACTGACCCTACTTATTGTATATTGTATTGAACATAGGGGCAGGAGTGTTTATTTGTGACCAATCATGAACTCATTTATGTCACATATTAATGCCAGAGTCGCTTTTGTTGTTTGATGTGTGCCCTTCATGTGTTGGGTCCTTACACACCAATTTTTATTTCAATAAATAAATAAATGTGGCTTTTAAATTGCCAATTGGGCATCTCGTCTGGGTGTAATCACTTTCCCAGTGCAGTGCCACATGGCAGTTGTGTTGTCCCTGAGGACCTGCATTAGCTTTCCCTTGAGGGATGGCAAGAAAGATTTCAGGGTCAGATGGGTAGCCCCAGGCTCTAGAAAACTGATATTGAGATATCTCTCTGCTGAAGACAAGAGGCCTCTTATCTCCTCCTCCCCCAGGTGACCTCCCCCAGCTCAGCAGTGATGCATCAGTCACAACCGTGAAGTCTAGTTGAGGAAGGAAGAGTGACCAGGTGCAAGTCAGGTTGGTGCTTGGCTGCCAAATCATTAGATCCTGTGCTGCCTTCTGCGAGAGCGGGATGGAGTCGAAGAGGAAGCCCTGATGCTCTGTCCACTAAAACCTGAAGGTCCAATACAGGGCCCGCATTTGCCATCTGGTGTTCAGGATGAGGAGGATTCACAAGGCCGGGAGTTCAAGAAGCCTCTGAACCATTGTCACCTAGATCGAGCTCTAAGTTAAAACATCAGGATCAAGTCTTTAATGTCCAGAACTCACTGTGGCGGTGTAAAGGTCACCATCCAGCGGCCTATGGCTGCCTGCAGTAAGCACGCCTTTAGCAGCCAGTCATCAAGGTATCGGAACACATATATCTCTGACTTTTCAATGTTGGCAGTGGCCACAGCAATCACTTTTGTGACCACCCGAGGGGATGTGGTAAGGCCGAAGTGCAGCACAGCTAATTAGAGCTATTCCGACCCCACAGTAAACCGCAGTTAACACTTGTAGGACTGCAGCATGGGTATTTGGAAATACACGTCCTGCAAGTAGAGACACTATTGAGTCTTCTGGATCCAGAGCAGAAACAATCTGTGACAGCATTAGAATTTTGAATTTTTCTTTTCTCAGAAAAGCATTCAGTGGTCTGAGGTTCAGTATAGTGCCTCTGTCCTTCTTCTGTATGAGGAAGTAGCATGAATAGCATCTCTTTCCTCTCCCTTAATCTGGCACCCACACGATGGAACTCTTGGCAGTAGAAGGTTCATTTCTTACAGCAAGTTTGAGGAACGATCAACTGAGAGTCACACTGACATGACAGGAAAATAGAGTAGGGAGGAAATGAAAGGCAGAGCACAACCACTCCGAATGATTTGGGGGGACCCATCTATCTGGCGTGACAAATCTACATCCAAGGAGAAAATGTTGCATATTGCCTTCTACCAGCTGGGTGTGGGCCTGCAAGAGCAAATTAAAGCTCTTGACAGCCACTGCAGCAGGGAAAGAAGAGAAAAGCTGGCCATGCTGCTGTAAACAGCTGTGGCCATCGCCACAACCTCTGCCCTGAAGGGATGTGGTAAGGCGGACCGGCAGCTTTGCTAATTGGAATCATTCCGACCCCACTGTTAACCACAGTTAACATTTGTGGGACTGCAGCATGGGCTTTGGAAACATGAGTCCTGCAAACAGAGACACTATTGAGTCTCCTGGATACAGAGCAGAAACAATCTGTGGCAGGGTTAGCATTTTGAATTCACCTTTTCTCAGAAAGGTATTCAATGTCCTAGGTCCAGTATAGAGGATAAGGCCTCCTTCCTTTTTCAGTGTGAGGAAGTAGCATGAATAGCAGGGGAGGAAGAGATAGAGAAAAGGTGGCAATGCTGGTGTAACTGGCCTTGGCCACCACCACAACCTCTGCCCTGAATGGACTGGGTCTGCTGCTGCACAGGCTGGGAGGGCTTGCACTGTCTGTAAGCTAGACCCATGGAATAGCCTGTAAATATCCTGTACTTTTGGTGGAACTGCTTGGTAGGAGGCAAAAGCCCAAAGAATCTTGCTGTGGTTTGACTGTCCTTAAATCTTTACAGTGCTGAATCAGCCTCCTCCAACAAAGCATGGATGTGCCTGCCCAGAAGGATCTGAAGGCTAATCTATCCAAAGAGAAAATTCTCTTTTTTGAAGGCATCAATACGTTTCAGCTCTTAATCCAAAGGGTTAGTCGGGAAGGCATTACACATGACTCTACTTGTCATCACCAGTACTGCCAGGCTTTCAGGCGAAGGATGTTTTGGGAAAAAATTATGATCAACAGGGGCCATTCTTTGTTACCTGGCCACAGGTCCACTGACTGGAGGGCTCAAGCATGGCTCAGTCCAAGTGTCAATCAGAGAGTCTGTGAGAGCCTCATTGAACTGCAATGGTCAGTCAGACGAGGTTTGACCAGATTGAAGGATCTTGGTGAATACATTTGCCTTAGTTTTAACATTAGGCAACTGTGAGTCTAGCATTATTGTGGCCCTTTACTACTTTTACTACTGTGAAAAAGGCACTTTATTCCATTGGTGGCCTAGGTGGTGAGATGTATCTAGCCCACTAGCATTCTGTAAATTAGCAGTATAGTGAGGGAGGGAGGAGGTTGGCTGCCTCTTTATCATCACTGTTTTGGACAACATTGTGTGTGCCATGAAATGCTTTAGAGTCTGATCCAAATAAGACCTCTAGCCTCTGATAGTACTGGAGGTGAGGCTGAGGACTAGAGTCTGGTTGCATAATTAGCGGCTGCTCTGTTATAATCTTGAAGCATGAAAAAAATGCAACTGGTGAGGGTAGTTACCTGCATGGGGAAATTGGTGAGGTGTCCCTGTACCTGGTATGTGTGCTTGTGTGGAAGAGGGCGCTCAAGGCTTTGGGTCAGCAGCTTTCAGAAGCAGTTATCAATCCCACCTCTAGATACCCAACGGATGGTAATAAGGGAGAGAGAGAAAGAGACAGGTTGTAGGAGTATATATAGACTAAACACGGATAATTAATGGAGATCTAAAAAAATCATATGCAACCTGTACCGAAATTATGCGAAAAGGAAACGTTTAAATCGATTTAACGTGGGTTACTTTCCGGAATATAGCATTTGGGTCCGCAAGCAGATTCTTGCACGCCTGTTATGAAGCCAGCAGTTCCACAGAAAAACAAACAGGACCAAAATATGTTTCTTTCACCGCTGATGACCGTTGTCAGAATAAAAGATAGAGTGAATTGCATGTGAAAGAGACTCATCAATGTCACTAAATGTTTAAGTTGCAATTACCATTGTTCTCAGAGAGATGCCATCGTTGACAGACTGCATTACGAGATCAGAACTGCCTAAAATAAGCCTCTGCAGGGTGCTTTTGAAGTCAAAGGAGTATTGTTCTGCATATCATATTTGCATCTGGATTGTACTGTTTATGCTGAACATCACTCAGTTAACTCGTGGTACAGAACCGCGGTACCTTATGTTAGTCCAGGACATGACTTTCCAAACCTTTACACTGCAAATTGGACTCTGATTCAGTTTTGTGGACATGTGCAGTACGTATGGTGAGTATGTCAGTTGTAATGAGTGGCAATTTCTTTGCAGGGGGATCCGAGGGTTGAACCAAGTTGCTTAATTAGTTACTTAGCTGGTATGAGTGCCCACTTCCCAGCAAATGTTTATGTGTGTGAAGTAGTTGACTGTAACAAGTGCTGCTGGATTCCTTAAGAGCCATTTAAGTACATTTTAAGGCTGTGGAGGGTGCACCTTCAGATTACTCTCTTAAAATGGGATGCTGTAAGGTGGTGTTTGGGGTTTCCTGGAGGGCTGTGCTGTTCTGAGCATGTTGACACCCACCTATATGGCATGCCTGTGCAGTGATGGAAGATAGCTCTGCCTACAATATTCCGTAGGAGGTTGTTTTTTAAGGTTGAGTGTGACTGGGGCCCCAAGATAGTCATTCAGGGCATACAACAAAATGTGTATATAAAGGGCATGGTTACCCAAATATTTCTTGGCATTAAAAAATAAGTATTTTATTTTTATTACCACAGCTCAACGGTGCTCATTTCATTGACATAGGGAGGAACAAAGATTGAGTGGATGTGCTGGTATTCACGCCTGTGACCTTGAGGGTCAAACACAGATCCATTTGTGTCACATTAGTCCACTAGCCGCCAGACCAAGGCTGAGGTACGTTGGGTGCTCGTGCTATTTTCTGTTCTGGGAGTTCTGCTGGACTGACAGTGGCATGTCTAGCAATGCTAAAGGCAGAAAGAAATAGATGATTTTTGTCTAACGGTCTTTCAGCCCCAACTGCTGTCTGGTTACAGAGAAAATGTAACTCTCGAATCTAGGCCACGCTGGCAAAGGTGAAAAGAAGGTAGACGTGCTCAGTGTTATTTTATTGACATTTGTACGTCACACAATCTGCCACTGGTATGGCATAGCAGTGCTTTTCATACGGGTTGCCTTACCAGGCGGTGTCCATCGCAGACCCTGAGCTTGATTCTGCTTGTGACAGTGTGCTCTCAGTAGGGTGAATGAGCACCTTCTTGTGTTAGGTGAATGTGTTAATCTTGTTTGCACTCCAGATTCAGCAGGAGAGGACTGTTGACCTTCATGGGCCTTCTATCATCTTTCATCAATGCAAACTCATCTGTTGCCTGGAAAGAAGAGGCTTGGTGATGGTTGGCTACACGCGGGCTTTAATGTCACAATGGACGAATAACTTCCATCCGCCTGGAACAAAGTCATTTCTTCTGTGTGACTGAAGCCCCGTGATGAGCCCTGCACGCAGCGAGACCCACAGATCCTTCTCTGAACCTCTATCGACAACATCAGTCGTTTCTCTCCACATCCACTGCTCAGGCAGACATACGCATGGTTTGGCAAGTAGGAGTTATTATCCTATTCTGGTCAGTGGAGCCGCCACGCTTCCACTGTCTGATCAGATTTCGCTCCATTGGCTTGCATCAGCATCCCGCGCGCCTGCGTCTTCCGCAGCTGAGCGGAACAGTGAAAAATCACAACCCTCTTGCACTGGAATTTCTGCTCAGCTTAGAGAACACCAAAAATAGGACTGGACACTAAAAAAAGTGACCCATATTCAATTATAGTGACTTTTCACAAAGCGTTAAATGGAACTATTTTGGGGGGGGGGAAATTTACAGTATAGCAGCATTTTAAAGCTTGCAGGGTTATTCCCATTGGCCAAGCCTGGAAACACCAGGTTTCCATTGCAGCTCTGGAAAATGAATACTTAGTTTGAGGCTCAATGTCTTGCACAAAGTACAAAGATACCCATTCCCAACCCTGTCCAGGACACTAAATATTACACAAATCAGAAATCTAGGAGAAACCAAATGGGAAAGGGATGAGTTGGGATCTCAGGGAATATAATTTGTCATGGCAGACCTGAATTCCAGAAACACCTATAAGAAATATAAACACAAAAATGTTATTAATATAGGGCAGTCAATATGCTTGTCTAACAACAAATGTCAGAAAGTCACCCATTTCCTTAGTCTTTAGTGAACTCATTTTCTTTCATTTATGATGGATGGCTTCTCATTTGAAAGTTACAGGTGCACAAAGGTGTGTGACTCAGGAACTAAGGGGCCCATTACGATGGCGGGCGGAAGCACAACCGCCGTGCTGGCGGATGCAAAAAGCACCAGTTACCGCCGGCACGCAGCAGTCCACACGCCCGCCCAATTACGATGCGAAAAGCAGGCCAAACACCGCCGGCAAGCCAGCAACACCGTCCGCCATCAAAGTGCGCCCGTACACGTAGCGGCGCAGCTCAACTGACACACACCGTCCGACGAAACACGTCCCGCCCGGCGCATAAATTACGATGCCGCAAACAAACGGCTCCCACGGCTAAGAGACACCGCACGTGAAAGAGAGGCGGTAACACGGACGCAGAGCACGGACAACGAAGAAGCGGCACCCCGAGCATGAATCCAGCACTGCAGGCCGTCCCCATGCTCCTGCTGATGCACCACCAAGGACGCAACGTACCGCGGAGACGCAGGTAGGCACACACACAACAAGTGCACGCAAACAGCGCACACAGTGCAAGGGCGGAAAAAGCGGACAACCCCCACCAGCGCGTGTACACAACACATCCACCATCGCATCCACATATGACACACAGGCCAAATCGTAACATCGCAGAACACATGTGTACACACCACCTGGGACTAGGAACCAACCACCCCGTCACGGCCCCAAAGTGCCGATGACGCCGCCACACATGCGCACAACGCAGAGGCCAACCGCAGCGCCATGCATGCGTCGCACACAGACACAGGGACACAACCAAGCAGCACACACATCAGCCCCACCCCGAACGCACATGACACGTGACAGGCCGGCCACAGACATGTCCCCAACGCCCAATTCACGGACAACACCCAACGCCACACAACCGACGCACACATGTCAGTGAAGACACGCAACAGCAGGACACACCCCAGTGTAACAAACATGGCGTAGCACACAGCGGCGGCAACACCAACTAGGAGAAGCAGGGCCCCTTCGGGAAGAGGAACGCCAGTACCACACAGAAACACCCATACCACCCTGCACATATGAACAAGACATATAAAACGGAACACCAAAGAGCCCGGGGACCGACAACAGGTGGCCCAAGAATAACATTCACACACAAGGCCCAACGCAGAGCGGAAAGGCAGCCTGCCGCCCACACAAGGGAGAGCAGACAGCACTGAATGACCTTCCATTCCAACTCCGAAACCACAGCCCTACGACAGAAGCCGGTGAATACAGCCATTGTCCAAGAATAGACCAACACAGGCATGCCGAGGAGACCGACCACAGGGCAGATAGCGCATATCACAGAAGCACACAACGGACGGGGAAGAAAGAAGAAAACACTCCCCCATGTCGGCCACATGCAAGTTAATTGGAAGGAGTCACACAGCACTGACCTTGAACTGTCTGAGAAGCATGTAGGAAGAGGGCCTGTGTCCTCCAAACAAGCCAACAGAACACAAGTCCTGTCTCCCTACGACTACACAGAGCTCACAGCAACCCCGGAGCGTGCACATTGCAGACTGCACACACAGCCGGAGCACGCCACCTCAACGAACCGCTGCGAAATGGCAACCGCAACACACCTACCCAACTACGCCGAACAGCTCAAGCTGTACAAAACCAACCTGTGCCATACATTGGGATGCGATCTCCTGTCCCTGCTGAACGTAAGTTACCGACTGACTTACCGCATCACATTGTTCAGCTGCGTCATGCCCGTCTTCTACTGTCGGAGGTGTCCCTACCAGCATCCCGTCGAGATATGCCTCTCCAACCCGGCATGTCTGAAGGCGGACCTGCTACCACTACTCCTCCCTCTGGACGCACACGACAGGGCCTGCTCTGCCTATGGGGGCATGGCGTATGTGGCCAACATCGCACCCGCACTGAAATGGGACCACTGTGCCTCCACACGACGGATCATCGATAACAGCTACATCGAATGTCACCCAGCATGCCCCATCATGGTCCTCCAAGGGACAACCTACGAACAACACCTTGACAGCCACCATCCGCTTCATTGGCTGGCAAACATGTACACCACCAATGACATGGAAGCCCTGCTGGACGGCATCGCATACCTGACAACCTGTAAATACGTCGGACCACAACGCAGGTTCCCCGAGTGACCTATGATGTCCAACCCCGCACCCATGCTTAGCTTCCGCACGGACTGGCCAGTCACCACCACAACAGCCATACCAAACGACCGGCAACTGTAACCACACCATCAACGACATCGCCATGACATCGGATATGACCGGGACATGCACACTGTTCCCCATCACATCCAGGAACACCGCATGCATCGTGGGAGGCAGTGGCATGGGCTCTGTGTATCGCACCCACATGGACGGAACTGCACGAACAACCAGGACACGACATGGATCCAGCGCCCATGGACACACACACCGCTCAGTGGACATGAATAGGTCGCCTGGAGTCTGTGGGTGCTGCACCCCTCCCACCCCCGCCCCGGGAATCCCATACCAGGACCTTTGCATGGACGACAAGTGCATACAACAACAACACGACCCCAGTGACTGTGACATGTCCAGTAACCACCACAGTGCAACAACAAGTGGCACGCCGCTGCATGCACGCAAGCACATGCCCTGATGTCATCTCACATGCACGCGTGCATGAGGAACAACCGCAGCAAACCTGTCACATGGAACTGAGATGGACTGTGCCCATGATGCCAAGCGGTCTGGTAGGCTACATGTATACCGTCTGTGTCAAAGTCCGCAGCTCCGCAGCTATACGTAAATGTACATTAGCACAGCCTTGGCCAAGCAGATGTCACTCTGAAGCCCACATCCCACATGCAACAGCCAATCACATGTAACCCCACACCCTATCCCATTTGCAATCATGCTCAGTATATCCTCAACATGTATTCCGCTGCCAGTAGTGTCCACTATACTGCATCACAGAGGACAGAAGACTCAATATAATGTTTGAAACCAAAACTGTCTGCGCTGACTCATTTCACAAGTACGAATGAGAGAGGATGAGAGTATGTGAAGTACACGGCAGTCGTGACATGACCATGTAGTCCACTGGTATTGGATGTCAACGCAAATGAGTAGCACAACTCTGGAAGACACACATGTGTCGTGTGAAGTCGTATGGACGCAGTGCTCAGGTGGGTGGGTGCGACGGGTAGATGCGCACATGCCAAGTTGGAGCACGCCGTGTTGGGAGGGGTCATGAACAGTACACCACCGCTTCCCTGGGCATTGTGAGAGGACACCTGTCGGGGGGAGTGAACACGTGTGTGCACAGCAGCCGGGCACACGTACAAAGCGGTACCAGGCGCACCTCAGCCCACCCTCTGTGGACAAGCTGGATCCTGTTGTGCGCCCGCCATGCCCCTTGACAAGGCACACACAGCCCCAGTCGACCAGGTGTAACCCCAACATAGTCAATCCGCACAGGCGATACAGGGCACGGGATGGCAGTGGAGCATGGTGTGTGAGAGGTCTCCTCGCGCTCCTCCTGGTCATATCACGCAGGCAATAGAACCTCAACGTCTAGCATGGCAAAAAGTCAAATGGAAGTGTAGGGGACGCACCACAGCACGAGCAGCACTGACGTCACGGGAGGTGGCTCGCACCATCCCATCCATTGCCCATCATACCAACCACGCCACATGCCATTGCGACTAAGTGCAAGCGCGTGCGCCACCACCCCTGAGCCCTCCCCAGAGAGGCCAAAGAGTGAATGTGTGGGCCATCAGCCACAGACGGACGCGGCCTGGCCGCAAGGGCAGCCACAGCCACTGGGTGTCGCAGGTGGCGGATCCGGAAGGCGAAGACTGTGATGCATAGTCCATGCAGGCCGGGTCTCCATTTGGGGCACCACGCAGGTGGACGACGTCCCGCCACACATCATACCCTGAGACAGCCCACTCGTGCAACTGGACCCACACATACACTCCTTGCCCTCTCTGGTGCGAGCTTGGGGCTGCCTGTGCAAGCGCTAGCCTCGCAGGTGAGCATGCATATTGGGGGGCGAGGGGAGGACATGAGGGCTGGGGCGAAGATGACTGTATCACTGTCAGTTAGTACAAGGGATGACCCAGATGTGGAAAGGAAGAGACGTGTCCCGTGTGTACTGCAACTAGTCGCCAATCCAACTACCCCCCCATGTCCGGAATGTAAGCCCGCACCTAGGCCCGCCCATCCGCCACATCGAACATACCACCAGCACGACAACCTTCCCATTCGAAACACTGACTGGGGGTGGCGACCAGTGAACAATCATGTGTAGCCTACCCACGCGTACATGTGGGCCCTCCATGATCCATGTCACCTGCGGCAAAGTCATGACATGCGCAATGAGGGAAGTGAGGAGAGCTGTCCACCCCACGCACAGAAGGTGCATCAGCTCAACAGACCCAGCAGCGAGTCCAGCAGGGGTCACATGTGCAGGGGCAGCTGTGCCTGGTGTGAAGGCACATGCATATAGACAGCACATCGACCAATGTGTAGTCTGCCCACATCCACAGTCCATCATCATGCGGACATAGGAATTGAACACAGGGCAACACATCTTAGTTGGTGCACCCACCGTGACCAACAATGCGCAATCATCGACGTACCCGCCCTGTGCATGGCCCCCCACCCAACGGAGGCACATCCAGTGCCACCATCCCACACACACAAGCCTTCCACGGAACATGCTGTGTCCAATGGTCAGTACAGAGTCAGCGCCCATCTGGTGGATCCTGAACAGGAGACACATGCACACACATGCCAGCTCCCACTATGTACGTCTGCCACCTGGCACGTGCAATGTAACCTCTCACCTGTGACGTGTGACTGCAAGCACACAGCCGTCTTGGCATGGGGCTGTCAATGTGGACACCTGTCAATGTTTCGGGAGGTGTGATCCGTACAGTGCTGTACATAGGGTGCAGTGCTGACACCTACTACTGTCTCATATCCCCTCGTGCCACAGGTCCCACTTGTTTTGGCCGCTCAGCCTGTGCCCACATCGTCGTCGTCGTGTGCCATACTCATCCAGCCTCGGAAGCAGTTCCATGCTCAGCAGACACTCATGTTGCCGTGGCGTTGCCGCTTGACGAATATGCAGTCAGTCCCCATCAGCACGCCCCGCAAGTCATTGGGGCCTAGATCCCCATGTGCATGCACATGGCAGTGGTATGTCTCACTAGCCATTGCCATTGTTGGGAGACCTGTGTAAGTGTATTGTGGCTGTGCCGTCCCAGCTTGACAGCTGGGCTGTGGCTCATGTGCTTGCTCAGTCATGTCAGTGATGTGTATGCGAAATTGCTATGTGTTGTGTTGCTTTGACATGTGTCCTCTGCAATTTCCCTAGGCGGAGACCGAACATTGACCGCCCATACCAATTGCTGGTGGACATGGACGATACAGAGGTTATTAGGAAGTTTCGGCTGGACAGGCCAACCCTGCATCGACTGTGTGCCATGTTAGAACCCCATCTCCGTCCCCGCAGGGTGTATCCGACTGCTGTCACCCCCACGGCTAAGGTGATGGCCGCCATGCATTTCTTCGCCACTGGGTCATTCCAGCACACAGTGGGCAGTGGAGGAGGGATGTCCCAGCCCATGTTCAGTAAGGTGCTGAGGGATGTACTGGCAGCCATGATGCTGTACCGAAACAGGTACATCCGCTTCCCCAGGGCTCGTGAATTGGCGGCAGTGAAGGGTGCATTCTATGCCCTTGGCAGAATCCCACACGTCGTTGGAGCCATTGACTGCACACATGTTGGCCTTGTTCCACCACAGGCCACTGAGCACCTGTACCGCAACAGGAAGCACATGCACTCCCTGAATGTGCAAGTGGTGTGCCTTGCGGACATGGTGATCACCCACATGTGTGCAAAGTTCCCAGGCTCGGCCCATGACGCACACATAATGCGCAACAGCATCTTGCCACGACTGATGGCCAATCTGCAACAGGATCGTGGCTGTATTGTCGGTGAGTATGTGGAGTGGTGTAGCGTGCTGGTTGTGCGATGCTGTCCCCTGTCCAGTTGGAATAGCAACGGTTCTCTGTGTCCCTCACACCCAGGTGACTCTGCGTACCCGAATGGGGCATGGCTGCTCAGTCCATTGAGGAATCCTCGCACCCCAGCAGACGATCGATACAATGAGGCACATGGGAGGACCAGACGTGTGGTCGAGCTTACCTTTGGCCTCCTCAAGTCCAGGTTCAGGTGCCTGGACCGCACCGGGGGTGCACTGGCGTACTCCCCACAGAAGGTGTGCCAGATAGTGGTGGCGTGCTGCATGCTGCACAATCTGGGCATTCGGAAGCAGATCCCCCTCATTGTGGATGACGGAGATCAACCAGGGCCCCAGCCCGCAGACCAGGACAGCTCGAGTGAGGAGGACAGCGGAGAGGAGGAAGCTGGGAATGTGCGGCAGCAGCTCATCGCCCGCTACTTCACTTGACGGTGAGTGTCCATGTACGACGGCTGATGTGGCTGTATCTGTGCAGGTGTGTGTGTGCTGTGTCAGGGTGGCCGTTTGTTCACTACGTGCTGTGTGTCAACGCTCCATGGCCAGGGTAGTATGCCACTGTTGGTGACTGTGGCATTGTGCCCTATTGCTCTGTGCGATGTGTGTACATTGCTTGTAGTTGTTGACATGTACTGTGTGATGGGTGTGTGACACACTCATTGAATGTGCTCCTGTTCTGTCTCCCACCCCTAGGTCCCTACAGGCCCTCCGGATTCCATTGCCATGCCACGCATCAGGTGCCTTTCCGCCCAAGGTGGCCGTTGTATTCCGTACAAATAAAACACAGGGCACAAACAGCAGTTAGTGAAAAAGGTGCATTTATTACAAACTGTGACATGTGATTGTGTGTAAGGTGATGACAAAAGTGGTGCGTGCAGTGACAATGAGCTGTCGGTCATGGCTGCGTGATGCTCAGGGTGTACCCACTGGTTCTATGTCCATAGTCCAACACACACATGCCATCCAGATGGCTGTGTGGAGTGGTTTCGTAGTCCAAGTCAATGCAGTGGCTGGTCAAGGAAGGCTGGCGGAAGGCTGGCTGGCTGCCTCACTTGCGACTGGAGCGTGCGAAGTCCTCCCGGGAGATCTGTTTCCTCTTCGGACGGCCCCTTCCACGTTTGCGAGGGGGGTGCCTGCTTGCGACATGCTGGTGGTTGAGGTGTGCTCACTGGCTGTGGACGCAGGGGAACTGGACACTGCTGCTCGACCCTGCGCCCCGGCAGGTGGTGGCGGAGGGGAGCTGCTATCCCTGGCCGTGTCCTCACCGCCACCACCAGCTGGCCCATGAGGTCCACGAGTTGACCTATACGGGCGTCCATGGACCTCAGCACCCCCAGCACCTCCCGCGTGTCTGAAGCAGACCTGACCCATTGTTCTTGGGCCTCCTCATAGGCCCCAAGGACTCTGGCCATTTGAGGCAGGGCATGGCTCCCAGGGGAGGCTGGCGTTTCCCTGACCCTGCTCCTCCTACCAGTCCTGCTGCCACCGGCCTGCCCACTAGCCACATTGCTCACCACGGTCCTCGCTGTGGCTCCCAGGGTGGATCCAGTCGGCCGGGCCACCACCTGCGCTGGGGCTGGTGCCAGCGAAGACGTGGTGGTGGTGGCGGCGGTGGTGGTCGGTGCGGCGATGGTGGCGGTTGCAGCAGTGGTAGTGGCCGCAATGACCGTGGGTGTGGCCGCAATGACCGTGGGTGTGGCCGCAACGACAGTGGCAGCAGGGGGCTGGGACTGTTCAGCAGCCCTGGATGATGGGTTGGTGGGTAGGAGGGGTCCTGGGGAGCGGCTGGGCCCTGCCACACCAGATGGGCCTGCTTGGTGGTCCGTGTACGAAGAGGAGGTGAGATCCTCCACATCCGTGTGTCCTCGTTGGGGGCTTGTGGGCTGGCTGTGCTGGCTGCTGTCTCCATCCCCAGCATCCGGCAGTTCGTCACCTGTGGAGAGAATGAGATTTGTTATTGTGTTGCACCTGGCGAAGTATGTATTTGTCGTCTGACATTGGCAGTTCGTGCAATCTCGTACATGGGTTTCCCGGAGGCGTGTGTGTGGCTGTGGCATTTGTAGTTGTGTGTGCTTGGCAATGGGACTGTGTGCTGTGCACATGTGGCATGGGACGGATTGGCCATGCCGATGGGTGTGTTGCTGTGCCCCTACTCATTGTGACTCTGGTGTATGCGGGCTCCTGGCCCATCCTGGGTCTGGTTTGTACTTTGCTTTTGGGGTTCAAATGGAACGCTTAGGAACGCATATGGCAACATGGGGGCCATGCCCCAGATTCGCATTTGGGAGGGAATATGCTTTTGGGGTTCAAATGGAACGCTTAGGAACGCATATGGCAACATGGGGGCCATGCCCCAGATTCGCATTTGGGAGGGAATATGCTTTTGGGGTTCAAATGGAACGCTTAGGAACGCATATGGCAACATGGGGGCCATGCCCCAGATTCGCATTTGGGAGGGAAAATGCTTTTGGGGTTCAAATGGAACGCTTAGGAACGCATATGGCAACATGGGGGCCATGCCCCAGATTCGCATTTGGGAGGGAATATGCTTTTGTGGTTCAAATGGAACGCTTAGGAACGCATATGGCAACATGGGGGCCATGCCCCAGATTCGCATTTGGGAGGGGATATGCTTTTGGGGTACATGCTGTGAGCCATGGGTGCCGAACGTGACATGTGTTGTGGCAGCATGACAGTGCATGGTTTGAGGTGTGTGCATGCTTGACATGGCCTGCATATTTGCTGTCTGTTGTGATTACTGGACATGGCATTGGACGCATCGTTATGAGTGAGTGATGGTTGTGTGTGAAAGCCAACGTATTGCAGTTGTCCCATCTCCTTGGTGTGCGTGCTGCCCTGTGCCATGTGCATCACTGCAGTGCTCGTGGGGGGGTGTGGCCCATGTTGTGTGTTGTTGCTCACAGTGTGTCGTGCGCTTCATTGACTTCTGGCACATGGTTGGTCATGGGCATGTATCTTAGCGTGACTGCTGTATGTGTGGCAGCTGTGCGGATGACATGCCTTTCATGAGACTGGGGCTGACGGATGGGATGGATGGTATGTTGTATGTGCATGGTGTGTCTGTGTGTTTGATGGGTTCAGTGGTGTTCGTGTGCATTTCTGTTGTTCCGCTCTGTTGCGTCTAGTGTTGTTTGTCTTACATAGGCGTAGTTGTGGGGTGTGTGGTTGACAGGCAGTAGGGGCTACATGGACAGGACTTCAATGGTGTTTCGGTTGTGTGTGATGAGTTGCACAGTGGCTGCCGTGTGGTACTATTTTCAGTGTGGCTTGTGTATGCAGACGTGGCTCCTTGGGTGTTGCTATGTCTGTGATGGGTCATGTGGGGTGTGAGTCTGTTGTTCATGTCCGTGTGCACATTGTTCACTTGTTCGTGACGGTGGGCGGTGCTGCGTTTCCGTCTGCTACGTGACATGTCCCATGTGTTGGTCGTGTGCCGGTCCTCATGCCTCCAGTAATCCAGCCCTGTCCAGTTTCCCACCTGCAGGTTGTTCGTGCGTGCACTGTACTGGATGCCACATGGCTCTAAGCGGGGGTGCTCCATGTTGCAGGTCTGTGGGGGTGGGGGGTGTTGTGGGTCGTGGGGGTGGCTGGACACCCACTGACACCGATTGCTGTGGACCGTGATGTCTGCCTTTCGGCTGTCGTTGTGCACTGCGGTGGCTGACACGTGGCTGTGGGGTGTGGGGGATGCTCCTCCTTGCTGTGCTGTGGGACTAGGGGCCTGGTGTGTGTTGTACTTGGGCTGTCCACCGTCCCACCCACTGCACTTTGTGTTCCTGCCACTTACCTGTTACTTGTCGGTTTGTGCAGCTGTGGCGGACACATGGGTGTGGTGGGTGCTCGTTGTGGCGCTTCTGGCATATTTGGGGACCTGTTGGTGGTTACGTGGCTGGCTGAGTGTACACATGTCCCCACGCATCTTACAGTTGTTCGGTTTGGGCTGTGTGTGGTGGTGTCTGTTGCATGTGTGTGTGATGTGTTGTGTATTGTGTGCTGGTCATGGGGGTGTTTGTCCCTGGGAGCTGTGGCATGGTGGTAGTGCATGTGAGTACATAGCGGTGTGCTGGTATACATTAGTTTGTACTTACCAGCCTCCACTCCCCTGCTAATCCGGCGAGGATCTCAGGATGTATGATGACTCGCACCTTCTCCTCCCACGCTTTGAAGGTCTTGAAGAGCGCGGGATTCCTCCGCCAGTGACGGCAGCCAGCTCTCTGTTTTTGCCCTCCTTCTTCTTGACCAGGCTCTTGACGTCATTCCACCGTTTGTTAATTTCGACTCTGTTCCTGGGCAGGGTCCCGACTGCATTGACCTGGTCTACGATCCGGTTCCACATTCTGTTTCTGGTGGCTAGTGGTGTGTGTTGGACCATGTTCCCATAGATTTGTGGGTGCACCTTGATGATCTCGTCGACCATGACCGTCAGCTCCATGGGCGTGAACTTGGGCATTCTTTGTGGTGCCATGGTGTTTGTGGTGCTGGTGCGGTGTGTGTTGTGTAATGTGCAGGGGGTTTGTGGTGCCGGTGTTTGGTGGTGGTGGTGGTGGTTGTGATGTGTGCGTTTCTGTGGTGTGCTGCTGTCCTTGCTGTGTCACTGTGTCCTCTCCTCTCCTCTCTGGTTTGCAATGTAGCAAGGGGTTGTGGTCTGTGGGAGTGCTGCTTTTGTACTCACCTATGTGGGTGTGTCCTCATGGTCTGTTGTTTTCAGGTGTGTTGTGTCTGGGGTTCTGGCCTTTGTATTTTTTGTTTGTCCGGGGGGTGTTTTCGGGATATGTACTGTGCTTGTGTATTTGTGCGTGCCTTGTTGTGTGGACTTGTTGGCCATGTTGTGTGCTATTGGTTTTGTGTGCGGATGGTTTCTGTGCAGGTACGTGGGCGCCATGGCTTCTGCCGTGTCGATTCTCATCGGCGTTGTTTGCGCTGGCGGGCGGTATATTTGTTGTTTTTCCGCGCTCATGTCGGTGCGATCGTAATTTCACGTGCGGTGTGTCGGCCGTGAGGGCGGGCAGTTTTGTGTTGTCGTGCGTGTTTCCGTCCGTGGCGGGCGGTTTGTCTCCGACTCGGACGTTGGCGGGCGGTATTTTGTGTGCTTTTTCCGCCGATGGCGGTATTCGGTTTGTGTAATCGTAATGGCGTGGTCGGTGTTCAGGCGGTGTGTGCGGGCGGATTTTTGCCGCTTCCATGCCTGGCGGAATTATTTACGCCGGGTATCGTAATGTGCCCCTAAGTACTTAAAACCATGGGTTGACTGAAGCGATGGAGGATCTGGCCAAGTTTTCTAAAAAGTAGGCCCTCTCTTTGAGGAGGGAGAAATCAATGTCCCTCTGTTAAAGTCAGTTGATCTGGGAACCAAATTCTGTTGAGCTAAAGAGAGGGCTAGAAAAATCATTTTGCAACAGAAGAACTACGTTAAAATGTATTACGTTTCTGGGATAGTGGTGAGATTGGTTAAAGGGGTGCAGATTGGTTAAGGGGGTGCAGACATTTCCTACATTGTGGAAAGAGGTGAGCTTCCCGGAAAGAGAGAGAATCGACCTTTCTGTCGGCTCGTCTAAGATGCCTGCTGTATGAACTTTTAATTGGACTTTTCATAAATCACGAGTGTGTTTAATAATATTGGGCCTTGGTGTATCAAGTAAAAAAGCTCAGCCTGCCTGGCTCTAGAGTAGCCTGTTCTGCAGAATCAATCTCTACCTTTCCATCATCAACTCCTAAGCCACTGTCCAAGCCCTTGTACTTTTTCACATGCGTGTCCGGAGCCGCCAATATATTTGAGAGACAGAGCACACTGTCATCCGGCCAGCACAGTGCACTAAGTGCCAGTGTGCTCTTTGCCTAAATGCAGCTCCTCAAAGAGAGCCCTTAGTAAGGTGGCTCAGGGGCACTATAATGCTTTACTTCTGCATTTTAGTGCGATAATGCGGACACCAGCACTAAAATGCGTTAGTTTAACCCATGATGCATGGTACTTACAGGGCTGGCTTCAATACTTAGTCCCAATGCCATAATGCCCGCCTTTTCTATCGACCTTAGTGCTACACAGGGTCGGACTCGGACATATTGTAGGCCCAGGAACCAAAATAAAAGTGGACCCCATTAGGGAATCAGACAGCTAAAAATGTGACCCACCTTTGCAAATCTGGGCAGTTTTCAACTTGTAGAGACAAACTGTATTGGTGGTTTGCAAGGTGAGGGAGACTTCATGATTTTGTGCTTGCTTCAAGCCACGTTTGTGGTAAAATCAGGGAAATCAACAGTAAAAACAGGCTCACAAGCCCATAAAACAGATCCCACAAACAGCCAACAAACTGGCTCACACACTGAGCTGTCAGACTTGTCCCTCTGGCACTGCCAAACTGCAGATAGGCCAGTCCGACCCTGGTGCTGCATGAAGCAGTGGTGGACAATCAGGGAATGTTTTACTGAGATTCCGCTAGTTCCAATATGCAACTCCTCAACAATCAAAGAGTTTGTCTCTAAGGCCACATGAATCTCTGCTGCAATGAATAACTTGTGTTCTGTCGGGCATCTACATGTGTCCATAAAAAAGAGTGTGTTTCCTGCTTGTTTAACCATCTCTACACCTACTGTGCCCAAACAGAATTTCAGTAACAAAAGCCCGCAAATTGGGCAACCCTACATGCAAAAATAGAACAATATGCTAGAAGCTCCTTCCTGGAAGGTGCTGTGTTCTGTGATGTAATAAATCCTGAGTCCATGTATGTCAATGAGTGGTAGTCTGATGTAATTTCCGCCATCCATGCCTTGCCCCTTGCTATCTCTGATACTGCCTCTGTTAACACTATACACAAGATGAGAGAGGAAACCACCCCTCTACTTCCTCCCAAGTAATATTACAACACAAAAGGGTAAGGCGGAACACTACATTTTGATTAGTGTATCTTTCAAGGCAGGGAACGACCTAAGGGCCTGATTTAGATTTTGGCTGGCCTCCCATCATCACTCTGTGGTGGCAGTTGCAAGTACTCCGTCGAGCTGGCGGAGTCCCTCCTGCCGTATTTAGATGTGTGCTGGCTGAACCACGGTCCGCATCGACAGACTGTTTACCGTCATGTAAGCCGCGCACCTCCGTTGACGCGGCAGACTCCATTGCTGGCTAACAGTACTCTGTTGCCGTCAAGTCAGCGGGCTTGCGCCGAGCCGATTTAGATTTACCCATTGTGCTGGTGTTGTCCTTGGGGTGGTTTCCTGACGGAGTGAGTTCCTGGTAGAGTGGAGACTGGTAAGTACCACTTTTATAATGTGTCACTACACATAGAGGTTTTGTTTGGTTTAAAAATATATGTAGGTAATGTGTCATGCCCCTTTTTGTACATGCAGCATAGCACACATACAACATACACACACTATTGAATGTAAACCCACCTGCACCACAAACACAATGCCCACAACTACCACAACAATAAAAAAAAACGTTGCAATGCAGGTGTGTTAAATTTACAATGATAAGTTGTAAAATGAACACAAATGCATTACATATAAGAATAAAATTGCATGTAAGGGCAATGTAAAAATACACAAGGCTTAAGGAAATGTTACCACACAATTCATAGTAAGACATGTGAAAAAAGTGTACCTTTGATCCCGACGACAACTGAGTTGATTAGCGTCATGGTCAAGTTGTAGCCGCAAAGGACGGACCTGGACAATGGGGTTCAAGACGGAAACGGAAGTGGGAAACAGTAAAAAAGTTACTTTTTTACCGCATTTCCTTCGAATCCGCTAACTTAAGTATGGAGGTACCCCACCACAGTTGTCCCAACGAAAAGGCACATCGCTATTATGGTGGTGGTTCCTGGCTGGACTCCCTCCGACAACCGCTTTTGCCTACGGCGCCCTCGCCTCGGGAGGGAGATATTGGCGGAGTCTGCGGCACTCAGACGCTCTTTTGTCCATGGACCCGCCAACATCTAAATTGAGTGGGTGAACCGCCAAGTAGGCGGGTGGTGAAACCATCGAAAAAGTGACGGTCAGATCCGCCAAGATCTAAATCAGGCCCTAAGTCTTTTTTGGAAGAGAAGCCTCACCACCAGGGCATTCAGTACTCTATGCTCATTGACCTCCCGGTAGTCACTCAAGAGCATGCAGGATGTTGAGGGGCTGAGGATGGACAAGCAGTCAACGTTGTGTTTTAATTATTTATTTATTTAAATAAATAAATAAAGTTTGTGAACTCATGAGTGTTCAAGGACTGTGATGTCCCTTTGGTTATAGTTGTCTTTAGAGTGAATCCACGTAGTGGTGTAGCTAGACCTTTTGACACCCGTGGCGGTTGTGGCGTGTGCAGCCTTGCGACGGCTGCAAGTGAGAGCAGGGGGGGTGTTAACGGTCCTTGCATTTGTCGCCCCTTGTGAGAAGGATCATCCTTAGTGAAGGAACATTGGAGAAATGCTTTCACTGTCCCTCTTCCAGATGACTGTCCTTTTGGCACCCTTGTATCTGTCTGTATTTTTCCCATTCTTGAAGTGTCTGATCCTCTGATCTGGCCCATCTTGCTTCTCTGTCACTAATCTGTGGCAGTCACTTACTCTGGTGCTGCTTTGGTGCCCTCAACTAGGATTCTTAGTGTGGTTCTACAGGGTTGCAAGGTGCGGTGTCGTTTGCCCAAAGTGGCGCCAGACTGTGCATTTCACTCAGTCATTAGAGAATTGGGCAAAACATCAGTCTGTGGTGGAAAACTGCAGCTGAACACTGCAACGCGTGAAGGAGCACACTTGCCTTATGCCACTCACTCCAGCACAGGAATGCCTCTTCTGATACTACATCTTTCACATGGTTTACCGCTCAGTGACTTCCTTTCTTCCCATTCTGCTCAACAACAAAGGTTAACGTCCCCACTAAATTTCCTCTAGCATTCTCTGAAATTGAAGATTCCCTGCAGCATGTAATGCTCCAGTCTATGGTGTCCAGTGACTGCCGGTCAGAAGCCATGGTTCAAGGGCTCTGAATGGCAATCTCTGGATTCTTCTTGTCACTGAGGAACCGCGGATCCACAGGGGTCTTAGTGAGCATCCAAGTTTAGAACCTGTTGTTATTATTCTAATGAACTGAGGATTGAGCCTAAAGCGCCCAGTCATCAATTTCTGGAGTACAGTAAACACTACTTGGTATAGAATCTTCTCTTTTGCTGTCCTAATGCAAAGAGAATATTGTAAGTTTCAGAAATACTTTCAAAATTTAGCTTTTTGGAGGCTTACTTGTCAGGCAGTGATATGCAGTTAGTTTGCGAAAAACCTACAAAAACCACTTTGTCTAACTGCATACCACTAAGGCTCGAATTTCAGAATCCCCTTACAGCCTCTTTATTGTGGGGATTAGGAATCGCCTGGGATTACCTTCTTCTCTGTTTTCTTTGCAAGATTACTGTGCTGACGACAATTCTGTCTTCTATGAGAACGACAAATATCTCTCACCCACCTTATGTTTATATTTTGTGAGCTGCAATTTCGCTTACCTCTACAAATATTAATTCTTGCAATTGCTTCATAAGACTAGTGCACTGGCGCCAATTTCAGTTCTATTGCGGTGACGCTCCTCCGCCGTATGCTTACACTCCATGTGCTACAATTGTTTTTTTTTTTTTTTTTAAGTTTCAAAAACCTTTATTAAAACATTAAAATAAAAATTACAAACAAAGCCAAAATAAGGCTCATTGCGCAGCAATCTGCCTATATCCACATTGTGATCGGCATCATAGTGACATCTGTGTGTAGGCGATACCTGAGTCAGATGGGAAGATACACAGCAAGTCGCCTACAACCCTTTCGGGCCGGCCGCGTTGTGAGGATAATGTGGGTATGTAAACGGCAAGTGTGTTATATTCAGGCTGCGTGAAGTTCTAGCGGAATAATTTCATTAAACAACAAGAGCAATTAGAAAAGATTCATACACCAATACTCAGAAACCATCAGATGTGAGACGTACATTATGACCAAGGTTAAACATTTAGTATAGACGGAGCATCTGCTGCGGTGTCCCGTCACAGTTATTGGGGGGGATATGTGCCAGGGCAAGGGTATTCACACCATCAAGGGGGGGGTGCCATGCGTCTAATGTGACGTCGTGTCGTCTTCGTCTGCTGTGTGTTCTATTAAGTAAGTGTGTAGTGGGCCCCAGATATCTCTTGGCCGTGACGAAGGGGGTTGAAGGTTGGCATATGTAAGTAGTTGTTCTTGACAATAGATCAGATCGTGCATCCAGTCTTTAAATTTCGGCGCCCGTCCCCTGCCCCATCTACAAGCAACTCTCCGTTTGGCTAGAAGGAGCGCAAGGGAGGCGTATCTGCGTATTTTAATTGTGAGGGGCTTAGTATATCCCAGCAGGGCCATGAGGGGATCTGTAGGGATATGGACTCCCGTCATGAGGTCTAGTGCTGTCAGGACCGCCGCCCAGAATTCCTGTACAGGGGGGCAATCCCAGGCCAGGTGCATAAAGTCCGCTCCCTCACGCCCGCAGCGTTCACATCGAGCGTTGTCTCGTATCTTTAGTTGGTGCATGCGTGCGGGAGTGTAATACAGGCGATGTATGTATTTATAGTGTATCATGCGGAATCTACTGCTAGCGGATATTTTGCCCGTTTGCCTATAGCAGAATGTCCATTGTTCCTCAGTCAGAGGGCATCCCAATTCCTCCTCCCATCGTTGACGAGCCGGGGGGGATCATATTCCCTAGCGTTCTGAACCGTGCGATATAGAAGTGACACTACATGTGCGGGGGTGTCCTGTTGCAGTAGCGCATGAAGCGGAAGCATGGGTGGGGGTTCTAGGGGAAAGGTGGGCGTAAGAGATCTTATGTTTTGTCGGAGCCTTATATAGTAGAAGCGTTCCAAGGGGGTGGGATTAGCATCCTTAAAGAATTCCTCAGAGGTATTAAATGTTCCTTTAGTATATAAATGGCCCCAGGTGTGGATGGAGAGTTTCCGAAGGAGTCGACGGCAGCCGCCTTCCTCCGTCACCGGGATGTCTTTCCGCCCAGAAAGGGGCAGAAGCGGAGAGTACATTAGTGTGTTGTCTGTAGCTTTAGCGAGGTCGTGCCATGCGCTAACGGTGCACTGGACAGTGGTTGAGGCTAGGTGGCGCGGGACTGTTGGGTTACTAAGATATGCAGTGCTTGGGGTGGGATTCATATATCCATCTTCTATTGCCAGATGGGGCATGAAGGGAGGGGGTTTCATCCAATATGTGGCATAGTGTGCCTGTGCGCAGCTAAAGTATAGTTCCATGTCTGGGATAGCGAAGCCGCCAGCTTCAAACGGCCGTGTAAGTATGTCCCACCGAAGCCTGGCTTGTTTACCCCCCCATGTGAGTCTGATAAGTTGAGTCTTTATCGCGGAGAAGAAATGACGGCTGGGAGCGTACGGGATATAGTAATTTAGGTAAAATCACCATTTTAATTATAGCCGTTCTACCCGCCATGGACAGGGGCATCGCGATCCAGCGCGTTATTTTATCAGTGATAGAGTCCAGTGCCCGTCCATAATTAGCCAGCATGAGTTCTTCGCGGCTACGAGAAATGATTATCCCCAAGTACGTGAGAGTGTCAGCGCTCCAATCAAGAGGGAAGTCTGGATGGAACTTTTGTGTAGCTGCAGTGAGGCGATAGATCTGAGACTTTTTCCAGTTGATGTTAACTCCAGCCAGTTGTCCAAACAACAGAAACAGGCGAAGAATGGGATTCAAGCTTATCTCAGGGTCACGCAGGTATAGCGTGATGTCGTCTGCATATAAGGATATTAGTATTTGTCGTTCCGGATAAATTATGGCATGTTCGCGGTAGTGTTGTCGGATTTTAGCAGCCAGGGGTTCCACTGCTAGGGCAAAAAGGAGGGGGATAATGGACACCCCTGCCTAGTGCCCCTGCCCAGTGGAAATGAGGAAGAGCGGAGCCCATTGATCCCTACAGTGGCACGTAAGCCAGTATATAGCAGGGTAATCCAATCCAGAAAGGGGGCCGGAAATCCCATGCGCACCAGGACATAGGAGAGATAGTCCCATTCTAGGGAGTCAAATGCCTTGGTGGCATCTAGGAATATAGCCGCTGCATTAGCGTCCGGGTCAATGTCATGCATCAGTGCAAATAGGGTTCGCAGGTTGTGGGCTGTACTTCTTGTGGGAACAAAGCCCGACTGGTCCGGGAGGACCAGTACCGGCATCAGGGGATGGATGCGGTTGGCAATGAGCTTAGCTAGGACTTTGGCATCCGTATTTATTAGGGATAGGGGCCGGTATGAGTCTAAGTGCGAGGTTGGTTTGCCGGGCTTGGGCAGGGAAATTATGAGTGCCTCTCGCATGGAGGGGGGAAGAGCGCCAGTCTCTCGGGCCTCCTCAAATACATGTCTCAGTTTCGGGAGCAGTAAGTGCCGGTATGTTTTATAAAATTCGGCTGGGAGGCCGTCTGGGCCTGGAGCCTTTCCGGATTGTAGCTGCATAATTGCCGAAATGATCTCTTCGTCTTCGTGATGTGCCAGGAGAAGCTCTCTTTGGCCATCTCCCAACCAGGCTATGGCAGTGTCCTCAAAAAAGGGATCAAAGTCTGCCGGGGTCTGTCGGTGAGAGGTGTACAATATTTTATAAAATCTTCTGAAGGCTGCAAGTATGTCGGATGAGTTTGTGTGTGTCTGACCATCCTCGTCCTCAATAGTCAGCACTGTGTTAGCAAATCGGGGGGGTCGAATAGTGGAGGCCAGAGCCCGCCCTGGTCTATCCCCTTCGCCATATCGGCGAGGCGTGTGGTATTTCCCTCTGAATTTACACTCTCGATCCGCTGTTTCCTGATGGTCAGTGAGTAGTGCGCGCAAGTGCGCCTGCAGTGCAGGGGAGGGGGTGTCTTATATATGTAGTTCGGTTTGTTTGATATCTGCCTCCAGTTTATGAAGTCGATTGCGGATATCTTTGAGTACTCCTCCACTTTTGGCAATACATATACCTCGCATGGTGACTTTGAAAGCCTCCCATATGGTAGAATATTGCGAGACCGAGCCTTCATTACGGAGGAAAAAGTCAGTTATCTCTTGCTCTAACTCCGCCTTAAAAACTGGGTCAAGAAGCGATTGCGGATTGAGGCGCCAGGATAGGTATGGGGGTTCCGTCTGTGGTGGGCTGAGGGACAGTAGGACCGGGGAGTGATCAGAGTAGGTACGGGGGAGATACGAGGTATGTGATGCCCAGGTTGCCAGGCCCCTGTCCACCAGCCAGTAGTCAATACGTGACCAGGAGGAATGTGCAGTGGAATAACAAGACCCTTGACGATCCAGCGGGTATTGTGCTCTCCAGGGGTCTACCAGGTCTTGATCTTCAACAATGTTTTTCAGAGCTAGGTGTGCGGCAGTGTAATGGTGTGGTTGTGGGTGTGACCTGTCTAAGTGCGGGTAAATAGTAACGTTAAAGTCCCCTCCCCATATCAGGTGGGTGGTGCCAATATCTTGGATCTTGCCCCATAATACCCGGTAGAAATCCGGATCATCCGTATTCGGGCCATAACAGGACACCAGCGTGATAGTTTGTGCCAATAGCCTACCCCATAAGAGAATGTAGCGACCTTGTGGATCTGCGTAGGAGCCAAGAGGGGTGTATGGGAGTGTGTGTTTTATAAGGATCGCGGTCCCTCGCGAGTAGGAGGAGTAGCATGAGAATCATCTGTGGCTAGCCCATCGAGTGGCGAAGGAGGGGGAGGCGTGAGGACGTAAATGGGTCTCTTGAAGCATGGCACAATGAATGTCGTGTCGGTCCAGATACGGCAGAATGCGGCGGCGTTTGCGGGGATCCCCCAGGCCTCGCACATTCCACGTCAGAAAGTTATATTTGAGTGTGTTAGGTCGGGATGCCATCATGTGGTCAGTAGATTAAAATGGTCGTGTATATCAGCGTATGTCATTGTGTGTCGCATCCACCTCTTATCGCAATAACGCAAAACAAAACTAAAAAAAAAGACATAATAACATTCCCCAAACCCTCCCTCCACCCACAACAGCAATCCCAACCTGCCGATATCCTTTCCTCCCCCCTCCCATCCCACTATAAACAAATTAGTCCCAACCGGGGACTTCGTAATAGACTAAATCCCATTTCAGTAAAATGTAGGGTTCACCTGGTGGGTAGCGGCTAGAGGGCAACCAGGTGCTCCTCGCAAGAGCGAGGGTGTTCGGGGGTAGCGATGGTAGTCCGGCATAGTTAAAGTACGGTATAGGCCTTCATTATGAACAGTGTTAGCCCATGACTAGAGAGCAGGCCTCTCGTAGATACGTAAATATCTTCATCATCTGCCAGCTGCCCCTTCACTGCTCCAGGAGAGAGAGTTCCAGTCAGGCTTTGTCAGTACACTGTAGGAGCTATGCGGATTGGTAAGCAAGGGGAGGCAGCATAGTGTCTAGCTGGTAAAGATTTAATGCGAGGTGAGCTGCAGGCGCGCGTGCTCGGAGCAGCCGGGTCCGATACTCCCCTCAGACTGCGCAGTAGTGCCTAGGGATCAGCAGGAGGTCCAGCGGCAGAGACAGGGGTCTCGTTGCCATAGGGTGTAAGGCTATTCAATGTCAGATACGCCTCCCTGTTCGTCCGCCAAGTTCCTCGGGAGTGAGCGGTCCTCCTGCGGCTTAGGTAAAGTTTTTATAAAATCCAGAGCGTGTTGGGGGTTAGTGAAGAAGTGTGGACGTTCCTGAGAGGTTATTTTTAAGCGGGCTGGGAAGAGCATAGCATATGGGATGTTGAGCTGCTGGAGTTTCTTCTTGACTTGGAGGAACTTCCGCCTCTGCTCCTGTACGGCCATGGTGAAATCGGGAAAGATAGAGATCTCCATCCCCTGATGATTGAGACGTCCTTTTTCTCTAGAGAGCCGGAGGGCCGTGTCTCTATTGCGGTAGTTCAATACCCTAGCTATGATGGGTCGTGGGGGGGCCCCTGGAGGAGGGCGGCCCGCCAGTGAGCGATGCGCTCTTTCCACCACAAGGATTGAGGAGAATGCTTCCCTGCCGAATAGGGTGATGAGCAGGTTTTCAACATACGTCTCCATCTTTCCGGTGGCCGTTGACTCTGCCACTCCTAGGATTCGGAGGTTGTTCCTCCTTGAGCGGGATTCCAATTCTTCATTCTTGGCAGCTATAACTTTCAGTATTTTGTCCATGTCAAGGGTGTGATTGGTGTTGGCGCTAGCCGTGTCCTCCAAATCGGATATTCGTCTTTCAGCCTCGGCGAGACGATCGTCATGTTTTTCAACTTTGTGCGTGAGGCCATCCATTCTGGCTGACATAGAGTCCATTTTGGACTCTATAGATGTGAGGCTCGATTGCATTACTAGCAACAGGTCCTTCAGATCCGCCGCCGAGGTCGCTGGAGCCTCCGCTCGGTCATCATCTGGTTCTGATTGAGTGCGGGAGGTCTTCCGGGTATCAAAGGTTAGTTTGGGTTGCCTTCCGTCAGGTTTACCCATGGTCGGTGGATTGTATAGTCCCAGACAGTGTCGAGGCCGAGGCTATTTCGCACCGCGCTCCAGGTGAAGGTGCCGCACAGGTTATAGCGCGAAGCAGGAGTACCGCTCGGTTGGTCAGCCGGGGGAGGTAGGCCCCGCGTTCTCCCGGCGGTGCCCCACGTCCGCAGTCCCAGTGATGTAGGCCTCGTGTGAATAATGCGGTAGATCCCCCCCGCAGCGGATGGTATCTGCCGTCCAGCAGTGGTAATGTGCGGAGTGCCTCAGCCCGTCTCCGGTTATGTCCCAGCCCGCTGGGCCCACTCAATGCTCCATCAGCCACCGCCCCCGCACCCAAGCACCCAGCGGCCCCAACAGCGGAGCCGCAGAGAGACACACGCGGTCAATGGGCGTTGTCACACAGGCGCATTGCAATGCTTCGTGTAGCGCCTCCGAGCTAGGGCGTTTCGTGAGAGCTGGGCAGGTATGGTGTCGGCCCCCTCCGCCCGCCGGTCAGGCCGCAGGGAAGATGGATCCGGCAGCCGGAGTCTCCCCACCGGTGCGGGAAATGGTGACTTATTCCCTCTCTCCGGCGTCAGCAGGGGCCCTCAGATGGATCCGGGAGCGCGGTGGAGGAAGGTAGGGTTTTGTGGCATCCTCGCGTCGCGGCCCCCTCCGAGCCGCACCAGCGGGGCCAGGGCAGCTCCGCAGCGGCTCGTGCGCCTTCGCAGTTTATTCAGCCCCGGGGCCGCCGGATCCCCCGGAGGGCCGCAGCAGCGAGTCACGGAGCCTCCAGGCAGGGCCCCGAGCGGTGCGTGCGCCGTCCCCCCCGCACCAGGATAGCTGGGCCGGGGGGCGCGTGCGGGGGCCACAGCAGCACTCACCTCCGTCAAGAGGGGCTCCTCCTCTCCGCCTCCAGCGTCCCGCTCCGATCGGCACACTCCCCGCCCGAGGCCCACGTCCCGGTGAGCCTCAGGTCAGCAGGCGGCAGCGTCCAGACGCTCCCCAGGGGTCAGCGGGGCAGGCGATGCGCACGATTCTCGTCGCTGTACAGCCACAGGCTCCCGGTCTCAGCAGGCAGCTCCCCTCACGCAAGGGCCAGTCTAGGCCGCGCGGCCCTCCGCCATTGCAGGGAGCGTAGTCGGGGAAAGTCGGCGATGTTTTTATTATCTGTGGGGCGCAGCCAGTTGTTGTAGCGGGCTCCTAGTATGGAGCGGAGTCCGACAGAGCCTGGGAAGTGGTCACCGTTGCATAATGTGCCGGGATAATGCGGATTAATGTCGGATTTTGTCCCGGAACTGCAGGAGCCTCACATCAGTGCGGCCATCTTGCTTGGCGCCCTCTAGCGCCCCCTTCCATGTGCTACAATTGTACTTACCTTTGCACTATTATCACCAATTTGGTAACTCTGTATGTTATGCTGCTGCAGTCAATGTCTTATCAACTTTTATGCATTGTCCTTTCACGCCTTCTCTTTACAGTGCTTGGCTCTTGTGCTTTCAGACCAGAAAAAGGATGTTCTTGTGCGGGTACCAGGTATCTTCATGACTTAGTGGCTGAGGGTCTTCGCAGGAGGGTGCGAAGGATACCTTCCAGCAGCACAGCTCCCAAGGTATTAGGACTTGCATACTCAGTTTCTCTTTTAAGGTGCTGTGTGTATGTTAGCTCTCAAGGTAGCTCAGTGGGTTTATGTATGGGCCGAAAACAGCTGTAGGGCAACCTGCATGCCAGAGGTTAGAATTGTAGTGGACCAAACTCAAACATGAATCCTTCTAAATTTGCAAAAATCTGTAGCATTGAGTTGAATGATAGTAAAGATAGCATCTAGTTAGCACGCTACGGTTGTATGACAGAACCATGCATGCCTTTATCACACGCTCTTTACCATGCAATGCCTTTACCACTCATTGCCTTTACCATGCAAGTCTTTACCACGCATTTGCCTTTACCACTCATGCCTTTACCATGAAAATGTAAGTTTATAGGAGGTAAGTTAATTGGTAGCTTGCATCACTTTGTGGTGATACTGTGTGTTGACCCTGTGATTAAGGACTTTGGCAGTCCGAAATGCGTTAGGCATCACAAAAGTAGAGCGGAATAGAATGCCGGTTTTGCCAACTAATGAACCTGGCGACGAGTGCGTCTTCTTTTTCGGACACATTTGGAAACTATATATATATGTATATTCACTGAAAAAACCATAGGTTTCAGGGACGTTATAATTAGAAATTAGTATTTAAAAAACCTTTGAAATTCACTGAAAAAACCATAGGTTTAAGGGACGTTATAGTTAGAAATTAGCATTTAAAAAAACCATAGAAATTCACTGAAAAAAACCACAGGTTTCAGGGACGTTATAGTTAGTTGGACATTTCACTCGTACAAAACCAGAGAAATTCGGCCGTTATAGTTAGTTGAGCTAACTATAACTCGCGCCCCACAATGCACTGCTGATGACGTCACATATTACATCACTCATGACATGGTCAGTGACATCACTGATGACATCTCAAATGACATCACTGATGACATCACTGATGACATCATCCAGTGACTGTGTGTTTCTGTAAAGTTTAAATATGTTTTATATATATATAGGCCAAGGTGTAGTGAAGAATGAGTGGGTGTATGACTGTCTGAATGGATGATTTAGTAGGTGCATGACTGACTGTATAAGTGAGTGATTAAACGTGTCTTACTGAATGCATGGGTTAGTGACTAAACTGTGTTAATGTCTGTATCAGTCTGTCTGTTGGTGTGTAAGCGGCTGCATGGGTTGGTGAGTAGCTACATGAGTGTCTATATGGGTTATTGATTAGTTGTCTGAGTATCTGTATGGGTGCCTGAGTGTCTGTGTGGGTGGGAGGGGGTGCGTGACTCTGTGCATAGATGTGTGAGTGGGTGATTCACTGGGTGTAAGGCATCGTAAATGTGTGGCAGCAGGCAATGGAGGACTTTTAAGAACATTGTGAATTGCGAGGGTGCCCATACGGTGGCACAATCTGGAAACATTTAATTGTCATTCAGACTGTAATTGTCTTAATTAAACTCCCGCAGCGCATAGAAGAAAAACTCCTGATCATCAACAGAGGGTAATGCTATTGGGATACAAGCAACCAATCCCCTTCCTCCATTTAGGCACTGCTGCCAATGAGAATTCATCTACCATTTTAAAAGACATTGTCAATATACATGCCGCTGTTTGTTTTATCGCGAGCAGAGGAAAGCAAACGCCGAAACGCGTCCTCGCATGAATAAAGCATTTTTTGATGGAACCCCGTAAGTGCAGTATGTTTCCGTTGGAGACAGGAGCCTTCATTATTAAAATGGACCAACCTCCATTTTTTCGTGCACCCGTCACAAAGAGTGCAGTACGCCCTAAGGTGGACAATGGAGCACAGTATTTCTACACGGCACTGTGCACCGCCGTGCAGGCATATTTGGGACTGACGCCGACGCTGTCGCCAGTCATTCAGACTGTTGGGGATACGGCGATCTACCGACTCCAGCGTCATGTTCTGTGGAGCTTCATGGTTGACGAGGGGTTCGTCAAAGGAATCATCTGTACAGCGTGACAAGGCATCGTAAATGTGTGGCAGCAGGCAATGGAGGACTTTTAAGAACATTGTGAATTGCGAGGGTGCCCATACGGTGGCACAATCTGGAAACATTTAATTGTCATTCAGACTGTAATTGTCTTAATTTAACTCCCGCAGCGCAGAGAATAAAAACTCCTGATCATCAACAGAGGGTAGTGCTATTGGGATACAAGCAACCAATCCCCTTTCTCAATTTAGGCACTGCTGCCAATGAGAATTCATCTACCATTTTAAAAGACATTTTCAATATACATGCCGCTGTTTGTTTTATCGCGAGCAGAGGAAGGCAAACGCCGAAACGCGTCCTCGCATGAATAAAGCATTTTTTGATGGAACCCCGTGAGTGCAGTATGTTTCCGTTGGAGACAGGAGCCTTCTTTATTAAAATGGACCCACCTCCATTTTTTCGTGCACCCGTCACAAAGAGTGCAGTACGCCCTAAGGTGGACAATGGAGCACAGTATTTCTACACGGCGCTGTGCACCGCCATGCAGGCATATTTGGGACTGACGCTGTCGCCAGTCATTCAGACTGTTGGGGATACGGCGATCTACCGACTCCAGCGTCATGTTCCGTGGAGCTTCATGGTTGACGAGGGGTTCGTCAAAGGAATCATCTGTACAGCGTGACAAGGCATCGTAAATGTGTGGCAGCAGGCAATGGAGGACTTTTAAGAACATTGTGAATTGCGAGGGTGCCCATACGGTGGCACAATCTGGAAACATCTAATTGTCATTCAGACTGTAATTGTCTTAATTAAACTCCCGCAGCGCATAGAAGAAAAACTCCTGATCATTAACAGAGGGTAATGCTATTGGGATACAAGCAACCAATTCCCTTCCTCCATTTAGGCACTGCTGCCAATGAGAATTCATCTACCATTTTAAAAGACATTTTCAATATACATGCCGCTGTTTGTTTTATCGCGAGCAGAGGAAGGCAAACGCCGAAACGCGTCCTCGCATAAATAAAACATTTTTTGATGGAACCCCGTGAGTACAGTATGTTTCCGTTGGAGACAGGAGCCTTCATTATCAAAATGGACCCACCTCCATTTTTTCGTGCATCCGTCACAAAGAGTGCAGTACGCCCTAAGGTGGACAATGGAGCACAGTATTTCTACACGGCGCTGTGCACCGCCATGCAGGCATATTTGGGACTGACGCCGACGCTGTCGCCAGTCATTCAGACTGTTGGGGATACGGCGCTCTACCGACTCCAGCGTCATGTTCCGTGGAGCTTCATGGTTGACGAGGGGTTCGTCAAAGGAATCATCTGTACAGCGTGACAAGGCATCGTAAATGTGTGGCAGCAGGCAATGGAGGACTTTTAAGAACATTGTGAATTGTGAGGGTGCCCATACGGTGGCACAATCTGGAAACATTTAATTGTCATTCAGACTGTAATTGTCTTAATTAAACTCCCGCAGCGCATAGAAGAAAAACTCCTGATCATCAACAGAGGGTAATGCTATTGGGATACAAGCAACCAATCCCCTTCCTCCATTTAGGCACTGCTGCCAATGAGAATTCATCTACCATTTTAAAAAACATTGTCAATATACATGCCGCTGTTTGTTTTATCGCGAGCAGAGGAAGGCAAACACCGAAACGCGTCCTCGCATGAATAAAGCATTTTTTGATGGAACCCCGTGAGTGCAGTATGTTTCCGTTGGAGACAGGAACCTTCATTATCAAAATGGACCCACCTCCATTTTTTCGTGCACCCGTCACAAAGAGTGCAGTACGCCCTAACGTGGACAATGGAGCACAGTATTTCTACACGGCGCTGTGCACCGCCATGCAGGCATATTTGGGACTGACGCCGACGCTGTTGCCAGTCTTTCAGACTGTTGGGGATACGGCGTTCTACCGACTCCAGAGTCATGTTCCGTGGAGCTTCATGGTTGACGAGGGGTTCGTCAAAGGAATCATCTGTACAGCGTGACAAGGCATCATAAATGTGTGGCAGCAGGCAATGGAGGACTATTAAGAACATTGTGAATTGCGAGGGTGCCCATTCGGTGGCACAATCTGGAAACATTTAATTGTCATTCAGACTGTAATTGTCTTAATTAAACTCCCGCAGCGCAGAGAATAAAAACTCCTGATCATCAACAGAGGGTAATGCTATTGGGATACAAGAACTAATCCCCTTTCTCCATTTAGGCACTGCTGCCAATGAGAATTCATCTACCATTTTAAAAGACATTTTCAATATACATGCCGCTGTTTGTTTTATCGCGAGCAGAGGAAGGCAAACGCCGAAACGCTTCCTCGCATGAATAAAGCATTTCTTTATGGAACCCCGTGAGTGCAGTATGTTTCCGTTGGAGACAGGAGCCTTCATTATTAAAATGGACCCACCTCCATTTTTTCGTGCACCCGTCACAAAGAGTGCAGTACGCCCTAAGGTGGACAATGGAGCACAGTATTTCTACACGGCGCTGTGCACCGCCATGCAGGCATATTTGGGACTGTCGCCAGTCATTCAGACTGTTGGGGATACGGCGATCTACCGACTCCAGCGTCATGTTCCATGGAGCTTCATGGTTGATGAGGGGTTCGTCAAAGGAATCATCTGTACAGCGTGACAAGGCATCGTAAATGTGTGGCAGCAGGCAATGGAGGACTTTTAAGAACATTGTGAATTGCGAGGGTGCCCATACGGTGGCACAATCTGGAAACATTTAATTGTCATTCAGACTGTAATTGTCTTAATTAAACTCCTGCAGCGCATAGAAGAAAAACTCCTGATCATCAACAGAGGGTAATGCTATTGGGATACAAGAAACCAATCCCCTTCTTCCATTTAGGCAATGCTGCCAATCAGAATTCATCTACCATTTTAAAAGACATTGTCAATATACATGCCGCTGTTTGTTTTATCGCGAGCAGAGGAAGGCAAACGCCGAAACGCATCCTCGCATGAATAAAGCATTTTTTGATGGAACCCCGTGAGTGCAGTATGTTTCCGTTGGAGACAGGAGCCTTCATTATTAAAATGGACCCACCTCCATTTTTTCGTGCACCCGTCACAAAGAGTGCAGTACGCCCTAAGGTGGACAATGGAGCACAGTTTTTCTACTCTGCGGTGTGCACCGCCATGCAGGCATATTTGGGACTGACGCCGACGCTGTCGCCAGTCATTCAGACTGATGGGGATACGGCGATCTACTGACTCCAGCGTCATGTTCCGTGGAGCTTCATGGTTGACGAGGGGTTCGTCAGAGGAATCATCTGTACAGCGTGACAAGGCATCGTAAATGTGTGGCAGCAGGTAATGGAGGACTTTTAAGAACATTGTGAATTGCGAGGGTGCCCATACGGTGGCACAAGCTGGAAACATTTAATTGTCATTCAGACTGTAATTGTCTTAATTAAACTCCCGCAGCGCATAGAAGAAAAACTCCTGATCATCAACAGAGGGTAATGCTATTGGGATACAAGCAACCAATCCCCTTCCTCCATTTAGGCACTGCTGCCAATGAGAATTCATCTACCATTTTAAAAGACATTGTCAATATACATGCCGCTGTTTGTTTTATCGCGAGCAGAGGAAGGCAAACGCCGAAACGCGTCCTCGCATGAATAAAGCATTTTTTGATGGAACCCCGTGAGTGCAGTATGTTTCCGTTGGAGACAGGAGCCTTCATTATTAAAATGGACCCACCTCCATTTTTTCGTGCACCCGTCGCAAAGAGTGCAGTACGCCCTAAGGTGGACAATGGAGCACAGTATTTCTACACGGCGCTGTGCACCGCCATGCAGGCATATTTGGGACTGACGCCGACGCTGTTGCCAGTCTTTCAGACTGTTGGGGATACGGCGTTCTACCGACTCCAGAGTCATGTTCCGTGGAGCTTCATGGTTGACGAGGGGTTCGTCAAAGGAATCATCTGTACAGCGTGACAAGGCATCGTAAATGTGTGGCAGCAGGCAATGGAGGACTATTAAGAACATTGTGAATTGCGAGGGTGCCATTCGGTGGCACAATCTGGAAACATTTAATTGTCATTCAGACTGTAATTGTCTTAATTAAACTCCCGCAGCGCAGAGAATAAAAACTCCTGATCATCAACAGAGGGTAATGCTATTGGGATACAAGAACTAATCCCCTTTCTCCATTTAGGCACTGCTGCCAATGAGAATTCATCTACCATTTTAAAAGACATTGTCAATATACATGCCGCTGTTTGTTTTATCGCGAGCAGAGGAAGGCAAACGCCGAAACGCATCCTCGCATGAATAAAGCATTTTTTGATGGAACCCCGTGAGTGCAGTATGTTTCCGTTGGAGACAGGAGCCTTCATTATTAAAATGGACCCACCTCCATTTTTTCATGCACCCATCACAAAGAGTGCAGTACGCCCTAAGGTGGACAATGGAGCACAGTTTTTCTACTCGGCGGTGTGCACCGCCATGCAGGCATATTTGGGACTGACGCCGACGCTGTCGCCAGTCATTCAGACTGATGGGGATACGGCGATCTACTGACTCCAGCGTCATGTTCCGTGGAGCTTCATGGTTGACGAGGGGTTCGTCAGAGGAATCATCTGTACAGCGTGACAAGGCATCGTAAATGTGTGGCAGCAGGCAATGGAGGACTTTTAAGAACATTGTGAATTGCGAGGGTGCCCATACGGTGGCACAAGCTGGAAACATTTAATTGTCATTCAGACTGTAATTGTCTTAATTAAACTCCCGCAGCGCATAGAAGAAAAACTCCTGATCATCAACAGAGGGTAATGCTATTGGGATACAAGCAACCAATCCCCTTCCTCCATTTAGGCACTGCTGCCAATGAGAATTCATCTACCATTTTAAAAAACATTGTCAATATACATGCCGCTGTTTGTTTTATCGCGAGCAGAGGAAGGCAAACGCCGAAACGCGTCCTCGCATGAATAAAGCATTTTTTGATGGAACCCCGTGAGTGCAGTATGTTTCCGTTGGAGACAGGAGCCTTCATTATTAAAATGGACCCACCTCCATTTTTTCGTGCACCCGTCGCAAAGAGTGCAGTACGCCCTAAGGTGGACAATGGAGCACAGTATTTCTACACGGCGCTGTGCACCGCCATGCAGGCATATTTGGGACTGACGCCGACGCTGTTGCCAGTCTTTCAGACTGTTGGGGATACGGCGTTCTACCGACTCCAGAGTCATGTTCCGTGGAGCTTCATGGTTGACGAGGGGTTCGTCAAAGGAATCATCTGTACAGCGTGACAAGGCATCGTAAATGTGTGGCAGCATGCAATGGAGGACTATTAAGAACATTGTGAATTGCGAGGGTGCCATTCGGTGGCACAATCTGGAAACATTTAATTGTCTTTCAGACTGTAATTGTCTTAATTAAACTCCCGCAGCGCAGAGAATAAAAACTCCTGATCATCAACAGAGGGTAATGCTATTGGGATACAAGAACTAATCCCCTTTCTCCATTTAGGCACTGCTGCCAATGAGAATTCATCTACCATTTTAAAAGACATTTTCAATATACATGCCGCTGTTTGTTTTATCGCGAGCAGAGGAAGGCAAACGCCGAAACGCGTCCTCGCATGAATAAAGCATTTTTTTATGGAACCCCGTGAGTGCAGTATGTTTCCGTTGGAGACAGGAGCCTTCATTATTAAAATGGACCCACCTCCATTTTTTCGTGCACCCGTCACAAAGAGTGCAGTACGCCCTAAGGTGGACAATGGAGCACAGTATTTCTACACGGCGCTGTGCACCGCCATGCAGGCATATTTGGGACTGTCGCCAGTCATTCAGACTGTTGGGGATACGGCGATCTACCGACTCCAGCGTCATGTTCCGTGGAGCTTCATGGTTGACGAGGGGTTTGTCAAAGGAATCATCTGTACAGCGTGACAAGGCATCGTAAATGTGTAACAGCAGGCAATGGAGGACTTTTAAGAACATTGTGAATTGCGAGGGTGCCCATACGGTGGCACAATCTGGAAACATTTAATTGTCATTCAGACTGTAATTGTCTTAATTAAACTCCCGCAGCGCATAGAAGAAAACTCCTGATCATCAACAGAGGGTAATGCTATTGGGATACAAGCAATCAATCCCCTTCCTCCATTTAGGCACTGCTGCCAATGAGAATTCATATACCATTTTAAAAGACTTTGTCAATATACATGCCGCTGTTTGTTTTATCCCGAGCAGAGGAAGGCAAACGCCGAAACGCGTCCTCTCATGAATAAAGCATTTTTTGATGGAACCCCGTGAGTGCAGTATGTTTCCGTTGGAGACAGGAGCCTTCATTATTAAAATGGACCCACCTCCATTTTTTCGTGCACCCGTCACAAAGAGTGCAGTACGCCCTAAGGTGGACAATGGAGCACAGTATTTCTACACGGCGCTGTGCACCGCTATGCAGGCATATTTGGGAATGACGCTGTCGCCAGTCATTCAGACTGTTAGGGATACGGCGATCTATCGACTCCAGCGTCATGTTCCGTGGAGCTTCATGGTTGACGAGGGGTTCGTCAAAGGAATCATCTGTACAGCGTGACAAGGCATCATAAATGTGTGGCAGCAGGCAATGGAGGACTTTTAAGAACATTGTGAATTGCGAGGGTGCCCATACGGTGGCACAATCTGGAAACATTTAATTGTCATTCAGACTGTAATTGTCTTAATTAAACTCCCACAGCGCATAGAAGAAAAACTCCTGATCATCAACAGAGGGTAATGCTATTGGGATACAAGCAACCAATCCCCTTCCTCCATTTAGGCACTGCTGCCAATGAGAATTCATCTACCATTTTAAAAAACATTGTCAATATACATGCCGCTGTTTGTTTTATCGCGAGCAGAGGAAGGCAAACGCCGAAACGCGTCCTCGCATGAATAAAGCATTTTTTGATGGAACCCCGTGAGTGCAGTATGTTTCCGTTGGAGACAGGAGCCTTCATTATCAAAATGGACCCACCTCCATTTTTTCGTGCACCCGTCACAAAGAGTGCAGTACGCCCTAAGGTGGACAATGGAGCACAGTATTTCTACACGGCGCTGTGCACCGCCATGCAGGCATATTTGGGACTGACGCCGACGCTGTCGCCAGTCTTTCAGACTGTTGGGATTACGGCGATCTACCGACTCCAGCGTCATGTTCCGTGGAGCGTCATGGTTGACAAGGGGTTCGTCAAAGGAATCATCTGTACAGCGTGACAAGGCATCGTAAATGTGTGGCAGCAGGCAATGGAGGACTTTTAAGAACATTGTGAATTGCGAGGGTGCCCATACGGTGGCACAATCTGGAAACATCTAATTGTCATTCAGACTGTAATTGTCTTAATTAAACTCCCGCAGAGAAGAAAAACTGCTGATCATCAACAGAGGGTAATGCTATTGAGATACAAGCAACCAATCCCCTTTCTCCATTTAGGCACTGTTGCCAATGAGAATTCATCTACCATTTTAAAAGACATTTTCAATATACATGCCGCTGTTTGTTTTATCGCGAGCAGAGGAAGGCAAACGCCGAAACGCGTCCTCGCAAAATAAAGCATTTTTTGATGGAAGCCCGTGAGTGCAGTATGTTTCCGTTGGAGACAGGAGCCTTCATTATTAAAATGGACCCACCTCCATTTTTTCGTGCACCTGTCACAAAGAGTGCAGTACGCCCTAAGGTGGACAATGGAGCACGGTATTTCTACACGGCGCTGTGCACCTCCATGCAGGCATATTTGGGACTGACGCCGACGCTGTCGCCAGTCATTCAGACTGTTGGGGATATGGCGATCTACTGACTCCAGCGTCATGTTCCGTGGAGCTTCATGGTTGATGAGGGGTTCGTCAAAGGAATCATCTGTACAGCGTGACAAGGCATCGTAAATATGTGGCAGCAGGCAATGGAGGACTTTTAAGAACATTGTGAATTGCGAGGGTGCCCATACGGTGGCACAATCTGGAAACATTTAATTGTCATTCAGACTGTAATTGTCTTAATTAAACTCCTGCAGCGCATAGAAGAAAAACTCCTGATCATCAACAGAGGGTAATGCTATTGGGATACAAGAAACCAATCCCCTTCTTCCATTTAGGCAATGCTGCCAATGAGAATTCATCTACCATTTTAAAAGACATTGTCAATATACATGCCGCTGTTTGTTTTATCGCGAGCAGAGGAAGGCAAACGCCGAAACGCATCCTCGCATGAATAAAGCATTTTTTGATGGAACCCCGTGAGTGCAGTATGTTTCCGTTGGAGACAGGAGCCTTCATTATTAAAATGGACCCACCTCCATTTTTTCGTGCACCCGTCACAAAGAGTGCAGTACGCCCTAAGGTGGACAATGGAGCACAGTTTTTCTACTCGGCGGTGTGCACCGCCATGCAGGCATATTTGGGACTGACGCCGACGCTGTCGCCAGTCATTCAGACTGATGGGGATACGGCGATCTACTGACTCCAGCGTCATGTTCCGTGGAGTTTCATGGTTGACGAGGGGTTCGTCAGAGGAATCATCTGTACAGCGTGACAAGGCATCGTAAATGTGTGGCAGCAGGCAATGGAGGACTTTTAAGAACATTGTGAATTGCGAGGGTGCCCATACGGTGGCACAAGCTGGAAACATTTAATTGTCATTCAGACTGTAATTGTCTTAATTAAACTCCTGCAGCGCATAGAAGAAAAACTCCTGATCATCAACAGAGGGTAATGCTATTGGGATACAAGCAACCAATCCCCTTCCTCCATTTAGGCACTGCTGCCAATGAGAATTCATCTACCATTTTAAAAGACATTGTCAATATACATGCCGCTGTTTGTTTTATCGCGAGCAGAGGAAGGCAAACGCCGAAACGCGTCCTCACATGAATAAAGCATTTTTTGATGGAACCCCGTGAGTGCAGTATGTTTCCGTTGGCGACAGGAGCCTTCATTATTAAAATGGACCCACCTCCATTTTTTCGTGCACCCGTCACAAAGAGTGTAGTACACCCTAAGGTGGACAATGGAGCACAGTATTTCTACACGGCGCTGTGCACCGCCATGCAGGCATATTTGGGACTGACGCTGTCGCCAGTCATTCAGACTGTTGGGGATACGGCGATCTACCGACTCCAGCGTCATGTTCCGTGGAGCTTCATGGTTGACGAGGGGTTCGTCAAAGGAATCATCTGTACAGCGTGACAAGGCATCGTAAATGTGTGGCAGCAGGCAATGGAGGACTTTTAAGAACATTGTGAATTGCGAGGGTGTCCATACGGTGGCACAATCTGGAAACATTAAATTGTCATTCAGACTGTAATTGTCTTAATTAAACTCCCGCAGCGCATAGAAGAAAAACTCCTGATCATCAACAGAGGGTAATGCTATTGGGATACAAGCAACCAATCCCCTTCCTCCATTTAGGCACTGCTGCCAATGAGAATTCATCTACCATTTTAAAAGACATTGTCAATATACATGCCGCTGTTTGTTTTATCGCGAGCAGAGGAAGGCAAACGCCGAAACGCGTCCTCGCATGAATAAAGCATTTTTTTATGGAACCCCGTGAGTGCAGTATGTTTCCGTTGGAGACAGGAGCCTTCATTATTAAAATGGACCCACCTCCATTTTTTCGTTGCACCCGTCACAAAGAGTGCAGTACGCCCTAAGGTGGACAATGGAGCACAATATATATATATATATATATATATATATATATATATATATATATATATATATATATATATTACCTACTGGCGGTCACCAGTAGGTTGTTATAGATAGGACCTAGTTTCCATAGGAAAAGCGTTTTTTGTTTTACTAGTAACTTTGGCAGTTTCATGAATCTTCCCGAAATTTTCAAAATTAATTTGCCACTCACTTCAGCTGCTATTTGGAAAGTTTTGGGGTGATTCATCAAGCAAGGGCCAAGAAAAACAGGACACCCAAAACTCGTTTCCCCATGCAATTTCCCAAAGGTGTTTTAGACACCACTACAGCCCGAACCGCTGAACGGAATTACACCAAATTTAGCAGAAAGCTAGATCTTGGTCCTGAAAAAGTGCTTTTTGTCATTTGTTGTAAATATGTTTAGTAATTTTGGAGTTATTAAAGAAAATATTTATGTATATCTAGAGACGCGGATCCACGAGCCAACAGCAATGCCATATTTGGCTGGCTGCAACCTGAGAGAAAAGTCTGCCATTTTGTGGATTGGTACATGGTTCTTGGGGGGAAATAAAATCTAAAAAGCATAGAAGCAATCAGGGTAGAGGCCTCATGTTACTGATGGAGGGTTCTGTGAGGGACCCCTCATGGGCAGTAATTTGCACAAGATATTTTTTGGGGAAGCACGAGGATCCACGGATCAACCACAATGCTCAGCACAGCCCCTCATGTGAATCCGCAATTGATCCACGGATCTGGATTCCAATTAAAAAAACATAATCCCACTCACACACTCTCTCACACCCCTGCACTACCATGCACACATTCATACACCCACTCACACACCCATACAGTCACTCACACCCTCTTACACACCCATACAGTCACTGATACATCTACTCACAGACCCAGAGAACTACATACACACCTACTCACTGGCCCACACAGGCACTCACATACCCTTACAGGTACTCACACACCACCCCTGTGTGAATGTGCGACAGATCTGCAGATCCAGATGCCAATTAAAACAAATCACCCACTGACAGACCAACATACACACTCTCTCATACCCCCACACAACCGCTCACACATTCATACAACCACTCACATACCCACTTGCACACCCTTACAGTCACTCACACACCCTCTCACACACTACAGTCACTGATGCATCCAATCACAGCCCAGGGAACCACTCACACACCCATTCACAGACCCACACAGGCACTCACACACCCATACAGACACGCACACACCATTCCCCATGTGAATCTGCAACAGATCCACAAATACAGATCCCAATAAAAAATACACCCATTCACACACTCTCTCACACCCCAAACAACCACTCACACACCTACTCACACATCCATACACCCACTCACACATCCACTCACAGACCCACACAGGCAGTCACAAACCCATTCACATACCCACGTACACACCCATATAGCCCCTTACACACTCAGTCCCAGACCCACCCAGCCACTTACACACACACTCACACACCCATACAGCAAAACCACTGACAAACCCACTGACAAACCCACACAGTCACTTTCACACCCAGTTAAACAGCCAGTAACACACCCAGTTACACACCCATATAGCCCCTCACACACCCACACAGTTACTTACACAGCTACTCACACACCCACACACAGGCAGTGATACAGTTATATAAATTGCAATAGGATAGGGTTGTATTAAATGTATTGTTGTTTTGTATCGAATGTGTGCTTTTGATTGGGACTAGGTCCATGTGTCTGTCACAGATCTGCCTGCAACATAGCCAGCAGACCCCTCATTTGGCCGAGGATATGCAGCGGATCCAAGTGAGGAATTAGAAAAAAAGATTTGAAAACAAAAAGAACTAGTGTTTGAAAAAAGGGTTGGCTCTGAAAAAAGCCTTTGTGTTTATGGTGAGTAGATGATAACTACAGATAGAACATGATGAAGGTCTTTAAGTTGTTGAGGAAAACCTTGTTGCCTGTGTCTGTGAAATGAATTCCGTCTTTTTGATATATTCCGTCCATGTCAAAGAGTAAGTTGTTATGGTATTTAAAGCCCATGTTGTGGTCTTGGAGAAATGCAGAAACAGTTTCATTGACATGTTTGCTGGTTTTCTCTATCAGCAGACAAAATTGTGTTGACCACTGCCACTTCTATCTTTGACAAATGTTGGAGAACACCAATGCAGTATGTCGGAAAAGTGACATTGATTTACCAAAGGTATCCTTCATTAGGATTTCCAGTCCTAACCCAGTAATTGTGTCTAGGTCATTGCCACCCCAGTGCACAATTATGAGGTCTAGATGTTGAAAATCCGCAACGTTTTCAACCGAAGGCAGCAATTGGTGCCACTTTCACCTTCTCTGGCCAACTCAAGTAATGTCTACATTAGATAAACCTAGGTCCTTGTCTATACCACTCAATTTAGCACTCTCTCTGGCCCAAAACACAAAACAATGGCCCAGAATCCAGACTCTGTCCATTTTTGAGACAAGAAGGAGTTGTACACAGGAAAAGGCTGTAGTAGAATGAGGCACTTTCGAAGATGAAAGGCAGTTACAACGGAGGACAGCAAGTAAAATATAAAAGAACATATTTGATTGGATGGAGGAAATGAGCAGGGAACTAAAATTAGTTAGTGACTTTAAGAAAAAAAGTAACTAACTCTGTGATTGGCTTTGGAAAAATAAAAAAAGTTATGTTGTTTGGGATATGCTTGGAATTGCAAACAGTCAACCACACCTGCTACGTGAAGCTAGTATGCTGTTTAGAGAAAGTCTTGTGAACTTTTGAGCTACTGAAAGACAGATACTATTGGAAACATGGTTATTATAGAAACAGGGCTAAAAGAGTGAGGCGGAAGGGAACAAAAGAGACTGTGGGGTATACTCACAGGAGCGTGCGATAACTACTGCAAGAGTAGCGTAACGCAACTTTCAATATCGCAGCCTATAGCGGGAAAATAACCCTGTGTCAACGTGGAATTCACAATAAGGCGGTAGCAAGCGATAGTCTGCCGAAACCGCGGACAATGTCCGCGATACAACCACCACGATGGAGATAAAAACACAAACCACAACACCAAAAAACACGCGATGGGCCAAAGCGCGATGAGGAAACCAGCGACAAGCAGCGCCAGGCCTGCAACACACACCTGGCAGGCGTAAAAAAACACCATAAAAGTAGAAAAAACGCCCACACACAAACTGACCAACACCCAAGCACCATGGAGGCAGCCAGAGCAGGCGCAGAGGACGAGCGCAACCCCACAAGCACCCCGGACGACCAGCCTGGGACCTCGGGGGACAGGGAAGGGCAAGGACAAGAAGACGAGGAAGACCAAGTTCAGTCCGCAGGCGAACAGGATCATAGTCACGGAGGTGATGGAACACCATCAACAACTCTTCGTCACCTCCAACGTGTCATTGGGCACCAAAAATGGAATATGGCGGGACATCGTCGACAAGGTGAATGCCGTCGGAGAGCACAAGCGGACAATGAACGAGGTCAAGAGGCGATGGAATGACATCAAGCAGAAGACCAAGGAGAAACTCACCGCCAACCAGAAGGCAGCAACGCAGACTGGAGGTGGGGGCCCAGCGCCACAGCTGGAGCTGGATGACATGGAGGAGCTGGTGTCAACAGTCATCAGTGTGGAGACTGTGGCTGGAGTCGGGGGACCGGACACTGCTCGACAGGACACAACACAACCGCAACAGGGTGAGTGACCACCAGGTACTGGGGGGACGGGTGGAGATGGCCACAATGGCACACATGCACAAGCAAGCAGGGCACAGTGCACACCCACAATGACCCTGGGTCCTCGCCCAGACCCACAGTCTGTCACAATGTACAATGCCATGCAGTCTGAATGTCAACCTGTACCATGCGGCTACATACATGTGGACACATTGTAATACACCATCTCCCCTTCACATCGCAGGGGCATTGTCAACACCTCCTGCAGAGCAGTCCCAGCCACTCTTCACTGATGACGAGGAGGACAACACCAGCATCGACACCCAAACCATCCAAGACATCATTGACCTCATCCGCCACTCACCTCCAGGAGCAGGGCAGCCCAGCTACATCGATAAGACCCCACCCACCACCCAAACCACCCAGCAGGAGGCACCCACAGCCCCGGCACCCTCCCAAGTCCCCCAGGAACAACAAATGGCCTTCCAACGCCGTGTGCTGGAGGGCCAGAGGGAGAAGGCCGAGCAGGTGCGGGTGGGGTTCGAACTCATGGCTACCAAACTGGACGCCATCCTTGAGTGTCTATGTCTGCCCCATGGTCTCCAATGAGCCCTGACTGACATTGCTGGAGTCATGACGCTGAGGGAAGAATACCTGTCCGCTCAGAGTGGCTCCAGCGATCCGAGCCGTGAGCTGGCACACATGCGGAGGCTCATGGAGGACATGGTGCGGATGGAGGCGGAAAGGATGGCAGCCACCTCTGCACATCAGCGAAATGTAGCTGGCATCTACCAGGCCCTGCATGTCCTTATCATGGCATTGCTGCCACAAGGCGTGGCGATGATGAATGCTGCTGCCCCCACACCATCCACATCTCTGCCCCCTGGTGTGTCACTGCCTCCCAGTGCGGCAGGCGTATCCACTCCGGCACCTGATGTGTCACTGCCACACAGTGCGGCCGACAATCCTCCTCCGGCCCCTGATGTGTCAGTGGCACACAGTGCCGCAGCCGGTGCTGCAACACCCACAGGTGGGGCAGAGCACACATCCGGGGATGAGGACGTGGATGGGATTGAGATCAGAAGGAGGCACTAGCATTCATTTCCGCCACCTTGCCTGTTTCTGCTTGGTGCCGCACATGGCCTCAAGACCTACCACTGACCCCCGATACACTCCGATGCACTCACCTTGGACAGCGACATGGACTGTCACATCCTGTTTGACGACCAATGACACGGCGGACAGACTGCGGACTGTACCCTTCCTCTTCCGCAGTACAGGTCATCCCTGGAGGGACACTGGCTGGCCCTCCACGGGCCCATATTGTGTAGTGTGCTCGGCATTGCCCTGTACCGCTCCAGCTGCATGACTGCACTGGATGTGCAAATAAACATCCAGTGACACACTGCTGTGTAATGTCTTACGTCATTCATGTATGGATGTGTGGATGAATGTGGGGACAGTGCCTTCCCTTGCGTCAATGATGTTCATCCTGTGGGATGCCAGTCAGAGGGTGCAACATTGCATTTTGTGTACCGGGTCCCATGAACACTACAACAGGGACACACGCATCAGTCACTTCCTTGTCCAGACATGGACTGGACCACGCCCAGAGCCCACGAGTCATTGTTGCAAGCCCTGTACTGGTCCGGCGTACGGCAGGCCAGGCCACTCCGCTGGTGCCCCGAGGGGGGGCCCTCTTTGCTATCCATCACAGCCATACTCGCTGGTGATGTGCAGGTCACTGGTCTAGTTGTCAGCATGTCACAGCCACTCCCTGAGGGCAGGTTTTCACACACACCACACCCATCCGGCACAGGCGTCACAGGCCATGTGACTCCGCCAACATAAGGGGCAGACGACGTCACATTCCCCTCTTCCGGTGGTGACTGGATGACGGACGCGACATGGTTCTCACTCATATAGGGCCCATGAGTTGTTGCACACAGGGTTAGTGGCACACGAGGTCTTGAGTACGGCACGGGCCTACCACCACGTGGCACAGACTGGGGTTGCACAGGGTTAGTGGCACACAAGGCCTTGCGGATGGCACAGGCACCCCGCCATGGGACGGTGACTTTGGGTGCACTGAGTCAGTGGCACCTTAAGCTGCTGAGCGGGTGTGCAGCCTGTAATGATGCCCCATCCCGGCGGTCCGGACAGCTTAGGTTTTGTGTGCCCTGCTGGACCGCAGTGTAGGCCAGAGCCAGCGGGCAGCGCAGGCCTACCGCCACGTGGCGTCGCTTCCGGGATCCCAGAGTTGGTGGCACCCATTGGGCTGAGCGGGTGTCCAGCCTGCGATGGTGCCGGGTGCACTGGTATGTCCTATGCCATGGAGTAATCAAGACCCAGCACCAAACGTGTGACCTGGTGGCCTGCGGAGCGGGGCTGCATGATATGGAGGGTGCCATGTCCGCGGGCCCCGGGCTTGTGGCTTGCAGCGGCACGTAGTGGGACCTCCTGTCTACGCGCCGGTGGCGGAAGGTGAGCATTGAGGCCTGGGTGTGCATGGGCGGGCATGCTCCGATGGGCGGCGGGAGGGGTTGGGGTGCCTCTGCCTGGGTGTGCATGGGCAGGCAGGCGATGTTGTCTTGTGCAAGTGTGTGTACTGTGCCAGTCATGTATCTGGACTCTGTTTCAGCTGACGGCTCTGACTCAGATGTGTGACCTGGCGTCCTGCTATACATACCGGCACGTGGTTGGAGACACACCGGTGGCAGCAGGTGAGCAGTGTGGCCTGGGTGCGCAGGGGCGGCACTCTCTCTCTCTCTCTCCCTCTCTTCCTCTCTCCTCTTCTCTCTCTCTCTCTCCCTCTCTTCCTCTCTCTCTCCCTCCCTCTCTTCCTCTCTCTCTCCTCTTCTCTCTCTCTCTCCCTCTCTTCCTCTCTCTCTCCTCCTCTCTCTCTCTCTCTCTCCCTCTCTTCCTCTCTCTCTCCCTCCCTCTCTTCCTCTCTCTCTCCTCTTCTCTCTCTCTCTCTCTCCCTCTCTTCCTCTCTCCCTCCCTCTCATCCTCTCTCTCTTCCTCTTCTCTCTCTCTCTCTCGCTCTCTCTCCCTCTCTTCCTCTCTCTCTCCCTCCCTCTCTTCCTCTCTCTCTCCTTCGCTCTCTCTCTGTCCTCTGACGTGCACAGGACACACCTTCTCATCGTGTTTTTTGTCTTACAGGCTGTGACCTACGTATTGTCCCGAGGGGAGCGGCCATGTGTCTTCATTTCATTTCGGTGTTCATTTTAATAAAGTTTCATTTGTTGCTTCGAAAGTGAATGTGTGCTGCTCATTTCTGTGACGACACATGCATGTCACCAGTTGTGATTGTGCGACATCAAGCGGAATATTTTGTACATGTTTAGGTGTGGCTGATGTGGCATGTCTTTGGTCGGGGGTGCCAGGGAGGGGTGGTCCTGGGTGGGGTGGCGGTGGGTGTTGTGGCCCTCTTGGGTGTCCGGGCCGCATGATGGGTGGCTCCATGGCATCTGTTGCCCTTCCGATGTAGCCCTGGGCTGTGCTCCCTTTTGGTTTGCAGGCTGCCGTCCGACTTTACACCAGGTCAGAGCAGGTGTAGATTTCCTGGTGCTAACGCGCCTTATCACCTGTTTTGTGTTTTTATCGCCGATGTGGCTGGTCATTGTGAATGTTGAGGTGTGATGTTGTCTCAGCTTTTGGCACGGGAACGCCTACTCTGCATCTCATTAGCGATATTTGCGGGGGTCCTCTGTGGCGATGTTTTTTGCGGCTGCTATCGCGGGTAAACTGGTGCTGTGGGCTGTTAACACTGGCTTGTGAATGGGGAGGTAAATTTATCACAACTTTGGCTGCGATAAAGTGCTGTTAATTCGGCAATAGCTCCTTGTGAATATGCCCCTGTATGTCTTGTAATTGACAATATGTTTACAAAATAAAATATAGATGAAAAGCATTAACAGCAGATTGTTTAATGCTTTTTAAGGCTTTGGTGTGGTTTGGTGGATCCACCGTGGACCACGTGGGGGATGGGGCCACACTGAGCCCATCAGTGGATCCGCGGAACCATGAAAACCTACCGAATTGGGCTTCCTTTCAGGAAACATGCAAAGGGTTCAAAAGTATTGACCGTTTAGAAGTGGTATAACAAAAATAAAAAAGAAAGGAAGTCCATGATTTGCCAAGTACAGAAGTATGAGTGAGAGCACACTGGTAAGGGTAGCCATTATTGGTACTTTTGTACTGAGAGTAGAGGAGGATTGCCATATATCTGAGTTGAGACTTGCAGTTGAAAACAGATGTTAGCAGATATTAAAATAAAAGCTGGACAACAGCAAAGAGATTTTACAGTTATGTTAATTATGTTGACCTATAAGAAAGTATATTTAAAAAGAAAAACCTATGAGTGTATATAAGCCGAATCAAAATGTGTAGCTTCTAGACACTACAGTAAAAGGCAAAACAGAAGGGAGGTTAGATGAGAACATTAACTAAAAATACAGTGAGAAGCAAAGGAGGAAGAGGATATGCTATACTGAAAATATAGTTATGCCAGTATGAATGAATGTGTTCAAAATTAGATGAGGGTGGTTGCTTATAGTATGTAATTTAAAAGTATGTAATTTGCACCCACTTACACAGTCAGGCAGGCACTTACACACCCAATTACATTCCCACAAAAGCACTTATGTACCCACCACTCATATAGTCCGACAGTGACTGCACACCTAGTCATATACCCATAAAACCATTCACACACCCATTTACTCATCTATACATCCACTTATATAGTCATTCACACACCCATAAAGACACTATTACATCCATCACACAGGTATACAGCCATTCACATACCTAGCACTTAGACAGTCAGTTACACATGAACTTACATACCCATACACTCAGTTATACACCCAGTCATCCACCCATACAGCCACTCACATATCTATTTACAAACCTACACAGCCACTCACACACCCAGTCAGACAGCGATAGATGCACTTAAACATCCATTCACACGCCCATACAGCACTTATGTATTCACCGCTAACAGGGCCCCTTCCACTCACAGCTACACACCTAAACACCTACTCATACAGCCAGTTACCAATCCATACAGCCACTTACATACCCAGTTAGGCACCCAACAGTCACTTAGGCACCCAGTCACACACCCACACAGCTACTTATGCATCCAGACACACCCACAGAGGCACTGATACCTCACTCACATATCTACTCAACCACTCACACACCCAGTCACCCACCCATACAGCCACTCATAAACCCATTTATACACTATGGGTGACAATTACACCGCCTCTAACACACTGACATAACCACTTATGCAGCTACTCACTTGCTTATAGTATGTAATCTAATAGATTATAATGTAAAGTTAAATGTATGCTATATTTGTTTTTCAGATATCTACTTATGTTTAAAGAGGAATGGAAGATGGAACGGTGAGGTGGAAAAAAATAATTAACAATTATGCTTGTTGACACTGACAGCATCCAGCTGACATTTGTAGTGCAATTGGCATATGGCATTTGCTACAATGAGTCACAATGTCTTTTGGTGAAACAGTGGGGATGGTAACCATCTGGTCAGGGGGTAAGGGTCCCTCAGATGCCCAGCTGCTGATGATGATGATGATGCACCACCTTCCCTCTCTCTCTCTCATTATCCTGTGTTACGTCCTTGTATGTATGGTTTTCAGATGTTTCCACATAGAGGATGTGCCATGTAAATAGTTCTTCCCCGTACCTCTTGACAATGTTTTTGCTACATATATTGCATTGGACAATTTTTGGAACAACTTTCTTTTCTCCTGAAGGGATGGAGAAAACTTTTCAAACATCGGAGGAATTCTTTGGAGGTGGTAAGTCTTCTTCTTCTTCATCCTGCTCTTCCCTTTCTCTTCTATCTTCACCGGAAGACATCCTGGCTTTAAAACTCTGTACTTTTGAAGGAAAGTGGAACAAAAAGGATGGAGCTGTGGTTTTCAGTCAGTCTCCAGAGAAATATGAAATCCAAATAACTGATTTAGAGTGCGGTTTGCAGTGTAGATGGATGGATTCAGACTTACTGTAGCCAAGGAGAGGCTGAGGTTTGGGTGTGTTACTGGAATCGCTGTGGGTCTGTGGTGCCATCGGGTGGATCCGAGGATCCAGAATATGAATACAAATAAAAGAAAGACTTGCATTACATTTAAAGAAGTCTACATAAGTTACCTTACATTGATTTGTCAATTGTTACTTTTAAAATGAATAATAAGAATACATGTGTGAACAAAATGTCTTTATAAACTTGTAAAAATATATATTACTACATTGGATTTATAGGTGAAATTGTACTAAAATTCATATTTAAAAAAAAACTATGAAATTGAATAAAAAACAGATATATAACAGGGAAGTTATAGTTAGGAAATGCTAACAGTGCTCCTGTGCTCATGATAGAACCATTTCTCATGTGCACAGGTGCACAAAATCCCTCTTCTGCAGGCAGCAAAGGGATTTCCTTTTTTTATTTTTGCCTCTGGAGGTGGGAAAGAGCTTCCCCAACCTCCTGAGGCTTTTTTTTTCTTCAGTGTAATGGCAATCGTCTGCACTGATGTCATTACATTGAAAATGAAACTGAAACTTAGTTTCAGTTTCATTGTTTCGGTGTTTGTGGGGCTATTTCAGCCCCCGAGCACAGAATAACATGGGAGAGGTGTCGTTGGAAAGGGGAGAATCTCCCCTTTCCAATGGTACTCTTCCCCTAAGTAGGGCTCATGCCACTAGGCCCCAGGGAGGGCGGAGTGGCCCCTTGGGCAAGGGCATATTCAGTCTTTCTGCCCCACCCGCGACAGAAAGACTCTGTCGCGGGCACTAGGCCTATCCACACAAGTGAGGTACCATTTTTATCAGGAGACTTTGGGGAATGCTGGGTGGGTGGAAGTTTGTGGATCCACGCAGATTCCAGAACTTTTCATCACAGAAATGTGAGGAAAATGTGGTTTTTTTTACAAGGTTTGAGGTTTGCAACGGATTCTGGGTAACAGAACCTCGTGAGAGCCGCACAAGTCACCCCATCCTGGATTTCCCTAGGTGTCTAGTTTTAAAAAATGTATAGGTTTGCTAGGTTTCCCTAGGTACTGGCGGAGCTAGGGTTCCAAATCCATAGCTAGGAACATTGCAAAAAAAGGGTCAGTTTTCACCCGAAAAATGTGATGGGTCCACATTGCGTTTTGGGCCGTTTCCTGTTGCTGGCACTAGGCCTAACCACACAAGTGAGGTACCATTTTTATCAGGAGACTTTGGGAAATGCTGGGTGGGTGGAAGTTTGTGGATGCACGCAGATTCCAGAACTTTTAATCACAGAGATGTGAGGAATATGTTTTTTTTTACAAAGTTTGAGGTTTGCATGGGATTCTGGGTAACAAAACCTGGTGAAAGCCACACAAGTCACCCCAACCTGGATTCCCCTGGGTGTCTAGTTTTAAAAAGTATATTTGATTGCAATGTTTTCCTAGATGCTGGCAGAGCTAGGGTTTGAAATCCACAGCTAGGCACATTGCAAAAAAAGGGTCAGTTTTCCCTGGAAAAATGTGATGGGTCCACATTGTGTTTTGGGTTGTTTCCTGTCACGGGCACCAGGCCTACTCACACAACTGAGGTACTATTTTTATCGGGAGACTTTGGAGAATGCTGGGTGGGTGGAAGTTGTGGATCCACGCAGATTCCAGAACTTTCCATCACAGAAATGTGAGGAAAATGTTTTTTTTTTTTACAAAGTTTGAGGTTTGCAAGGAATTCTGGGTAACAAAACCTGGTGAGAGCCACATAAGTCACCCCATCCTGGTATCCCCGGGTGTCGCATTTTAAAAAATGTATAGGTTTGCTAGGTTTCCCTAGGTGCTGGCAGAGCTAGGGTTCGAAATCCACAGCTAGACACATTGAAAAAAAAGGGTCAGTTTTCACTGGAAAAATGTGATGGGTCCATGTTGCGTTTTGGGCCGTTTTCTGTCGTGGGCACTAGGTCTACCCACACAAGTGAGGTACCATTTTTATAGGGAGACTTTGGGGAATGCTGGGTGGGTGGAAGTTTGTGGATCCACGCAGATTCCAGAACTTTTCATCACAGAAATGTGAGGAAAATGTTTTTTTTTACAAAGTTTGAAGTTTGCAAGGGATTCTCGGTAACAGAACCTGGTGAGAGCCACACAAGTCACCCTATCCTGGATTCCCCTGGGTGTCTAGTTTTCAAAAATTTATAGGTTTGCTATGTTTCTCTAGGTGGCGGCAGAGCTAGGTTCCGAAATCCACAGCTAGGCACATTGCAAAAAAAGGGTCAGTTTTAACTGGAAAAATGTGATGGGTCCACGTTGCGTGTTGGGCCATTTCCTGTCGCAGGCACTAGGCCTACCCACACAAGTGAGGTAGCATTTTCATCGAGAGACTTAGGGAAACACAGAATAGTAGAACAAGTGTTATTACCTATTGACTTGCTTTGTATTTCTGCTTCCCAAACATGAGACAATTTGTAAAAAAGAAGTCATTTTGAAATATGGCCTCTAATTCACATGCTTGTATGGGTACCCACAATTTAGGAGATGTGCAAATAACTACTGCTTCTAAACTCTATATTTTGTTCCTATTTCGGAAATATATAGGCTTCCTTGGTACCTATTTTTCACTCTTTATATTTTTCCAAATGAATTGCTATATATATATCTGCTCCCGTTCCCCGCGAAGGTCACCGAGAAAATCGTCAACAAACAACTGACCCGCTACCTCGAGGAGAACAACATCCTGGACCCTTCCCAGTCCGGCTTCCGCAGCAACCACAGCACCGAAACCGCCCTCATCACCGCCACCGATGACATCAGGACCCTGCTAGACAACGGAGAAACAGCAGCCCTCATCCTCCTGGACCTATCAGCCGCCTTCGACACGGTCTGCCACCACACACTACGAACACGCCTTCACGACGCCGGGATCCAAGAGAAGGCCCTGGACTGGACCACATCCTTCCTTTCCGGCAGAACACAAAGCGTCCGCCTCGCCCCCTTCCGATCCAAGGCCACCAAGATCATCTGCGGCGTACCCCAAGGCTCCTCCCTCAGCCCAACGCTGTTCAACATCTACATGGCACCCCTCGCCCACGTCGCCCGACAGCACAACCTCAACATCATCTCCTACGCCGACGACACCCAGCTGCTCCTCTCCCTCACCAAAGACCCTCACACCGCCAAAGCCCACCTCCACGAAGGAATGAAGGCCGTCGCCGAATGGATGAGGACCAGCCGCCTGAAGCTGAACTCGGACAAGATGGAGGTCCTCATCCTTGGTTCCAACCCTTCAGCCTGGGACGACTCCTGGTGGCCAACATCACTGGGAACAGCCCCGCCACCCACCCACCACGTACGCAACCTAGGGGTCATCCTCGACCCCACCCTCTCCATGACTAAGCAGGTCAACGCCGTTTCCTCATCCTGCTTCAACATCCTCCGAATGCTCCGCAGGATCTTCAAGTGGATCCCCACCAAAACAAGAAAAACAGTCACCCAGGCCCTCGTCACCAGCAGGCTGGACTACGGAAACGCCCTCTACGCAGGAACGACGGCTAAGCTCCTGAGACGGCTGCAACGCATCCAGAACGCCTCTGCACGTCTTATCCTCGACATCCCCCGACGCAGCCACATCACACCCCACCTGAGAGACCTGCACTGGCTCCCTGTCAACAAGAGGATAACCTTCAAGCTCCTCACCCACGCACACAAAGCACTCCACAACTCCGGACCAGCCTACCTCAACAGACGACTCAGCTTCTACACCCCCACCCGCCAGCTCCGCTCGACCAGCCTCGCCCTCGCCACAGTCCCCCGCATCCGGAAAACGACCGCCGGCGGCAGATCCTTCTCCCACCTCGCCGCCAAGACCTGGAACACCCTCCCCACCAACCTCCGACAGACCCAAGACCTACTGGCCTTCAGAAGACTCCTCAAGACCTGGCTCTTCGATCAGTAGCAGCACCACCCCCCTCTTCCCCCAGCACCTTGAGACCCTCGCGGGTATGTAGTGCGCTTTATAAGTGACATGATTGATTGATTGATTGATATATACCCGGTACACAATGAAAACCATTGCAAGATGCAGCTCAGTTATTGGCTCTGGGTTCCTCGGGTTCTTGGTGAACCTACAAGTCCAAGTCCCGCAACTGGAAGGGGTAATTGGATGTAACAGTATATTGCTTTTCTAAATCTGTCATACTTAAAAGAAGTTATGGGTGAAAACGTTGGCACAAAAGGCTGTTTTTTTCAACTCAACTTCAATATCTTTTATTTTCAACTGTTAGTTTCTATAAAAAAAACCTTGAGGGATCTACACAAATGACCCCTTGCTGAATTTAAAATGTTATCTACTTTTTAAAAATGTATAGCTTTCTAGGATCCATTATTGGTTTTATACCCATTTCTACCACTAACTGGAAGGAGGTTGACAGCTCAAAAAATAGCAAAAATAGGCTATGTCCCAGTAAAATGCGAAAACTGTGTGAAAAATTGTGGTTTTCTGACAAAATTCTGCCTGTCCCTGAAAGCTGAGAAGATGGTGATTTGAGCACCACAAACGCTTTGTTGACGCCATTTGCAGGGACAAAACCAGAAGCTTTCTTCTGCAGCACTTTTTTCCCACTTTAAAAAAAAAAAATCCACAAACCCTGGGTATCTTTAGAATCCTCAAGATGTTGGAAGAAAAGGACGTAAATTTGGCATGAATACCTTATGTAGACAAAAAGTTATAGGGGCCGAAGTGCGAACTATCCCAAATAGCCCAAAAAAGGCTTAGCACGGAAGAGGGGGGGGGGGGGGGTCAGAGGCCTAGCAGCGAAGGGGTTAAAAAACCATAGAAATTCACTGAAAAAAACAAAGGTTACAGTGACATTATGGTTAGGAAATAGAATTGAAAGAACCTTAGAAATTTACTGAAAAACACAAAGGTTACAGGGACGTTATAGTTTGGCTCAGATTTTACACACACAAAACTATAGAAATTCTGCAGTAATAGTTACCAGAGCTAACTATAACTTGCAACCCCGCAATGCACTGCTTATTACCTCACATATTGCATCACTCATGACCTTTTACTGCAACTGCCAGCTGACCAATGGCAACTAGGCCTGGACTGGACTATCCGGCTGGCTTCTGTCTTACACACTGTGAGTTTTTAAGTACCACCCCTGAGCCTCTGTGATGCTTTAGAAGTGTGTGCCTGTGCATGAATTGGGATTTAAACAACTTAAGTGAGAAGATAAATTGCCTTTGACCAAGCTGAACACGGGTAGTTTATCCGATCTCCGCTCAATTGTGGTCAGCATCAAATTGTGCCTAGGTCCTGTTCTACCACAACCATTGACTATTGTTGGGACTTTGTGCTTCTTGGTGCTATTTCTACTTAAAAAATTAAAATTTCATATCTCTAGTTCCCCATAATGGGTTTTTGTCCTTTTGGTGTCATTATGTTTATTAAAATGTACCCTATTTTTCTAGTTAATTTTGCTATTTTATTGTTTTGTATTTCAACTTTATTACGGTTTTGGTACTGCATAAATATTTTTCACATTACCTCTAAGTTAAGCCTGTCTGCTCTGTGCCATAGCTACCACGGTGTTGAACTCAGGTAAATTTGGTGACTTTAAGGATTCACCCTGGTAAGGATTATGGCTATTACCTGAGGTGGGTACCTAACCTTCAAATCATAACCCCATTTCTTACATTGATATATTGTGTTTACTACTGAAGAAGGACTAGACTGATTTGACTATGTTTTTTTCCCTAAGTGCCAAAGGGAGCAAAAAATGGACTGCAATGCAGCCCAGAATAATTACTTGTACCTGAGATTAGTGGAAGCATTCCATTTATCGTTTTTTTGTTTAGCCCCAAGTTTGGGGGTGCATGTGTCCGAGAGCATCCAAGGGTTCTGCTGATATCTACAATGGGATAGCCATAGAACAACTTCAGACTATGTTATCAAGCCAATAGCGTATTTTTGGTTGAACTAAGAGATATAAAACTTGAAACCCAGCTAAACACAATGGAAGAGAAGGTGTTCAGAGTAAATAATTAACTATGATTCCAATTATTTGAGCATTTTCCAACATTAATTTGTGCTGTCTGTATGAGACAATCTATGCAGCATTGATTTGCCCAGACGTAGTACCTTAGTTTGCTATGGCATCAGAACTCAAGTTGTCTCTTACTGATAAATCACAACAGGGTACAGACCTGTCTTTGGTTGTTTGTGTTGCAGTTGAGAGAGGGTGTAGCCTATTAGTGGAGCTGGACTTTTATTTTGGACAGGGACCAAGACTGATCTTTGAATGTGGGACCATTTCTGAAATAACACAAACAGTTAAAATGATGAAATGAAATGTACAAAAAGTAATTACCAGAGGCTCAGATTGAGCAGTGTGAAAGTTGTGTGTGAAACAATACAGAAGGAGTTGAAGAACAAATACTAAAAGAGGATTAGGCAAGATGTGAGCTGAGACAATGAATGCTCCCGGTTAGTCTCTAATACACGGGCCAGAGAATGTGAGGAAAGAATTTATAAGAAACAGAGAAAAAATGTGCTGGAGAAGGGTAAGGAATATGTGTGAATGAGAATTTGAAAAGAGGAAATCTGTGAAGCCCTGTTGCTGAGATCATGGTGCGTGGCTATCGTATGGATATGGGTGTGCAAAGTACAATTTTTGCATGATTCTCCATTTTCTTGGCCTGAATTGCTGGTCTGACAATCAGGAATTGTTTTGCCTGAAGTTCTAATTACAGCCCTTTATGTAAATTATCAAATCGTTATTGAAAATAAAGTCTCCAATAACCAATAAAGCCTACACATCATCTGATTGACCTCATACTTTACACAGCCTGTGTTTAGTTAGATTCCATACTGCTTATTCTTCAATTGGGCAAAGGAGAATGTAAGAAGCATTGGTCAGTTAACATCATTCATTGTGAGTCACCGGAGACAAACGTTAGAGGCTGAGGGAGTAACCCACGAACCCATTGATAGATGGTGTATTTCAAGGCAGCAATAAGACAGACATGTTGTAATATACAATAATGATTCACGGCATTAAATGTGTGCTAGCACAGTAGCTCAAGAAATCTGACATTGCCAGGACAGGTAAACTGAAATGTTTCAAGGTGGAAACACAAATGCCATTGATTGTATGGTGAAATATGCATTGATTTTGCATGTGAGGTTCAACTGCCTGACTCTGCATTTCTGTGAGGTAATGCATTACAGCATAGCACCTACTACAACAATCTGTGCATACCTGAAGGAGCGAATTAATTAAGATGCAAATTATTTAGAATATTAGCTACATGTGCAATGATTAAAGTTAAATTTAAAAGTGAAATGACACGCATTTTAAATGTGCAAACTGCACTAGGCAGACATAGTTATTCGTATAGTCCACAGAAATGCTTAAGTACAAGTTTCTTTTAGCTAGCAGTGAACTCGACAATGTCAAATGTGCACATTTGAATTTAGAGACCTGACCTTAATGTGACATGCTTAGAAATATTTGTCATATCTGCAGAATGTTCCAGTTTAACAAATGTATTAGATTTTGTTCAGAAACATCTGATTGTGGAAACTAAACTTCCTATTTACCCAGTATCCTACATAATACTTGAACTTCTTGTTTGTGTTAAAGAAATGCATTACTAAATATTATTTTTGCAAGTTGATATTTCTCTTCTTTAGCATAGTTCATTGTTTACATGATGAAATATTAACATTAGAAGGTTAAGCTATATTCGATGCCTATGGGACCGGAGGCTGATGAATCAAGAAGCTGTGAACGTAAAATGTCTGTAACAAACATTGTGATAAAACTTTGCAAGCTGCATGCTATTTCGTGGGAAAGAAGAGATGAACTCACTCTCAGACGAATGCTGTTGCCCGATTAGATCCCAGGAGGAGAGACCTGCTACTCATTTTGCGACATTATGTTTGCCTTTTATATTAGTGCGTGTTCCTAGTTAGAGGTAGACATTGCAGACTTTATCCTGCTCGCTTTTCCACAGCTATTCCCAGAGACCCATTTTCCTTGTCCCTTTTTGACAGATGTGGCTACTGCTGATGCTGTTCTTCCTTTGGCTCATTATTGATGTGCGATCTTTACAGATTGCTACTGCAACTGTATGCTTTTGCTGAAATTATTGAGATTTGGCTGAGTTTCATGAACGACCCTTAATAGGAAATTCGACTGTTTAATTGATTTTTGAGCTTTATGATCTTTTTATCTCCCTCTTATTAGAATTGAATAGAAAAACTACTATATTATTCGTATTTTACTCCTAATAGTGTTAGCATTGATATAGCTAATACATTATTAGGCATACTGTGTGAAAATGCAGTCAGTGGATGCCGGCACTATATTTGTTCGGTTGACTTGTGTACCGCCATTTTGTTTTCCAAGACGCCATTTTACAGTATAATCGAAACTGCTACTTGCTCAGTTACGAAAAATGGTCCTTGGTAAGTTTCATTTCTCCAATATTAAGGTTTGCTCATTAGTGCATTCTTCTACTGCTACATCGAGGCCTTCTCCCACCTGTCTGGTGGGGAGGATAAGCTAGACGACCTTGAGCAGTAGTTAGCTTGTGCCAGGCTGTGGAATCGAAACTTATGCTCTGTACCCTCATTGTATTGCGACAGCTACCAGTGTTTTTCCATGATAAGCGGGTCTTCGTGGGCTCTGCAACCTACTTAATGTATCTTTATGCTTGTTAGAGTCAGTCCCTCGTCAGCCATCAGCAGAGGCTGGTCTGATTGGACTCCAGCGCAGTGTATCTTGTGAATAAACTAGTTTGCTTGCATTCTCTACTGCGTCATCGACTCTTCATTGAATGGAAGGCTAGTGGAGGTCTAGAGTGACCCGAATGAACCTAAACGGGTCATTTCCTTCAGTTGGCGCCCAAACAGGGACCCCACCAGGTGACCCATCTCACCCGTAGACGGGTTTTAGAGGTTGGGGTTGCTTCTGGTCGGATGAGCGGATCGGGGTATCCCACACGATCGAGCCTCATTCTCGCAGCTGCCCCGCCTGTCTGATCGGGCGGCTCCTCGTCTAGTGGTCACCTCGGCTGGGGTCCTGAGAAGGCGAAACCCTTGGATCTGACTGTTTTGGTCTGAAGAGTCGGCAGTGGAGAATAATTTTGTCTGACCTGTGTGCACCAGGTGAATTTTGGTAAGTGCGGCGCCGTCTTGATTAACTTGGTAGGTCTGCGGACCCTTGTGGTACAGATTGTTTTGAACATTCCGCCAGGCCACCTGGTAATTTGGTTTATTCTTGAAAAGGCCTGGGGCTAGATCCTATCTTGTTTTGGTGCAGTCTGAGGACTGCTTCTTGAAGAGCTCTTTGTTTGCGTTGCGAGTGAACGTGTTGATTGAGTGATGAGTGAAAGCGTCTGATGCTAAAATGTCTTGTTGGAGTAAATTGTGGTGTTTTGGGTGTCGAAGATGCTTTGCGGAGAACAGACTGGAGGAACGGCAGCCTGCGCCTCCGGAAGGCACTCTGGGTTTTGAGATGTAGGTGAAGCATGGCATTGGCCCTATTAGGTTTCGTACATTGTGGCACAAATATACGAGAGACAATGCTGAGTTTCAATGGCCACTTGATGGTACTTTCGATGAACAGAAACTGAATTATTTGCAAGACAAATTATTTGCTAGAAGAAGTAGGCAGTCAATGTTTGATACATTGCAAGTATGGCAGAAAGAAGCTAAACAGAGGCGCATACGGGCCGAGAAGGCATCTAGGAAGAAGGCAATGCAGACAGTGGTGCAGAAAGCTGTAGCTTATGATAAAGAACAAACAGAGAAAGGTATTGAGTGTGCCAATAGGAAATTTTGATTACAGTGCGATAAGTCTTATGTGGTCAGAGAGGAAGGGGATACTTTTGTGCAGGAACTCCTGGAAACACATCCTCCATCTCTGTATGCCCCACAGAGAGTATATCCAGATATTCCAACGTCCCCGCCTTCAAATGTTCCTTCATTTCCTTTAAGTCTCCCTGTGAGTTCGACAGCTTTGGCTCCAGTCTCATCTGCCTCTCCTTCTTTTCTACCAATAGTGAATGTGGTGACTGCGGACACCCCCGCGACATCTGTTATGTCTGCCTCTGTTTCCTCTCCTTCTCTTACTCCTACTATGCAGCCACTGGTGACATTGTCTCCTATGTCTGTACCGCTTATGTCTTCCCCAGGGTTTTCTCCTATTGTATTAAGTAGTGTTCATACACCAGTAAGGGGGCCAGATAGAGGGAATTGGGCGGCAATACAAGAGCGAATGGAGAAGGTATTGACTCAATCAAATGTAGGTGAGGAAGAGAAAAAGATGGTTGCACATCAGGCAGCGCAGTGGGTTCTGAGTCCAATTTATAGCGTGGAAGATATATGGAGTGTAATGAAAGATTTGGATCCGTTTGTACAACAGCATGCCCTTCAGCACATGTCAGCTACATTGATTAGTTTGTGGGAACAGTGTATTGGGGGCACAGCCCTTCAAATAATTTATGACATTCGAGACCGCGTATATTCGGCTGGTATGGCCCCCGCGGAAGTCCTTGGAAATGTTGGGACGTTGCTTGGCTATCGAGAGAGATTACAGCATCGTACTCAGGTTAGTGTATCCCAGTTTCCGATGAGGGAAGTGCAACCTATTTTTCATCCCGAGATTCCAGAGCAGCGGAATCAAAGAAATGAGGTGGCTCAACAAAGGGTGGAGGCTCGTTTTCAGGAACAGTGGGTTTATACCCCATGGAAAAGAAGTGAGGTATTGGCCCTTAAAAGTCAGTTACCAGATCCAAGAAAGAATCCCACAGCGTACTATAAGGAGTTGACAGAGGCAGCCTCCTCGTCAGTTATGACTCTTGCGGATATAGAGATTTGCTTTGGGCTGCTGGTGCCGGTGGACATATGGAGACAAGTGCATACTCAAGACCATAGGGTGGAGTTAGGTGGTACGTGGGACGAGATTAAAGTGTGGGATGCAGAACGGAAGCCCGGTGAAAAACCTAGGGCTGAGATCCTGGCGTTGCCGAATCGTATTATTACATATATGCATTCCCTTATTCCACCTCGATGGGTCGATTGGGATAAGCTAACAGCATGTAGACAGAAGAAAGAGGAGAGTGTGTCTGATTTCTTCACAAGGTTTGAAGGGGTTTTCTTAGATTTTAGTGGACAGGATTTGTCAGTTGAAGGGGGTGTTCACCTGTTTGTTAATAATATTGTTACAAATTTGCTTCCCGAGATAACTGCCCGGTTACAGGCTTCAGAGAGTACTTGGACTACCTCCTCCTCTTCAGTGATATTGAGTATGGCTCAGTATTACGAGCATCGTGAAAATGAAGAAAAGGACAAGGTAGAGAAGAAGAGTAAGGATTTGAAAACAAAAGTATTGTTGCAGCAAGTTGCTAGAGGGGCTGGAAGGGGACGTGGTAGTGGTCCAACTCAAAGGGGCCAGGGTGTCGGTAGAGGTGGTACACCTTTGGGGTTAAATCAGTGTGCATACTGTAAAAAGGAGGGACACTGGCGGAGTGAGTGCCCAGATTTGTTACAAAAACCTGCGGTTCCTGGAGGGCAAGGTTCGCGAGGAAGGGGCCATTATGAGGCTAATAGGGAGGAGGTGCAGGTTGGTGTGTCTTCAGGGGATCGCTCTGACTCAAATAATTTTGATGATCCCCAGGGACAACAATACTATCATGATGATTATGCTATGGATGATGCTGCAGGGATGTCTTATGGTTAGGATAGCCAAGGACAGGGAAAGGGACCAGTCCAAATTCCTGTAGATCAGTGTGGTCCTTATGTCACAGCAGATTTGCATGGTTCCGTACAGAAAGTTTTGGTGGATACAGGTGCGATGAATAGCTGTTTCACATAAACTGGTCCCTGGGGCAACTCTGTCTGGCCGTAATAATATTTCGGCAGGCTTTTCAGGCATGCCGGTTGTGAGCCCCATATCCACTCCTCTTGCTTTAACGTTGGGTCTTTTTACTGTGGACTCTCCATTTTTGTTGACCGCTAATTGTGGTGAGAATCTAATGGGATTGGATTTGTTAAAAAGGTTGCATGCTACAATTTCTTGTTCCCCAGACAGTGTTTATATGACTATTGGACCTAATGTGGCCAAAGCAAAGCAGTGTTTGGCAAAAGATGCCCCCCTTCCTGCTGAATTTAAAAAAGTGCCATCCTCATTGTGGGCTACGGGGGATACAGATGTAGGGTTGTTACAAATACCACCAGTTTCCATAAAGGTTAAGGAGAATGCTGTGCTCCCTCGTATTCCCCAGAATAAGATATCACAGGCAGGGGAACAGGCTTTGATGCAGATTATACAGGACCTGATTAAATCAGGGGTAGTTGAGGAGACAGCGGGAAATATGTGTAATAGCCCTATACTTCCTATTCTTAAAAAGGCACCGTTAGATTCTCCTGATTCACATCCTGATGTCTATCGCTTTGTGATTGGCCTCCAAGAGGTCAATAAAATAGTTGTTCCTCAGTTCCCAGTGGTGCCAGATATCACTGTCCTTTTAACGATGATTCCTTCCACAGCTCAGTTCTTCTCTGTGATTGATTTAAAGAATGCTTTCTTTAGCATTCCTATACACCCCAACAGTAGACACCTTTTCGGTTTTGCCTTAACTGGAAGGAGTTTCCAATTCTGTCGGGCTCCTCAAGGGTATACTGAAAGTCATAGTATTTATAGTCAAGCTTTGAAAAGTCACTTGGACTCTCTCTCTCTTCCCGCAGGTAACGTATTGTTACAATATGTGGATGACCTCCTGATCGCCTCCGATACTGAAGAGGGTTGTCGGGATTCTACGGTTCAATTATTGAAGCATTTGGCGGATAAAGGGCATAAAGTGTCCCTTTCTAAATTCCAATATTGTCAACAGCAGGTCACCTATTTAGGTCACCTGCTGTCGAAGGAGGGTCGGAGGCTGACACCAGAGCGAATTGATGCCATAGTTAAGATGCCTGTCCCTGTGACGCAGAGGGATGTGCGTGCTTTTATTGGCATCACCTCGTACTGTCGTCACTGGATTCCTGCTTATTCTTTACTAGTACAGCCTTTGCTTCGCTTGATAACCAAGGATGTGCATGAACCCTTGCCTTGGACGCATGAATGCCAGCATGCTTTTGAACAATTAAAGACTGCGCTTTGCTCTGCACCTGTGCTTGGTACGCCTGACTACCAGAAGCCTTTCGTGCTGTACGTACACGAGACGGCTGGGTGTGTGCTTTCGGTGTTAACACAAGCTTTTGGTGGTAAGCAGAGGCCGTGTGCTTATTTTTCTGCTATGCTTGATCCTGTCACCAGAGCTCTCCCGAGTTGTTTAAGAGCCACGGCAGCTGCTGCGGTTTCTATACGGCAGGGCTCGTCCTTATTCATGATCTCACAGTAATGGTACCCAATGCTGTGGATGTACTGTTAAATAAGACAAAAAAGCAGCACCTCACCAGTGCTCGTCTTACTGGATATGAGTCGACATTATTTGCACCCCACATTATCATCAAACGATGTGCTAGTCTGAATCCAGCCACGTTACTACCCCTCCCTTCGGATGAAAGGGACCAAGATGGCCATAATTGTTTGTTTCGTACTGAAGAAGAAACGAAAGGACGGGTAGATTTGACTGTTGTTCCCTTATCTGACCCACAAGGGAAACTATATGTCGATGGCTCTTGTTTTAAATGATCAGATGGCACCACTACAGCGGCGTATGCTGTTACTACGCTACGCACTATAGTTGAGACATTGCGCGTTCCATACCAATCTGCTCAAGCTGCGGAGTTGATAGCTCTTTTGCGAGCATGTGAATTAAGTGAAGGACTGACTGTCAATATTTATACTGACAGTCAGTATGCCTTCGGGGTGGTCCATAATTTTGGATGCCTCTGGGCAGAGAGAGGATTTTTGACTTCACATGGGACCAAAATGCAACATGGTCCGTTGATAGAAAGACTTTTGACAGCTTTGACCCTTCCTAAATGATTGGCAATAGTAAAATGTAGTGCTCATAAAGCAGTCACTGATAATGTAGGGAGGGGAAATGCCTTTGCAGATCAAACAGCAAAAGAGACCGCTAGATTAAAAATTACGAAAATGTTTGTGGCCGGACCTGCTAGATGGATACTAGATGTTACCATGTTTGAAAATACACTGGACAGTGTCAAGGAAATACAGTCTGAGGCGACACTTGAGGAGTTGGCCGTGTGGCAGTAGAGTACAGGGCGGTTAGATGAAGAAGGGTGCTGGACTGACAAGAGTGAGAGGCAGAGATGGATGTTACCTAATGCATATGTTTTCCCTGTAGTTACAATGGCACATGGTCCAGCTCATGTTAGCGCCAAAGGAATTTGTAAATTATTAGATCCTGTATGGTAAAATGACAATATTTCAAAAGTTGCTGTACATTTAGTGAAGCATTGTATTGTATGTATGAAGCACAATCCTGGAAAAGGCACTCCTACACCCTCTGGTAATTTTGCACCACCTTTCTTTCCCTTTGAGGTACTTCAGATGGATTATGTAGAGATGCAACGGGTTAATAATTTGAAATATGTGTTAGTAGTGGTTTGTGCATTTAGCAAATGGGTTGAGGCTTATCCAACAAAAGAAAATACAGCCATGGGCACGGTGAAGGCTCTTATAAAAGAGCTCTTCCCGCGCTATGGTTTGCCCCGTTTGATTTGGAGTGACAACGGCAGCCACTTCAACGCTAAATTGATTCAATTGGTGTGTGACGGTCTGCACATTAAACAGAAATTTCATGCAGCGAATCATCCTCAGTCAGAGGGCCTAGTTGAGAAGTACAACAGTACCCTTAAGCTAAAGATGGCTAAGATAAAGGAAAGTACTGGGTTGCAATGGCCAGATGCGTTACCCCTTGCTTTATTGTCCACCAGAATGACTGCGCACTCGAGAACAGGGCTCTCCCCATATGAAGTGGTCTTTGGCCGTCCTGCGAATGTGTGGGGCGTCCCTAGGCCTAAAAAGTATTCCGAGATAGATTATCCTTTGTTAGTGGACTATTTGTATGATCTTACTAAAAGTTTACGTTCTATTCATCAACAGATACATGAGGCATTGCCTCCAGTACCAGAAGGACCCGGGCACCTCATACAGCCGGGTGATTTTGTTTTGGTGAAAAGCTTTCAGCGGAAGGATTGTTTGGAGCCCCGGTGGAATGGACCCTTTTTGGTCCTCATTGCAACAAGGACGGCAGTAAGAGTGGAAGGTTGGAAACATTGGATTCACTCCACACACTGCCGACGGGTTCCGCTCCCCCTTCCTTATGATCGTTGGGTGAAGGAGGGAATAGGGGACCATGAAACTGAACACGTTCCCCGCTTTGTGTCTTTTTCTAATGCTCAGCTGACTTGGGGGAACACTGAAGACGAGAGTGAGGCAATTTTGAATGAGGCAGTTCCCCCAGAAATTAAGGCTGCTCAAGGTTCCTCCTCATCTGATCGACAGGAACGTGAGCCTCGCTCTCCGACACCTGAATTTCAAATTCTTTTGCAGGATGAAAAGGTGCCTGGAGTAAAAAGGTACCGTTTGCATCCTCGACGGAAGGATAGTGCACCAAAGGATCAGTGAGTGTAGCAGGGATGGACTTTATGGAGAAGATTAGTAGAATGTTCCCTTGATTGTGTTCTCCTCTCAGTTAGGACCAGGATAATTGGTGCACTGTCAGTGACACTGAACAGGATAAGTTGAGGGTGTTTTCCCTGGGGGGAGAGTGCCCTATCCTGAGGATTCGTGAACATTTGCAGATGAGCTGCAACAGTGTGGCTCCACCAACCAGTGCTTCATAGCACCAACGAGGATTGAACAATAGAAGCCTGCCAGGGAGGCTTGTAACGGACCCTGAAATATTTATTTTCATTGTTTTTGGTCTTATTTTTCTTTTTGTGTCCTTTCCACCGAGGGTTCCATTCAGTAGCCTTTCTCTGGAATTTCTCATCCGTAGTTGTATAAAGCTATCATGTATCTTTTTGGTAGGCCAATGATGGATGAAGAACAGCCATTAGAATTTGTTGTTTTGCCCCGACTATTATGGGTAAAGCAGCGGAGAATGTAATTCCTTTTGTTTGCTATTCTGTTGATGATTATCCTTTGTGGGGTCCTTTGGGCATTAGAAACTGCAAGTAATTCACCTATTCCTGGCAATGATATCTCTTTCCCACCAAGACGAAAAAGAATGCTTTCAAATAATGTTTTTTTTAGATACCCATAAGTGATTTTTTGGTAAAGGTGTCGCTTGTTATCCCACTGACTCTGTAACTAGCCTATGGACTGCTTATCCTCTGTCTTTGATAAATTACACATATTCTAAGCCGATAAATTTTGTTGAGATAAAAGGGGAATTTGGTTTTGGCTACCCAGGACCATGCTTGTACCATCGTCAACCCACTGGAATAGGGTACCCTGGTTGTGACAATAATACGTACTGTGATAATTTTTATTTTGAAGAACAAAATATTACATTGGTGGGTTGGCATTATCAAGAAGTGATGGTCCCCCGGAAAGCTGGTTATTACCCTGCTTGCTGCCCCATTATAAATAGTACTGATACTATTTTATATATCAATTGTTCCGGAGTGATTATATCTAAACAGACTTTCCCTTTGAAAAGTGTGAAGGGTTCTGACACCATTACAGGTCATTCTCGCTATGCAGCTGTGAATTATGACAGGCCAGTATATGCTCACCCCGGATTCTTTTTTCTCACAAATGGAACGTACTCAAATGTTCATAATGGCACCAACGATGTAGCTCTTGGGATGGTGCTGCCTTTCGGGTCCCTTGCAAATATACTCACAGACAAATAAAGTGGGTAAAGAGAACACTGACGAAAGAATTTTGCAAAGGAGTAACAGAAATATAAATAAACAGTTATAGTAATGGTATTACTTTTGGTTATATTCTGTCTGCCATGTTCACATTAGGAGGAATGGCTATGAGTAGGACTGAAAAGGCTAGGGAATATTTCGGCTGTAAATTACAAATATTGTCAAATACTACAGTGGCAGCATTACGCGACATCACCATTCAATTAGAGAGCATGAGAATTTATTCTGAACAAACTAGATATGCAGTTGATTTTATTTTAGCCAAGAATGGTGGTGCATGCTCAGTAATAGGAGACCAGTATGTAGTCGGTATCACTAATATGGAGAAAAATATTACTAAGCATATTTTAGATATTATGGAAAATGTTCAAGACATGAAAAGTGGTAATTGGAGCTGGTCCTTGTTTGGTGGTTGGGGTTGGATTTTAGAGAAAATAATATATTTGGTAGTCCTCCTGATCTGCTGTTGTATTCTGATTCAGTGCCTTCCCTTATGCTGCTCCTATTGCACTACCTATTTATCTCCTAAGAGAATTTCGATTCATGACACCAATACAAAGATAATGCTCCAACAGGACGTTGATCATCTAATGCAGTTGGATGACGGGATTTTTGGTTCCTCAGCATCCATTGCAGAGTCTATTTCTGAAGTTCCTTTTGTTGACAAAGTATAAAGTTTTGTTTCTATCTTTTGTTTGTCAGCGCTTATATATATATATATATATATATATTCCTTTGTTTAGAATTGTGAAGACCCTTACCTGATGGCATTAATAAAGATGACTGTTATTAGCATATCATGCTAAAAGGAGGGTCTGTTAGAATTGAATTGAAAAACTACTATATTATTCGTATTTTACTCCTAATAGTGTTAGCATTGATATAGCTAATACATTATTAGGCATACTGTGTGAAAATGCAGTCAGTGGATGCCGGCACTATTGTTCGGTTGACTTGTGTACCGCCATTTTGTTTTCCAAGACGCCATTTTACAGTATAATCGAAACTGCTACTTGCTCAGTTACGAGAAATGGTCCTTGGTAAGTTTTGTTTCTCCAATGTTAAGGTTTGCTCATTAGTGCATTCTTCTACTGCTACATCGAGGCCTTCTCCCACCTGTCTGGTGGGGAGGATAAGCTAGACGACCTTGAGCAGTAGATAGCTTGTGCCAGGCTGTGGAATCGAAACTTATGCTCTGTACCCTCATTGTATTGCGACAGCTACCAGTGTTTTTCCATGATAGGTGGGTCTTTGTGGGCTCTGCAACCTACTTAATGTATCTTTATGCTTGTTAGAGTCAGTCCCTCGTCAGCCATCAGCAGAGGCTGGTCTGATTGGACTCCACTGCAGTGTATCTTGTGAATAAACTAGTTTGCTTGCATTCTCTACTGCGTCATCGACTCTTCATTGAATGGAAGGCTAGTGGAGCTCTAGAGTTACCCGAATGAACCTAAACGGGTCATTTCCTTCACTCTTTTCTTTTGAATTCAAACTCTTCAAGAGTTCTATTAATTCTAAATTCTGGTCCTGTTCTTTAGAATAGGGTATTTTTCCTTTATGAAATGCTCTTGATGCACTACTTGATGATTTGTTCTAACCATACTTTTATGAGATTTCAGTAAACTTACTTGAATTATTTGACTAATCTGAATAAAAAGAACAAAAAGAGTCTTACTAAACACTTAATGAGAAAGAAACTTTTTTAATTAATTTCAACTCTCACCATTGACTGAACTTAGAACTGTTATTGTGACTTAACTTATGATGATGAAATAGCTCCTGGTTCAAAACACAATGCCAAAGGTCTGTCACCCGAAGCAAGTTGTACTTGAAAGCCAGCACGGTATTGGGGCTCAACCCTGAAATTGACAGTAAGAAAAGGTTGAACCATACCATTTAAATTTTGCCCCAACTTTGTGCTATTCGTTTTCTAATAGCAGAGGCTAAGGTTCACACCTTGAACAAAGAGCTATGAAATAATTGACCAAGTGAGAAAAAAAAAACAAATCCTGAAATTCAATTACCGGAGCTTGACGAACTGACAAGGTGTGATTTTCGAAGGCGGCTTCTGTTTTGGAGGTGTGAGTATTAAAAGGGCATAGTGTTGACCATTGTAATTGTGTCTACTGGAGTATTATTGATATTAAACTGAATGGTTGGATGAATGGAGATGTTTAGTGTTTTATATGTAAAGTAGTTGAAGAGTTGGGGGCATGGCCGAACCGAGCAGCAAGATGGCCGCTCTTTGAGAGGGCTCTGCCGGCCGAGCCCGATAATTCAGCATTTATCCTGCCAATCCTCGGAAAACCCACACAACTAAACACCATGCTTACCTGGATGCAGTGTGCGTAGAGCCCTGAACGTACGGAGTTCCACAGGGCTGTTTGGTGCTCTCCGGACTCGATCGAAAAACTCGGCGTGCAGCAGCCTGGCAGACGCGCTCCCGTGGTCTGTCCGGAGCTGAAGCGGAGGAAGCTGCAGCTGATTCTGGAGCCCCGCGGGCTGTGAGTGCTGGTGGCATCCTGGTGGAGATCGCTTGGGCTGTGATCACCCCGTTGCGGGAGACGTTGGCCATCAGCTGAAGCCAGAAGAGGGCGGGGCCAGCGGGACCAGTCACACGGTGAGTCCCGCGACGAAGCTTGTGTGGCCGCTGTGTGGCTGACGGCCCTGGCGGGGGCACAGAGCATGCGGCTCTGGGGCCTGAGGCGCCTCCTGGCTCCACTCGGGGCCTTGCATTGATACTGGCGGTTTGGCGGGTGGGAGGCCCGGGCTGCTGTGGGCCCTGCCTTTAGTCCCGCTTTCAGACTCCCAGGCGTGGACGAAGAAACAGAACACCAACGCCCCATACGCCTTTAGATTCCCGGGCGTGGATAAAGAAATGGAGCACCAACGCCCCATACACCTATAAGACTCCCGGGCGTGGGCAAAGAAATAGAGTGCCACCGCCCCATAAGCCTTTCGACTCCCCGGGTGTGGACAAAGGAATAGAGCACCAACGCCCCATACCCCGCGAAGGTCGTGGCGGACCTGTGCATGCTGAGTACATGAGAACCCACTGGGGCTCCTATGAACGACTGAGCGGAGCTTGTTTTATGAAAATGGCAGCGGGAAAACGCAAGAAAATAAAAAATGTAACTGCCGCGTGATCGGATCTACAGGCAGCCACCATTAATGCGCAGGGATCACCATCGGGGATTACAGTAGAGCAAAGCTCTAATCAAAGGACCTACACGTAAATTGGCCCCTTATCCCACATACTAACATTAAATAGGGGGCACAGAGTAGTTTAGTGGATCCTGAAACACGGCCTGCTGAAAGTCCTATTAGCAGGCCAGGGAATCCTGGAAACTGTAGCTTTCCCCATCTGCAGCCCTTCTGCTACGTTGCTGGGAGGGCGAACCGAAAGGCAGACAACCACAACCCTGAATTTGTGTCGCCCATCAAACGGTGAGATAAAATTCAGCTTGCACACACTCTGCCCCCAACTGTCTGGTGCCACGTGTGGAGGGGCCAACATTGTCGCGGACCTCGCGCGATCGCCTGCCTGACGGCCTGCCCGCTAGGCACCGCAACTATGGGCAAAGCAGATATCAAACATCCCAAATTGAATTTCGATAAGAGGGCGACTCGCCAGCAGGAGGGAGGCCCTATGAACTCCACTGAGACTACAGACGTCGCGATGGGCACTACACAAGACGACGATTTAAAATCCATGCTAAAAGAGGTTAAAGCCAGTCTGCAGGCTATCGTTTCAAAACTGGACTCCCTAGCTGCGCGAATGGACCAAGTCACCCAGCGCGTAGAGAAACACGAAACTCGAATTGATGCCCTTGAAACCAGGGTGTCTGATTCAGACGATCGCCAAACTGAAACGCAGGAGCAGCTGCTACATATGGACAAGATACTTAACCTTATAAAGGCCAAAAACAAAGATTTGGAAGCCAGATCCCGGTGCAACAACGTCAGAATTACTGGAATTCCGGAGACGACAAACATCCCTAACATGGAAAAATATGTAGAAACATTACTGAAGGACCTCTTTGGGGATGACCACTCCAGCATGTTCCTGGTGGAGCGAGCACAGGGCCGGACTGGCCGTAGCAGGCACCGGGCATTTCCCCGGTAGGCCGCCAGGGTGGGGGCCAGTTTTAGGCCCTGGGGGCCGTTTTTGTTACCGGGGGCCAGCAATATCGGCCCCCTGTAACAAAATCGGCCGAAATCGGCCGTAGCAAACAGCTCGGCCCCCCTCTCCGCCAGGGGGGCCAGCCGAGCAGTTTGCCAGGGCCGGTTTCAGTTCCCAGTCCGGCCCTGAGCGAGCACATCGATCTCTGGGCCCTAAACCACCACCTGGAGCCTAGCCGCGCCCAATTCTCGCTCGCCTCCTAAACTACCGAGACCGGGACACAATACTGAGAAGAGCTCGTGAGCAGGGATCAATTCAATACCAGGGTAATGCCATAGCTATGTACCCGGACTTCACGCAACTGGTGCAGGCGGCGCTCCGAGAGTTCGCCCCAGCTAAGAAACTGCTCCAAAAAGCTGGAACTAAATATGCTCTTCTTTACCCTGCCAAACTCAGAGTGCAAACCGACGGTAGGCCCCTCATCTTCACAGATGCGAGCGCTGCTCTGAAATTTGCCAAACAGGCTGCGAAGCAACGATCAGGAACGAAACATGCAGATGACACGTCGTTCTGCAGCCACTTAAGCGACAATGAATGACTCTACTGGTCCACAAGAAGACACAATCAGGTTTCATCATTATATATAATGCTTACACTTGCATCACACTCCCTGTCTACGGCTGGTATGTCCTGCATATGATGACCTGTCGTGGGCACACGTCTGTTTTCTCACACTAATGTTTTGTTAACTGATATCCTTATTATTAATGTAACAACATGAGCAGTAATATACCTGGGCTCGACCACCCTGCCTTAAATGGCAGAGGTGTATGCCGGTGACTCTTCGTCCCCCCGGGATAATTCCCTAGAAGCTCTCGGGCTTTTTTGTATTTTTTGAAGGGTTATTAGACTACGGGAGGGTCACTTACTCAACCTAATTGGTGGGTTGGTGTGGGAGGGGTGGGATGGGTTTACTGGTTACTGTTTTTTGCCACAAAAGGTCATTTTGAAAATGTCATTGTTGCATGCGATTATCAAACTGTCAAACATACAATGTTACCATGCAGATAATATAACTCCCGCGGATCACTGACAGAATATCGATGACAGGAATATCGACCTACACAAATATCGTGTTCAAAATATTGATGTCAAGAATATCGACATCCTATCTTTACAATGGTAAGTACAAAAATATCGAAACAAAAATATCGTTGTTAAAAATATCGTTGTTCAAAATATCGTTTTTTATTAAAAAATGTTAAAAATTAATAAACGTAATGTAAAAATAAATTAAACATACATATATAAAATTTATATAAAATGTATTATATATATATATTTACTTAATAATATTAATAAATAATTATTATAATAAATTATAAAATGTTAGAAACATAATACAAATTATAAATACATATATATATACATACACCTGTAACATAACCATAAAAATAAAATATATATATAATAAATAAAAATATTAAAATAATTTTTTAATTTTAAAACAACATTTTACACTACATTAACTGAAACAGTAGGGAAAATGTTGGATACCGTAGGGGATAAAATTACTATTCCCACTCCAGTAAATGCAAGAGTAGGGAAAGTGTTGGATAGCGGAGGGAATAAAATTACTATTCCTACTCCAGCGAGTGCAACAGTAGGGAAAGTGTTGGATAGCGGAGGGAATAAAATTACTATTCCCACTCCAGCGAGTGCAACAGTAGGGAAAGTGTTGGATAGCGGAGGGGTAAAAATTGCAATTCCCACTCCAGCAAGTGCAACAGTAGGGAAAGTGTTGGATAGCGTAGGGGAATAATTTACTATTCCCAAGCCAGAGAGTGCAACAGTAGGGAAAGTGTTGGATAGCGTATGGGATAAAATTACTATTCCCACTCCGAGTGCAACAGTAGGGAAAGTGTTGGATAGCGGAGGTGATAAAATTACTATTCCCACTCCAGATAGTGCAACAGTAGGGAAGGTATTGGATTGCGGAGGGAATAAAATTACTATTCCGACTCCAGCGAGTGCAACAATAGAGAAAGTGTTGGATAGCGGAGGGATTAAATTTTTCTATTCCCACTCCAGAGAGTGCAACAGTAGGGATAGTGTTGGATAGCGGAGTGGATAAAATTACTATTCCCACTCCAGATAGTGCAACAGTAGGGAAATTGTTGGATAGCGGAGGAGATAAAATTACTATTCCCACTCCAGCGAGTGCAACAGTAGGAAAAGTGTTGGATAGCTGAGGGGTAAAAATTACTATTCCCACTCCAGCAAGTGCAACAGTATGAAAGTGTTGGATAGCGGAGGGGAATAATTTACTATTCCCACTCCAGCAAGTGCAACAGTAGGGAAAGTGTTGGATAGCGGAGGGGAATAATTTACTATTCCCACTCCGGGGAGTACAACAGTAGGGAAAGTGTTGGATACCGGAGGGAATAAAATTACTATTCCCACTCCAGCGAGTGCAACAGTAGGGAAAGTGTTGGATAGCGGAGGGGATAAAATTACTATTCCCACTTCAGATAGTGCAACAGTAGGGAAAGTGTTGGATAGCGGAGGGGATAAAATTACTATTCTCACTCCAGCAAGTGCAACAGTAGGGAAAGTGTTGGATAGCGGAGGGGTTAAAATTACTATTCCCACTCCAGGAAGTGCAACAGTAGGAAAGTGTTGGATAGCGGAGGGGAATAATTTACTATTCCCACTCCAGCAAGTGCAACAGTAGGGAAAGTGTTGAAGCCACCTGGCGCCATGAAGCCACCTGGTGTACGTGCACTTTATAAATTATTTTTAACATTAACATTAACATTAACATTAACAAGTGTTGGATAGCGGAGGGGAATATTTTACTATTCCCACTCCAGGGAGTGCAACAGTAGGGAAAGTGTTGGATAGCGGAGGGGATAAAATTACTATTCCCACTCCAGCAAGTGCAACAGTAGGGACAGTGTTGGATAGCGGAGGGTAATAATTTACTATTCCCACTCCAGCAAAATAATGAACATTAATTAACAAATAATTAACTAATTAAAAATAATTTACCTCCCACCATATTCCCCTACAAATAACCCCACCAATGTTGTAAAAAATAACACAATTAACATAATAAATTAACAATTAATTAATTAACTAATAACAATTAACAATCAAATTAAAAACAATCAGTAATAAATTAATTCACAGAATTAACACTATTAAATAAAATTAAATAAATAATATATAAAAAATATTTAAAAAAATATTAAAATGTAATTACTTCCCACCATACTCCCCTATCATCCCACAACATGCTCTTTAAAAAAGACACAATTAACATAATTAATAATTAATTAATAATTATTAATGACCAATGTATAAGTAATTAATAACAAATTAATAACTACATTTAACAATGTAAAATATTAAATACATAAATATGAATTAATAAAAATTATTAATTAATTAATTATAATTGAAATACTTCCCACCCTACTCCCCTATAAACCCACAACCCCCTCCTAAAAAAATAACACAATTAACATATTCACCAATTAATTATTAATAATTATTAACCAATTAATAACTTATTAATAACAAATTATCACAATTAACAATATAAAATATTAAATAAATAAATATTAATTAATTAAAAATATTAATTAATTAATTATAATTAATTTACTTCCCACCCTATTCCCCTATAAACCTACAACCCGCTCCTAAAAAAATGACACAGTTAACATAATAACCAATTAATTATTAATAATGAATAACCAATTAATGACTAATTAATAACAATCAAATTATCACAATTAACAATATAAAATATTAAATACATAAATATTAATTAAAAAAAAATATTAATTAATTAATTAAAATTAAATTACTTCCCACCCTATTCCCCTATAAACCGACAACCCGCTACGGAACTAAAACGCAAAATGTAATTTCAAAAAAATTAATAACTTCTAAAAATTATTAATAAATGTATTCTAATTAAATTACTTCCCACCCTATTCCCCTATAAACCCACAACCTGCTACGGAACTAAAATACACAAAAATTAATTAACATAAAATTAATTACTTCTAAAAATTTCACACATACATTAAAAAATAAGCTATACTTATACAAAATAATTACATCACATACTTTAACCACACATAGTAAAATACAAAACACTAAAATAAATGTCGATATTATTAAAAACGATAATCACTTTCAAAGGGCGTACGCGTCACACAAAGTCCAATAGTCAATTGTGTTTTCAAAATTTATGATTTCTTTATTTTCATCAATATAAAAAGTGTTGAACATTAATACTCCAGCCAACGCGTTTCATTCCCACACTGGGAACTTCATCAGGGCTCTTATCTTGATATTTTCAATCACTGAACTTGCGGTTGTTTTAGGCACGGTCCTGTGTATTCCACTAGGACCCAACAATATAGTCTTGAGTATGATAACTCCTCGCAATCATACGTGTCTTCCTCCTTGTTCACGAGAACAAGGAGGAAGACACGTATGATTGCGAGGAGTTATCATACTCAAGACCATATTGTTGGGTCCTAGTGGAATACACAGGACCGTGCCTAAAACAACCGCAAGTTCAGTGATTGAAAATATCAAGATAAGAGCCCTGATGAAGTTCCCAGTGTGAAATGAAACGCGTTGGCTGGAGTATTAATGTTCAACACTTTTTATATTGATGAAAATAAAGAAATCATAAATTTGAAAACACAATTGACTATTGGACTTTGTGTGACGCGCACGCCCTTGAAAGTGATTAATTTTCTGATCTGGAGCACAGTGACGCCACGCAACGGTTGGCGTAGGGGCAGATTTGCGCTTCAAAACTTTATTTTTGGAACTGGCACGAGGTGCGGTACCTGTGGTCCGCCGTTGTTCAAACTGATACACTTCTTTTATTATTAAAAACGATATTTTTACTAACGATATTACTAACTTCGATATTAAAAAAAATGACATTTCTTACCTTCATGTCGATATTCTGGTCAACGATATTCTTGCATGTCGATCTTGTGCCACCTCGATATTAAAAACTCGATATTCTGGCACATCGATATTCCAAGATCGATATTCTGTCTGTGCACCAACTCCCGCACATGCTCCTACATATCCAGCGCCACACACAGCTGACCACATTCAGGAATATTCGCCCCTGACCTGCCTAAACACGACACGGTGCAGACAGTGGTGGCTCGCCGAGGGAGTGCTGCGGGGTGGGGGAGGGGCAGGGTGGGGGGCTAGTGGAGTCCGACATACGACGGACAGGAGTAAGGTAAGTAATGAAATAAATAAAACAATTTACCTTGCGCGTACTGCATCGCCTAGTTGGTGATGCAGCGCGCACAAGGTAAATTTCATTACTTACCTTACTCCTGTCCGTCGTATGTCGGACTCCACTACCCCCCCACCCTGCCCCTCCCCCGCCCCACCACCCCGCAGCACTCACTCGGCGAGCCGCCACTGTGCGCAGACTACCATGACAACGTTAACCTGCATCACTTGGAGTGTCCGCGGCCTAAACGATTGCAGAAAGCGCGCTTGGTGCACACTTATTTGTCACGGCACAAAGCGGACATTTGTTTCCTACAAGAAACTCATTTATATGAAACATCCCTAACCAGGCTCAAAGCCAGGAGATGGGGCGATGTTTACTCCTCAACTTATTCCAATTACTCACGAGGGGTAGCGATTTTGATACGCATAGGTCTACCTTGGAAAACTGATCGAGAAACGAAGGACCCAGAGGGCCGTTATATCCTATTGAAGGGCACGCTCTACGGACAACACATGATTCTAGCGAATATTTATGGGCCAAATACAGATGATCCCACCTTTTTTAATAGGGTTTGGCAAGGGATCCAAGACCTGGGAAATGCTGTGATACTCTGGGGTGGGGACTTCAATGTGGTTCTATCGGAACAGGCTGACAGAGTAGGCGCAGCATGCCCACATCATCCGCACTCTGCTGCTGCAATTCACGCTCTAATTGTTGATCACTGCCTGGTTGACACTTGGCGAACACTTCACCCCGAGCTCAGGGAAGGCACTTGCATATTTCAACAACACAAAGCATGGTCCAGACTAGATTTCTGGTTAACATCTAGAGAAATCCACTCATGGGTGAATGAAGCCACACATCACCCACGCACATTATCAGACCACGCATCAATAGCACTTAAGCTACAAACCCCGAAGCCAAACATACAACCCTTTTCATGGCGCCTACCTCCACACACGTTACTGCACACGGTATTTAGGGAGGAAATACGAAATAAAATTGTTGAATACTTTGAACATAATATGGGCTCAATTGACTCAGTGGGCAAAACGTGGGAGGTCTTTAAAGGGGTAATCCGCTGGGATTGCATAGCTTTACAGTCAGGAGTGCTAAGAGACATTCAAAACTGTCTTGCGAGGTTGGAGAGCGAGATCCTGGACTTGGAGTGTCAATACTTCCAATTCCAAAAACCTGACACACTTGCTAATATACAAGGGAAATTAACGGAATTTCAAGATGAGGCCGAAAGGGAAACAAAATTCCTAAACAAATACACACAGGCTAGCAGGTATGGGGAGGGAGAGCGACCTGGAAAGACGCTGGCAAATTTATTGAAACCGTCTAGGGGCTCTACCTATATCACTGAGCTCCACCTACCTGATGCGCCACCGATCACTACACAAGCCGAAATACTTGACACAATAAAAAATTTCTACACACACCTCTACACCTCAAGTACAAGTCCCTTGGAGGCAACGATCATTGAATACCTAGACTCTGTGGAATTGTTGTGGTTGGGAAATAATCACCGTGAGTATCTGGACGCACCATTTACCACGGAAGACATTCAGAGGGTTATTCAGGGACTACCCGGAGACAAAGCTCCCGGGGCCGATGGACTCACCGCCACATTCTATAAAGAAAATGCATCCCTGTTAGCCCTCCGCCTACTAGAAGTCTACCAAGAGGTATTACAGAGGGGATCACTCCTTCCCTCCATGCGTGAGGCAATAATTGTTACGTTGCTTAAGCCAGATAAGGACCCCACCACATGCAACTCTTACCGCCCACTCTCTCTTATTAACATAGACAATAAAATATTTGCCAAATTGCTAGCGGACAAACTACAGCCCCTGCTTCCTTTGATTGTGCGGCCGGACCTATCCGGATTCGTACCGGGCCGCTCAACCTCACACAACTTGAGGACAATATTTTCGCTAAGGCATTACCTCGCCCCCCACGTCTCTGCCATCGCAGCACTACTAAACGCCACCAAGGCATTTGATTCGCTGGAGTGGGAGTTCCTCTTTATACTTCTGACTCGACTGGGACTGAGCCCCCTTTTCATACAACAAATTAAACTCCTCTATGCCTAGCCAACCGCCAGAGTGAGAGTAAAGGGAAAATCTATGATCCTATCAAAATCTTGCGGAGCACCCGTCAGGGATGTCCGCTCTCCCCTCTTCTGTTTGCCATCACCACAGAGCCACATTCTGCAAGATTAAGACAGCATCACGCAAACAGGGGAATAGGGTTCTCCACGAGAGGACTGATCGTCTCCATGTATGCTGACAATATTACCCTCTATGTTGTTGATCCAGCAGTCAACTTCGCACCTATTACCAGAGAACTGGTACGATATGGAGGTATCTCAGGAATCCACATCAATTGGGCTAAGTCTACTATCCTCCCATTGACTGATGGCACCCCCACCTTCACATCCGAATTCCCTATAGCCTGGGCCGATGGCCCAACACGCTATTTGGGGATATGGGTCAGCAGGGACATGCAAGAGATTTGGTCGGCCAATTACCGGAGGGTAATGTCATGGATAGAAGACAGAATTCAAAGATGGAAGAACTTGCCGTTGTCCATTTCGGGCCTCTTGGCCCCTAGGAATGATTGGGAGGCCATTCCTTATTTGCGACTCGCAATTTGCGAGTCGCAAATAAGGAATGCGTAGGAATCGCTAAATATTAGCAGATTCCTACCTACATAGCAGTTTGCGAGTCCTTAATAGCGATTCGCAAAAATCGCTATTAAGGACTCGCAAATTCCTATTTTGCTACATCTAGCCCAAAGTGTCTCCAGATAAACTGCAGTACTGTCAAAAAGAAGTTCAATATCTGGGGCACATAATTGAGAAAAGAGCTAGAATTGCTTCACACCAGCGACGTGAGAAGCAATTCTTCAGATGAATCAACCTCGAACTCTGAAAGAAGTCAGAATGTTTTTGAGAATGGTTGGCTATTGTAGACAATGAATACCAGACTTTTCCCTAGTGGTAAAGCCTTCACTGAGGCTAACACAGGATGTGTCTGATTCGCTTCCTTGATACGAGTGTTTGAAAGCCTTCCTAGAGCTGAAAGAAAAACGATGTTGTGCCCCAACACTAGGTATGTTAGATTACAGTAAAGAGTTTACATTGATTGCAGTGAGAGGGACGGCTGCACTCTCTCAGCGCTTACTCAGATTCATGGTGATTCTAGAAACCCTGCTGCATATTTTTCGACCAACCTTGACCCCATTGTCGCAGGACTGTCCGACTGCCTTAAAGCTGTTTCTGCAGTAAGCACTAGTCTCAAAAAGAGTGACAGCATATTGATGGGATACCCTTTAACTGTACTGGTCCCTCACTCAGTTGAACTACTATTGACGCGAACCAAGACCCAATACCTTTCACATAACAGATTCACAAAATACGAGAAGAACATTTTGTCATCAGAGAATATTGTGTTAAAAAGATGCCAAGTTTTGAACCAGTTTACGTTACTGCCTGTAAATTACAATGTTTGTGATGAAGTTGAACATGATTGCCTAGATGTCACGGATTTATGCACAAAGCCTAGACCTGATATTAAGGATGAACCCCTGAATGAGCCAGATTATGTATTTTTTGCAGATGGCTCATGTCTGAGAAACAATGAAGGTACTCTGAGAGCAGCTTACGCTGTCTGTCATCTTAGCTTCATGGCTGCAAGTGGTTACCTCAGCACAAGTTGCAGAACTGATTGCCCTTACAAGAGCATGCAATTTAACTGCACAAATGAAAATGACTATATTTACAGATAGTCAGTACAGCTTTGGCTCTGTCCATGAGTTTGGGCAGTTTTGGGTACAAAGAGGTTTGATGACCTCTTCGAGAACTCCCATTAGAAATGGGATACATGTGAGGCATTTGTTGGAAGCTCTCCAGTTGCCTGCAGAAATTGCAATTGTTAAATTTGCAGTCCATCAAAATGGTAACGGCTACATTGCCATGGGAAATAGGTATGCTGATTCAGTTGCACGGTATTGTGCCCTGCTGGCATGCACATTTCATGGAACTTTTGCATGTGAGTCTGAGGAGGTCACTTCATTTTCCATGTTGATGAAAGTAACAGATACTTGGGATGAATTGGAAAGAGTACAAGAAAATGTTTCAGAAACAGAACAACAAAGTTGGATCAGAGCAGGTTGTGAGAATAGCGCAAATGACAACAGGATGTCATCTGATGGGAGACCAGTATTACAGGATAGTTTGTTGTTTCCAATGACACAATACTTTTACGGATACACACACCTAGGGAGGGACTCCATGTCACAACTCTTTAGACATAACTGGTACAACCCAAAGTTTAGGACACTGGCAGAAAAAGTTTGACATGTCATCAAATGAATGCAGGGAAAAGAACACATGTTACACTGAGTCACAAAGGGAGATCAGGTGGTCCTTTCAACAGAGTGCGAGTTGGACTTTATAGAGATGCCTTCCTGAAACGGGCTGAGATATGTCCTGGTCATAGTGTGTGTCTCCTCAAGATGGGTAGAAGCCTACCTAACCAGAAGAAATGATAGTCTCACTGTAGCTAAACGGTGTTTGCAAGAGTTGATACCCGGGTATAGAATGCTGGTTTCTCTAGAATCAGATGGAGGGACCCACTTTAACAATGAGGTCCTGGAGATGATTTGCACAGCATTACAGATTGAGCAAAGACTGCACTGCAGGTATCAACCTGAGGCTTCAGGTATAATTGAGCAAGTGAATGGGACTATCAAGTCACCACTAGCTAAAGTCTGTGCTTCAACATCACTGAAATGACCAGATGCTTCACCTTTGGTGCTAATGAGTGCAGGTAAACAGCAGTACTGTCAAAAAGAAGTTCAATATCTGGGGCATATAATTGAGAAAGAGCTAGAATTGCTTCCCACCAGAGACGTAGGAAGCAATTCTTCAGATGAATCAACCTGGAACTCTTAAAGAAGTCAGAATATTTTTGGGAATGGTTGGCTATTTTAGACAGTGGATACCAATCTTTTCCCTAGCGGTAAAGCCTTTACTGAGGCTAACAGAGGATGTGTCTGATCCACTTCTTTGGGACAACAAGTGTTTGAAAGCCTTCCTAGAGGTGAAAGAAAAACATTGTTGTGCCCTAACACTAGGAATGCCAGATTACAGTAAAGAGTTTACATTGTTCTACAGTGAGAGGGCGGGCCACACTCTTAGGGGTCGATTCCGATTCGGGCCGGAAATCTCTCCGACCGAGCCGGACCCGGAGAGATTTCCGACCGAATCGGACCCGTGCAGTCCGACCGAACGAGTACGATGCGTCCGTATGTTATCGGACACGAGTCGGTCGGACTCCCATTGAACTCAATGGGAGCCGGTCGTACAACGCGTACGCGGGCTCCCATTGCCTCAATGGGTGCGAGGCGGACAAGGGCGCCCCTACAGCGAGTACGCCGCGGAGCGCCACGGCGTACACGCACAGGTAGGGGGACCCTTGGGTCCCCCTGTGTGCGCCTCGCACGGGTACGCGTACAGGGGGGTCCGACACGGACCCCCAAAGTACGGCTCCGACAGCTCTTTCGAGCCGGAGTGCGCGGCTCGGTCGGAGCGGTCGAGGTGCGCATCGTACTTACCCGGCCGGGAAACGTCTCCATTGCGCGGTGCGAATCGGGTCCGAGCGAGTCGGTCGGAGCGGTTCGAGTCCGAGCGAGTCGGTCGGAGCAGTCGGGACGCCCGGACGAGTCGGTCGGTGAATTCGCATCGTACTCGCTCGGCCGGACTCACAGACGGTTCGGTCGGGAAACAGGCTTTCGCATGGCTTTTTTCCCGACCGAATGGTATTGGGTGCGCCTCCGACCGAGATCGGAATCGGCCCCTTAGTGTTTACTCAAATTCATGGTGATGCTCGAGAACCTGCAGAGTACTTTTCGACCACCCTTGACCTTGTTGTCGCAGGACTGCCCGACTGCGTTAAAGCTGTTTCTGCAGTAAGCAGTAGTCTGGAAAAGAGTGAAAGCATAGTGATGGGATACCCTTTAACTGTAATTGTTCCTCACTCTGTTAAACTACTGTTGACAGGAACCAAGACCTAATACATGACACATAACAGACTCATGAAATACGAGCAGAACATTTTGTCACCAGAGAATATTGTGTTAAAAAGATGCCAAGTCTTGTACCCGTCTACGTTACTGCCTGTAAATTACAATGTTTGTGATAAAGTTTAACATGATTGCTAAATGTCACAGATTTATTCACAAAGCCTAGACCTGATATTAAGGATGAACCCCTGAATGAGCCCGATTATGTATTTTTTGTTGACAGCTCATGTCTGAGAAACAATGATTGTACACTGAGAGGAGCTTACACTGTCTGTCATCAAAGTTTCATGGCTGCAAGGGGTTACCTCAGCACAAGTTGCAGAATTGATTGCCCTTACGAAAGCATGCAATTTAACTGCACAATTTAAAGTGACTATAGTTACAGATAGTCAGTACAGCTTTGGCGTTGTCCATGTGTCTGGGCAGTTGTGGTCACAAAGAGGTTTCATGACCTCTTCAGGAATTCGTATTATAAATGGGATACATGTGAGGAATTTCTCGGAAGCTCTCCAGTTGCCTGCAGTAATTGCAGTTGTTAAATTTGCAGCCCATCAAAATGGTAACAGCTACATTGCCATGGGAAATAGGTATGGTGAATCCATTGCACGGTATTATGCCCTGCTGGCAGGCACATTTAATGGAACTTTCGCATGTGAGTCTGTGTTGATGACAATAACAGATACTTGGGATGAATTAGAGAGTGTACAAGGAAATGTTTCAGAAGCAGAACAACAAAGTTGGATCAGAGCAGGTTGTGAGAAAAACGCCAATCACATCTGGATGTCAGCTGATGGTAGACAGTATTACCTGATAAGTTTGTTGTTTCCTATGACACGATAATTTAACATATACACACACCTAGGGAGGGACTCCATGTCACAACTCTTTAGACATAACTGGTACAACCCAAAATTTAGGACGCTGGCAGAAGAAGTGTAAAATATCAACAAATAAATGGAGGGAAAAGAACACATGTTACACTGAGTCACAAAGGGAGATCAGGTGGTCCTTTCAAAAGAGTGCAGAAGGACTTTCTAGAGATGCCTTTCTGAAACGGGCTGAAATATGTCCTGGTCATAGCCTATGTCTACTCGAGATGGGTTGAAGCCTACCTAACTTTAGGGCTTAGACGGTCCCCGGTCCACCACGGTCTTTTCGGGCCGATTGAGTGGAGGGACATAGCTCCTCCCCTTGCCAGTGTCACTTCCGGGGGTAATCGGCATTTAAGACGGATGGTTTGCCGGCCGCGCAGAGACAGTAGCTGCGCGCCGGAAAGATAGGCTTTGATCTTTGTAACGGTGCTAACTGTGTTTGGGGCAACTTTTTTAACGTGGGAAAACAAGAACTGCTAATTTTAAATTGAATCTGTACCTGTCAGCAACCGCACACCGCACTTTAGGGTTTAGACGGTCTCCGGTCCACCACGGTCTTTTCGGGCCGATTGAGTGGAGGGACATAGCTCCTCCCCTTGCCAGTGTCACTTCGGGGGTAATCTGCATTTAAGACGGATGGTTTGCCGGCCGCGCAGCGGACGCGCGCAGCGGGCGTGCCGCCGGCGCGCCAAAGGCAAGCCCGTCTGCGCCCGTCCGCGCCTGGTCATCGCCAGACGCCAGACACTCTGCCCAGACCGTCAAAGATATATGCCATTATTCACGTGCTGAGCTCCTGTCATATAACACTAACTGCGCTACTTGCATAAAATACGCTTGGTCCCCACCGGCCGGCTCCTTCAAATGCAAAGAATGTCTATTTCAATTTAGACCCCATGGGATGGACATACCTCTCTCTAATTCCACAAAGTTCAGGTTCTTTAGCCTGAACTGTCGGTCTTTGAGAAAGCATCATGCCGAGATATTCGATCTACTAACAGAAGAGTCTCCGGACGGACTATTCCTGACCGAGACCTGGTTAACGCAGGATTCCGTTGCAGAATCTTGGCTTGCACTCCCCCAAGGCTACATTATGAAACAACTTAACAGAACCGTAAATAGAGGTGGAGGAATTGCATTAATCCACAGGGAGCTATATTCCTGCAGCCTCGTTAGGGAGAATATCCCAGAGTGCGAAAGCGCACTCTTTAAAATTACCCTTAACCACAATCTTACGGTTTCTGGACTTCTTATTTATCGACCACCAGGGCCATCTAAAGTCTTCAGGGAAGAATTAGTAAATAAAGCTGTTTTGCTTGCCAATAAGGCAGCAAATTTTACCATCTTAGGAGACCTCAACTTGCATTTAGAAGATAGCGGCAAGACGGGCATTGCTAATTTCTTAGCCGACTTAGAGGCATGTCAGTTAGCACAACGGGTCTCTAATATTACACATGTAGCAGGTCATCTGCTAGATCCCATATTTTCTAACTTAGGCTCTCTAATAACTGAGCCTCCGATCCCCATGGTCTGGACGGACCATTTTCTTGTCCCTTTTTCCTTTTGCCGGCAAGGCAAGCCAGCTCTGAACCATCCTTCATTGGTATCTACACGACCCTGGCATAAATTAGAGGCTAATAAATTTTCTGATGTATTGTCTAACCACACTCCTCAGCTGTCGTCAAACATTGAGCTAGCGAATACATGCTTCCAGGACTGGCTGGCTCAAGCTCTGGATAGCTGTATTCCTGCTAAAATTTGTTTTAAACAAAAAAGAGGACAGTCGAACCCCTGGTTCGATGAGTCCTTGACTAACGCTAAGAAAAAATGTAAACAACTTGAGCGGGCCTGGAGGCGCCTGTATGATACTGAAACAAAAAACAAATACCGCGAATCTATCAAAGCGTATCACAAGCTGATCCGGAAAGCTAGAGCAGAGTATATCGCTGGTAAAATCTCGGATAGCAATAATTCTCCCAAAATGATCTTCTCTCTTCTTAAAGTCATGAAATGTGCAAACTTCAAAGCCGACTCACCTGTTACTTCGTCTAAGCAGTGCGACGAATTGGCCAGATATTTTGTTGACAAGGTGGAAAACATTTATAAGAGCTTTCCACCAGGCATTATCAACATCGATCGGAGGGAAGGGTACAAGGATAGGGGACTCACTTTGGATAATATACTGTGTTCCTTTCCCCAAATATCCCCTACTGAGACTGAACATCTCTGCCTGAAAATTAAATCAGGCTCTCCAGCTGATTTCTTGAGACCAGCTCAATTCTGCCAATTTCGCAACTCCATTCTACCAGTGGCCAGGGAGCTGATTAATTTATCCCGGACCTCAGCGTGCCTACCATCAGCTTGGAAGCACGCGAAAGTGACACCTCTCCTGAAGAAAGCATCGTTAGATCCATCTGAACCGGGTAACTATCGCCCCATTTCTCAGCTCCCTTTTTTAGCCAAGGTCACTGAATCCCATGTCAATACTATTCTGACAAAGTTCATAGAGGAACACACCATGCTGGACTCCTCGCAAAACGGCTTCAGAGCCCGCCACAGAACGGAGTCGGCTCTGTTGGCAGTGTTGGAGGAAATTCGTCGTAGCTTAGACGACGGAAAGTCCGCGGCCTTAATTATGTTAGATTTAAGTGCCGCTTTCGACACTGTCTCGCATGAGATATTTCTGTGCAGGCTACAGGAGATAGGGATTGACGGTCTGGCCCTGGCCTGGTTTCGCTCCTTCTTAGAGGGTAGAACTTTCCAGGTCATAGTGCCACCCTATCACTCCCAGGAATTGGTGATTAGACACGGGGTTCCACAAGGATCGATACTGAGCCCCGTGCTCTTTAACATCTATGTCCAACCCTTGGCAGTGACGGCAAAAAGCAGAGGGCTGTCGTTGGTTTCTTATGCCGGCGACACCCAATTAGTCATCGCCTTTTCCAAGAATTGTAAAAACAATCTTATCAAATTTAAGGAGGACTTGCTGGCAGTCGCCAACTGGCTGACAACAAACTGTTTACAGCTAAATGCCAGTAAGTCGTAAATTCTGCTGTTTGGAAGAGATAGTGATATGTGGTCAGAACAATGGTGGCCAGACCAACTAAAACCAGCACCACCACCAAAGAAGACGGTCAAGAACCTGGGCTTCTGGATTGATAGAGGTCTCTCTTTTGACACCCAATCCAAAGTAGTTGCAGGGACCTGCTTTGGGCTCTTGAGAGGGTTAAAACCCCTTCTTGGCATTTTTGAGCCTAAAGTCCGGCAGACTATAGTACAGGCCACAATCCCATCTAGACTGGATTATGGCAATTCCCTCTACTTAGGTGCCAACAAATCCTGTATTCAGCGCCTTCAGAGAATACAAAACGCAGCAGCCCGCAATCTATTGGCGCTCCCGAAAACAAGCTCTGTGTCTAAGTACCTACCTAAACTACACTGGTTACCGGTAGAGAAAAGAATTCAGTTCAAGACTCTATGTGTCGCTCATAGAATCTTGACTCAACAAGCCCCCCCGGTTCTATCTGACCTGCTAACACCGTATGTTCCGAGTCGTTGCCTGCGGTCAGCTGTCCAAGGGCTGGCATGCACCCCCAGAGTTCTAAGAGCCAGAGCTGGTGGTCGTTCTTTTAAAGTTCTGGCGGCCAAACTCTGGAACTCCCTCCCGACTGCTATTAGAGGGCTTCGAGATCACCTAGCTTTTTGGAAAGCCATAAAGACCTGGCTTTTCCCAGCGTAACTTTCTTCCCTTCTCCCGGGCTGTCACTACTTACGGGCATTGTCGGGGTAGCGCTGGGACGCCCCATTGCTGGGGCAGCTATGCGCTGTATAAATCTGTTAATAATAATAATAACCAGAAAAACTTTTAGTCTCGCTGTAGCTTAACTGTTATTGGAAGAATTGATACCCAGGTATGGAATGCAGGTTTCTCTAGAATCAGATAGAGGGACCCACTTTAACAATTTTGATTTGCATAGCATTACAGTTTGAGCAAAGAGTGCACTGCAGTTAGATACCTGAGGCTTCAGGTATAGTCGAGCAACTTAGTTTGTCCTCAACAAACACATTCAGAAGAGTTGTTTGAAACCGAGATGGAAAGGTCCTCTCCAGGGTATTTTGCAGACCAACACTGCTGTTAAGTGTGCCAGAGTTTCAAACTGGCTGCGGCAATCTCACAACAAGAAATAAGAGTTCCAGAAGAAGAAATTGTGCTCTTTGAACCTCAATGAAGAGCCTTGGTGACTGGACCACCAGTTGTGAGTCTACAAGGAGGAGTGATATCGGGATCACAACAGCAGCAACAAGAAGAAAGGGGCAAAGATCTGCAAACTGCAACACCAATCCAAATGCCTGTTGTTTCACAAAGTGACATTGAAGTCTCTAACAAAGGAGAAGCAGACTCAACATGGAAACGCTACTGAGACAACATCAGTACAGCCAAGAGATCCGGGTGAAGGAACAAGCAGGGAAACAAGAAGAGTCACCCGTAGAGTTGAATGGCCACAGACCTGTATTAAATAAAAACTAAGAAAGAGCATATCAGTCGATCGGATTCTATCAACTATCCATGAGAAGACAGAACTCAAGTGATGAAAGTGAATCAGAAGGAGATCAACAAAAACTGAGAAGATCAAAAAGAGCAAGAGTGCCTTGTTGAAGATATTCAGCACCTGTGTGGTCTTACTATGTGGACAAAGTACTAAATGTCAGAGTAGATGAGTTGTGTGATGTGAAATCCGAACTGTTTGACCCTCCATGACATCACCACAGTGAGCATTGTTGGATAAAGTGCTTGACAAAAATGAACTTTGCAATTATAAAGAGACATTTGAAAAGCCTAACGGGATTGTTTGAAAGGTCTAAATGAGACTGGCACTAACCAATTCATGTTTTTATTTTAAAGAAGATTTACCTAGGCCCGAGTCTGCAGTAGAAGAGTAGAATTTTAGAAGAACACGGAGTAGGGTTAAAGATTGTCTATATAAACATTGCTTTGCTGAAAAACTGTTCTTGAAAGCTAACCTCAACAAGAAGCTACTTACAAAAATCTGCACTGAACTTTTGACCTTGGCTGTATATAATCTGGTTCTAGACAAACATGTGTTGCCTTAGAAATAAGTGCAAATATATTATATTTTCAATTTTTGCAATATCAGTGATAATGATTACAATTGTGCTATTAGGATTTTACTAGACACCTGAGAAAGACATTAGGTCTACAAACATAACTAACACGCAGGAGCAATTGAAAGCCTCATTTACAGGCTACAAGGAGAAAGATTACACAACTAACGTTTACTCTAGATTAATACAGGACTATACATGGGAGCAAAAGGCTGTTATGTCTGTGTTCATCTGCCATCATCAGCAACTAAAGAAGTCATATATTATCATATACCATTATGATATGCAATTTCCTGTAGTATACTGCTTTCACTTGTATAAGATGAGGACATTATGAATATTTCTATTCAAACTATGATTTAATACTTTTTAGAGTGCCTTTAATAGAAAGCATGAATTTACACTCACAAGCAAAAGAAATAGACACAGGTTGGTACTACTTTATACCACATAGACCAGTAGATGGCTTATCAAAACAATGTAACCTGCTTAATGAGACCACCAGAGAAAGTTTTCATTATGACTCTAGAGAAAAGAAACACTAACATAACACACAGTAAAGATAAACATAGTAAAGTTTTGAAAAATGTTTGTAAGAAAGAACAAGGTGAATTTAGAAAGAAAATAGTTTACCCCAAAATAAGATTAGACAGTCAACATAAGGGGAAAATTTGTGTTTATAAAAGAAAAACATTCAAACGAACCAAACATGTCGGGATTAGTAGTTGTGAACACACATTTGAATTAATGGGAGGATCAATGCAAATTTTACAGGAAGAAGAACCTGCAATTCCAGGAGTTTGTTTTGTGTGTGGACTGGAAGCTTATTTCCAGGTACCTGCTGACTGGGAGGGTATTTGCTATTTAGCTGTATCGTTTCCTAAAATGTACCATGTGTAGAAGAGTGTCTACAGCAGGAAACAGGGGCAGGAAACAAAGGTCCTTAATCAGTCAGCATCTGTTGTACCCACAGGAAATGAGGGCATCAGGAAACGGAGGTCTGACTTGCTCAGCAGTTTATAATTAGAAGCCATTGTAAAACAAAAACAAAATACCAGACATTCCAGCTGGAAACAAGGGCAGCAGGAAGCAGAGGTCTTTAATTGATCAGCAGTGTATAATTAGTCAGCAGCCCTTGTACAAACAAAAAAGCAAGCATTTTGGCAGGAAACAAGGACAGTAGAAAGCAGAGACTTTTAATTAATTGCTCAGCAGGGCATGTTGCCGTAACAAAAATACCAGGCACTTGTACTTCATGAATCTGACTTATTTACAGTGCACACAAACAAAGGTGCATAGCATGCCTTTTAAATTTAACACTCAGCAGACCATGCAAAATAAATTGCATAGCACGGTGCATGGCAACTGACTAATTGGAACATAGTGATGACAGTGGGGTACATTCAGCACAGGCACACCTGGGTATAGCATACCCTTATGGCATTTTGAATTTTTTTTTTCCACAGAGGACATTCCGAATCTGAACCACTTGTGCCTCCATTTGCTAGTATGAATCGTGAATGCTCTGTCATATAGAGAATGTGCATGTTTATCTTGCATTGAAGACAGACTTAGTGAAAATGCCATTGTTGTTGGTATGTGGAATACACAGATGATTGTTGCCTGTACCTGTCAGCTTTGGGTTACCATAATTGATGAGTCCAGTGGTATCGGGGAGCATCCATCTCCTCTGTGATGCCTCTGTGCTGTCTAACATTTCTAGTCAGTGAAGTTTGCCTTCCAGCAGGTGCCACACGTAAAAGAGTGTGCATTTATGCAGAAGTGCAGCTGGGTCAACTCAGGGCAAATTAGTTTACCATTGCAGTTGAACAGCAAGAGTAAGCTGATCTATGAGCACTGCAGTGTGTAGACCAGATTGAGTCGCCTAGCCATGAGAAAACAAAGCAGTGTGTGCAAGTGTCTTTCAAAAAATGGGAAGGTTGCCACTGCTGTTATATTGTGCTAGTCAGTGTGGTAGTGAAACAACTACAAGCTGGTGGGTGGTGTATGTGTATATGTTTGGATAGAAGGTGGTTTTAGAGTGAGGAAGACACCAGTGGCTATGAAATTTACCAATGTCATTACACCACTGTTGAATGCTATTATTGTCTCCCATGTTGAAGGTATATGTGATGCTAGTAACAAAGGTGTCCTCCCCCTTGTGGGTTCTTGCATCACCCATGTAGTAAAGGGTACAAGAACATAAAGGAGTATGTTGTTTGGGTATTGTGCATTGACATTAAGGCTGTTCATGTGTTGTTGTTGTGGGCCTTGTGAGCTAGAGCGATTGCTTTTCCTACTGGCTCTGCATTGCAATTGTAGTGCATAATCCCATGTATGGATAAGAGTCCCTGCAATTATTGCACTATTGGGGAGTGTATCACTGGAGATGAAGTAGTGCTTGTTCAAGATGAAGGCTATGGCAGTGGGTTTTGTGCATTACGGGGTTTTTCTATTGACAGCCTCTGTGTTTAAATCACTCTTCAACAAGGAATATATGCTTTTGATTGGCCTTTGTCTCAATGTTGTGTACTTTTTGTAGTGTCAGGGTGGGGTTACAGAGGGTGTGGCAATGAAGTGGCTTTGAATGGTGCCCCTGCAGGATCTGAGCTCATTCCAAGGTATCCTCATTCTTGCAAGAGAATGCCTTGTGCCTGGGTCTTGTGTGAAAGTGTACATGGTTTTGTTTGGAAGTTGAAGCACTCATGGTCTACATTAGTGAGGAGCATTAAGAGTACTGTTAATGATTCTGCCAGTAGTGTGTTCATATCAAGACGAAGTTTGCCTATACCAAACAGTGGATGGATGGGTGCTGTTGTTGTCAAGAAATTCCACTGTAGCAAACTATTTTTCCAGCCAGTAAAGCGTGAGCAAGTAGTGTGGGGCTAGTGTAGTGGGTAACTGCATAAAGTTATGCCCGCAACATGCATATGTGAGCCTGGTCATTGAAGGGGTATGGTTGTGTGGTATATGAAGTAGGAGTATTTCCTTAATCAACCCTAAGTGCTTGATGACTGTGTTCTCTCTTTTGTAGAAGTGGCAGGAGAGAGCCTTTCGTTGTGGGTGTCCATTGTCTCTTGTTGTTGGGGTATATAGCTGTTTCTTATTGTTTGGGGTTTTTGTGTGTGTTTCACGTCTGACTGCTGTGGTGGGCTTTCTCTAAAAATGGGTGGAGCTGACATTCCTCAGGGAAGCCACCATGGGACTAGTGCTTGTTTTTTACCACCAAGATTTTGGTCAAGAGGTTTGCTTTACCATACTGTAACAGAAAATATACTTCATTCTCCACGAAAAGTTAGAGTATTTTGTGTAAAAGCAACCCAACATTGACAAATTGCTCAGGATTGGTGAGGCACCTAAATTAATTGATAAAAGGTGGGATGCAGTTGGTGTTGGCTAGTGAGCAGAATGGACAATACTGTGAGTTTTATGGTGAAGGCCTGCATATTAATGTGGTGTGGTATGCACAGGCTGGTTCCTTTTTTACTTGTGAGGCCCAGGAATAAGATTCTGGGGTCAGGAGTGGTCCACTTGTATGGGGATGACAGGAAAAGCAGAAGTGAATTTGGAATTAGGTTAAAAGTGTGTGAGGCAGAATAATAAGTTCTATGATATGAAGAAGGTCCTTGGTACGGTGGGTAAGAAGAGTGGTGACGTAGTAATGGTCAGAGTTCTGCAGCATACTGATAATGGAGACTCGCTTTTAACTAACCATCTAGCTACAGCAAGAATTGCCCTGCCCTAAAGCAAATTGCAGTTATTGTTGTTTGATGGGGCATTTTGCGAGGTCATTTAGAAAAAATACAGAATTTGAGTATTAAGTGTATTGAAGAGTATGGAGAAAATGTTCTGATAAAGATTATAGAGGAAACATAAAGGGCAGTGTTGTTCTGAATGTGAAGGTTGCATTGAATATCCATGATGAGAGTGCATTAAAAACAAGTCTGCTCCATGTTTGTTGGGGGTGTCGGTATTTAAGTTGTCTCTGAATCTAGGTCACCTTGCACTGTTGCTGAAGAGAATGCTTGGGAAAAAAATTGAAGGTATGCTTGCGTTGGTTTTGATGGTATCTGATATAAGTTCAGAAGTATATAGTGGAGAACCGATAGACATGTTGGGATACAAATGCCTATGATTTAGGTTTAAGAACAGAAAATGGAGGGGAAAATTACTGAATCCCAACAGTCCTGAGCAAGACTTGACAGTGGATTAAAAATCCTAGTGTGTTCACAGGAAAAACTGGAAGACTTGAGGGGTTGAACACAAAAGTGTGCCAAAAATTGATGCATTTCCAAAAAGATGTCCTCTGCAACTCATTCTCTGCTTCTTTAGCCTCCGCCCTTTCCTGACTATCAACCTCTATAACGGGGCAGGATGGATATCCACACAAGCAAACCTAACCTAACTGCCTTCAACATCAGATAAAATTTCTTTGAATGCTCCACACTTGACCTCACATGCCCCTCTTCCTACCTAGCACAAAATCTAATTAAATTCCACGGTCTGCGACCATTCAGGCACCACACAGGTCCTTACTTTTTAGTCCCCTGCCCTGACTCGACAAACCTCATCCCTTCCAACCGTTCTTTGGTCTCTCTTCCCTCTGCTGGCTGTAAATGTACATGCTGTTCCTTCCAATGGACTCATCCACAGCCACAACTCCACTCTGGGCCTTTTTTTCAACCAACCCCAGCTCCTGACTTCCCTCTTACCCAAAGAGGTGCCTCCCTCACTGCCTGTTCAGCTGTCAAATATTCACTTAACATTCATTATACAGTCTCTGATCTTACTCCCTATAGACTCTCTCTCTATCTCTCTCTCTCTATCTCTCTCTCTAACTGTGACTTAGTTCACAAACTCCATTTCCTCTTCCCTTTCTGACATCTTACCAGAAGACAAGATGATGTCTAAAAATTATGAAACTGGAAGAAGAAGTGGAGTGGCCCTCATCCACCACTCCAGTTTCACCTGCCACAAATTAAAGAACACACAATATGAGTCCTTGAATGCATGCTTGTCAAACACTTTACTGGCACTGTATTGTCCTTCTTTTGTGAAATAATCTAGCACACACCTAAACAATTACCTAAATTCATCCAGCGTAGCTACCAGACTTTGCTAAATTTATGTTGTCCATCTTAAAATGTGCCTTAATTCTCGGACACTTTAGAAATAGGGGGCAGATAATCCTAAAACAATATGCATAACCTGGGATTCCAGCAACTCAGTTCTCCTACACATGACACAGGCTACTGTCATAAATTCTATTTTCTCATATCCCAAATTTAACAGTCACAGCTATCACCCATTATCATGGTCAGGTCAGGTCATGTCATGTCCTCATCTGCTTTTCAGTGACTGCAGAACTCTCACCTAAAAATAGTCCCAAAACATCCCTACCTCCCTCACTCTTGATCAAAAATGTAAATAAGTCAATGATAGGGACAAGCTGCTTACGCTCTTTGGCAAGGAATGCTCACCTTCTAAAGATCCTTCGGTCATCCTGAACAACCTTCGTATCACCACTGCTGCTTTGACCAAGATTGATTCTCTTAACAAAATGGAATCTGAATCCTTCAAAGCCACACTTAACAAATGGTTTGCCAATGTGTTTCTCCTCCTGAAATGAAAAAAGCAGAATGCTGAAAAGATGATGTAATAAATCACATTTCTAGTCACACATATACATGACAAAGGCTGCGAAGATACCATCAGAGAAAAAACGTCTTCTCTCCAATCTGGTATTGCTGAAGCTGAAATCTCTTCCAAGTCTACCAAGAGCTGATTGCTCATCCATCGCTAACTTCTCAATCTCCATATCACAACAACTCTGGGAATACTTCATGGCTTTCTTTGATGATAAAACTGCAAAACTCTGGGTCAACGTGTCTCACATCCTCTTCTGCCATGGAAGACTTCTAAACCACCGATCTCTAACCATCAGCTGGAACTCCTTCACTCCAGTGCCCTAGGACTGTCTGCACAATTTTTTTTTAAAAGTTAAAGCCCGCGGCTACCCCATTAGAACCCTGCAAAGAGAAAACCATTCAACTTGGCCAATCTGCACTAACACTGATCATCAATAGATTTATCATTGCATCCATGATCCATCATCCCCAAAACTGAAAGCAAGCCATTATTATGCTTCTTCTTAAGGAAACCTCCACAGACCCTAAGGACCTTGTCAAGTATAGAATGATTTCTGACCTCTTTACCACTTGCTAAAAATGTAAAATTGGTGGTCACCTCACAGCTCTCTGCTTACCTGGAGAACAATAACATACTCAGTGACTTTCTGCCTGGCTTCAGGCTTCAGTGGGGAACAGGATCAGCAGTTTTCAACATCAGAGAAGAACTCCTCTCTACCAGAGACAATGGTGAAAATTGTACACTGATCACCCTAGACGTATCTGCAGCTTTCAATATGGTTGACCACAACATCCTACGTTATCATTTGGAACGTTCCGTTAGGCAAGAGGTACCAACGTATAAAGGCTAATGGCTTTCCTAGCCAATCACACCTATTTGGTGACATACAGGAGATTCTCAACTAAAATTACTACCATGACCTGCAGCCTCCCTCTTTCCATTTCTCAACACTTACATTTCCCTTTCACTGTCATCCTCAACAATTATAATGGTTACCATATGTATGCTAGTGACACCCAAATTCACCTCAAAATCCCTATGAATGCAGAAAATAGTAAAGAACCTCTTGACTAACTCAAACGTAAAAAATAAATGATGAACAATTGCCTGCACGTTAAGACCTCTTAAAATTGAGAAACATCTGTCAGGAACTTTGGAGTTACCTGCCACAATGATCTCTTTTTCTCAAGTCAGATCAGTGTTGTAAACAAAAACTTCTACTTCCACCTCCAAAGCCAGATGGGGAGGGAGGAGCCTATCATATTCCGCAGCCAAACTGTGGAACCAGCTGCCTATCTCTATGAGATTATTGTCGAATAGGCTTCTCTTTATAAAGACGCTAAAAACGTGGTTGTTTCCAGTACTCTAAGGTCAGGCACAGCTGCTGCAATCTCTCAATCTCACCTTTTAGCGCCAAGACGCTTCGGCAATCGAGCGCTCTATAAAACTATATCCTATCCTATCCTATCCTACCTCCGTTACCTATGTTGGAACTTTCTATCACACCAAAGTTGGGAGTGAATTTCCCTCTGCTTAGCTCGTGCCCTTTTCCAGAATCTAATAATGCAATTGGAGTCTAGATCAGACTTCCAATCAAAAACCTTGACCAAATTGCAAAGAGCTCAAAACTTTGTGACTCGTCTCATTATTCTGTAAGGCTCTGATCAAACTACACCAGCCCTAAAACCCCTCTACTGGATAGCTTTCCATCAAACAAATGACTGAATTAAAAGCCCTTTGCTCGGTTCACAATGCCCTTCATGATGTAACGCAACTCTACTTCTCTAAGCTTTTTTCTCTACACCATGAGCCCAGGTTAGCCTCACAACATGGTCTTTAAACACAAACACTGAGATGGTTTGAGGGAAGATCACTGCACCTACAAGACTAATCCCTCTGGAATGCTCTCCCACCACATCTTTGCCAGAGAGCTTACTTCCTATAATTTTGCAAGCACTTGGAAACCCACCTCTTTCAACAAGCGTTTGCTTCCTAATTACTTTAATTGACTGTGTTTTCTACCTCTCATACCTGTGTAGCAGGTACATGCCTGCTTCTTTCCGCTGCTCGCAAGAGTGCCTTTTTAAAAAAAAAAAAAATCCTTCTTGTATTGCTTTGTTTCCTTGTTCTTTTTCTCTGCTTGTCTCTTCACTTTAGAAAGAATTTGACCTTTCTTGATAGGTTCTCCACATGCCTAGTCTTCCAAAGTTCAATGTGCTATTCCCTGATCATGAAGGGTCATACTGGCTTCTTTCTGGTATTGCTTGGATATATGTGAGCTTCTTTATATTTGACAGAAGGAGTTGGGCTCCCCTAGGTTCATAGGACTCATGTCTGCATTTATTGAATAAGGCATATGAGGATTTGGCCCCACGTTTCATTGATATTAGGACATTTGCGCAACTGTGCAGCTCGGTTTCACAGATCCCAAGAAGGACAAAACTGTCTGCAGTCCTAGATTGTCCTTTACTCTTGGCTACACACATCTCCCTTTCATTTAAAATTCTTTCAGCTTCTTTCTCTTGCAGTGTTCACAGTGCCAAAAGACTTCTCATGCTCTTGCCTTCGATTCATCATAGCCTCCTCTTTTTCCTTTGCTTTCCTACCTACTTTACTGAACCCCAAAACTTCTGGAGGTTTGCGTCTGTTATCCCAACTCTTTTGGTTAAATTGGTTTTCCAGTCGATAGTGCACTTTTCAGGACTTCTCCATCAATATGAGCCTGTACAGACTCCTACACAGGACTGGATTGACCTCCCACTTTTATTTAAAAAAAGACTATGGGCCAGATGTACGACCGGGGCATTTAGCGACTTGCAAATTACGCTCAATTGCGAGTCGCTAAATGCCATGTACAACAGTGTCAGAGACACTGTTTGCGATTCCCAATGGGGTCGCAAATTGCATGCCTCATCAATATTCATGAGGCACCCGCAATTTGCGACTCCATTAGGAATGGCTGGCCCTCCCAGGTATGGTGGCCTGCTGGGCTCAGCAGACCTCCATGACTGGGACTGCTTTTTAATAAAGCAGGTTTTTTTGTTTTTTTAAATGCAGCCCAGCCCGTTTTCCTTAAAGGAAAACGGGCTGCATTTAAAAAAAAAAAAATTACGTTTTCGCTTCATTTTTTAAGGGCAGGTAGTGGTCCCTGGGACCACTAAAAACATTTTCCCCTGAATTTGCAAAGGGGAAAGGGTCCCCTGGGGACCCCTTCCCATTTGTGAGTGCATTACCACCCTCTTGAAGAGGGCGGTGAATTGCGAGTGTTTTGCGACCGCAATTGTGGTCGCAAAACATTCTTGCATAGGGTAGCGAGTCGCAATTAGGAAGGGATGCCCTTGGAACGCCCCTTCCTAATTACGAGTCGCAAATCCTATTTAGAAAGTTGCAAATAAATTGTGACTCGCCAAATAGGGTTTGTACATGGCCCTATTAGTTTTTGCATGTGCAAACGGGTCGCTAACCTGTTTGCGCATGCAAAAATGGGTCGTACATCTGGCCCTATGTGCCATATGTACAAAGACACAGGCTCGCAGTGGTCACAGATTGTAACTCAACTTTTTGAGGGCCGTATTTCATTTTGCAAACTGACCTATGTACTAACAGACCAGTTTGCAAAATACTGAATCGGATGGAATCGCAGAATAACCTGCCTAATTATTATTCATTATATAGGTTGCAAATTAAGACTCCCTCTGATTGGCTACATTCACAGGAATGGTGGCCTGGAAGGGACACCAGACCACCTCCCACTGAATCTTTTTCAAAATTGATTTTTTTAAAGCAGTCTGAGTTTCTTAAAGGAAAAAGGGACAGATTAAAAAAAATCTCATTTTGAAAAACTTCAGTGAGAGTCGGCAATGGCCTTCTCCCCTTTGCCAATCACTTACCACCCCAACTTGGGAGTTGGTAACTTATTAGTGGTTTGAGACTACTGACACATAGGGTTCCAATTCGGTATTTGGAAGGTAAAGTCAAAACACGGCTCTTCCAAATAACGAATCGGTAACCATTTCTAAACCGATTCAGTGATTTGAAAATTGGTTTCCAAATCACTAAATGGGTTTAGTACATTAGAAAAAGCTTTTTGCCAGTCACAAACTTACTGCTTTTGCAAATTGGAAGGAAACTTTGTACATATCTATACCCCATTTCTCTTTTATTTCATTTATTTCATACCACATCACATCAAATGTAATGAACAAGTTGTTGTACAAAATGTATCAAAAGCTTAAATACATTACAAAGTAATGCATCATGTCAGACACTGCATATGCTTTCTACAAATAAAAATACATCAATGTGCTCACCATGTAAGTGTCTTGCATTACACCCATCTGTTATCCATTTCTCCAGGCTGCTAGCTGATAAATGATCTGGTAGTGTTAGTTCATTCACGAAGATCTATTTACATTCTGCAGAACATAGAGGCAACCCAGAAATACAGAGAGTTTCGATCCCTCGATGTTTGACACTCAAAAGAAAAGTTACCACTCCAGCTAGCATTATCCAGGATCCTGCGACGTTTCAAAATTCCATTTATTTTCCCGTATTTAAACTTCTCACCACCATTTTATGAAGTCCTTATATAGCACTTCAGAGGCCCGAAAATGTGATTGAAACGGGATCGGAAAATAAATGGGATTTGAAAAAGTAGTTTTTTTGCGACCTCTCCCTTGTGACTTTCCAGAGTTACATTTCCGTTACATTTCTGTAGGGCGTTCTGTCACATCGCTCAGACTTAATACTTGGAGTTCTCCAAAAACATACTCTGCTTATACAGTGTTTCAGTTTTACTGCCCCAATATGAGTCCCATCCTAAAAGAATAGATTAAAAAGCACGTCTGGGACAGTGTTATAATCCAGGAACAGTACCTAAGAAGTGTTAGTAAAAGATGATAATGTTAAAAAAAATGATTGTTTGAAAACAAAAAAGAAATACTTCTTAATTTGTAAATTAGTCCTTGATGATATGTTAACTAGTAGAGAGGAACATGTAGTAAAAATAAATGGTGGTGAATTTTATCGATTTCATTGCCCCAACATATCCAGTAGCTTATCTATAGATGTCCCTACATTATAGGGCTTGTCTCATCTCAGTCCATATTTGTATTTTCTTCAATGTTGTTCTTTATTTGGCTATCCAAGTTCCACTGTGGCTACCATAAACCTTTTTTTTGTCATTGAAAGATATTTGGTGGCTCGTAAATCTTTTATCCTCTACCTATTGCCATTCTAGTGTCGCCCATGTCAATGTAAACTACCATTTGGGTTTTCTTACTAGATGTTTGAGTCCAACACGGCGGATAATGCAGCTCCTGAAAAATTAGGTTATGTTTAAACTTTACATTTGCATATTGCTGCATAAAAAGACCATACACCAAAATGTTTATGTTTGCACCACTCGACAGGTGAAAAACGTGACTTTGATCTGCAATAGTTCTTTTGCAAAGTGAGCAAATGTACATTTTCGTGGGGGGGGATGTCTATAATTTCTGTGGTGTGAAATACACATGGTGTATAAATGCTTTGCCATACATCATAAACTTTTTACGCCAAAGTTTTCGAATTTATTATTTTATCGTCCAGTTTTTCATAAAATTGAGACATGTTCTTTTTAATATATTCAGGATTGCATGTATGTATATTTTTTATTCATTATAATTTTGATTAAACTCAAATTGAAAGTAACAAATACCCATACAACATGGACATTCCTACTTTACAATGGCATGACCTTACACACAATGGCATATGTTAAAGGCCACACACACTCCGACTCAGGCACTGATGATTAGCGTGTGAAGTGCAAAATGTGAACTGGCCGGGTAAGGGGGTTCATTTGGTGTCAAAGTTTAGGCTCTGTGGCCATGTGGCCGCTTCTATACATTGGGGTAACCAGTGGTGTTGCCACCTCATGTTGCGGGAGGTACTCCCCTTGTGTTGTTATAGTGGCATGTAGGGGGACTGGACGTGAGTTAGGCCCAGTTATCTGATGGAGTTACATTTGGATGATTTAAAAGGTACGCCTGCAGAGGTTGCCTAATGTCCTGAGTCCTTGAGGCAGGTGTCAGTAGTTCTGCGTAGAGGTACATTTGTTTGTTGCAATATGGTAAGTCCCTAAGCCAATGTTTAGATTTAGGAGATCGTCCTCTGCCCCATCTGCAGGCCACCTGTCTCTTAGCCAGCAGCAGGGCCAGGGCTACAAATCTTCATTGTGGCGCAGCTATGCCCTTAACATAACCCAGCAATGCTATCAATGGGTCTGGTTAAATCTCCTCACCCACCATTTCAGAAAGAGCAGCTAGTACCTCCTCTCAATATGTACACACTGCTGCACAGGATCAAGCCAAGTGGGGTAACCCCACCATGGACTGTTCACATCTGGCGCAACAGTCGTCTTTCCTGTGGCGACGCCCTGGTGCATAGTAAGCCTGCTGTAAGAATTTATATTTTATGATTCTGAGGCGGCTGCTAGGGGATATCCCACCTGTTTTGGTGCAGCAATATATCAATTTCTCGTCCAAAATTCTGTATCCCAGCTCATCCTCCCATCCTTAACTTGTCTCTTCCTGGCATCTCTGGTAGTTCCTCTTCCGCTGTGCTGTATAATATTGCTATGAGGTGCTTGGTACAAGTAACCACCAGCAGCCTATGAAGGATTTTTAATACCGTGGTTCTGAGGGTAGTCCTGGCATGGCCTACCTACAGCTTCCTCTTTTTTTTATGTTTAAAAGCTTTATTTGAATAAGAACAAGAGATACAGAAGACCAGCAATACAGAGTAAGGCATATTAAAATAGAAACATAACGAAAAAATGGCTAGTACAGGAACAAGAGAGAAAGCTGTTTAAATTTTATAAGGAATAAGGGGAGGAAGGGGGGGAAGGGAGGGGAGAAAAAAGGGGGGAGGGAAGGGGAAACTCTTTCAAATTGATAGAATACGATAATGCATATTTACAAAGGAATGTGAATATAATCCTAAAATATTTAATAAACACAATAAGCCAACAAAGGTAAAAAGCAAGGAACAGAGAAGATAAACACTCAAGGAGGTTTAAAATTTTCAGAATTTAAACGAGAGTTATCTGTTAACGCTAGTTTGTCTAAATAAGTAGTTAGAGGCAACCAAAAGAGATCTCTATTAACCATTGGCCTGCAGGAGGAGGCAAAAGCAATATCAAGTCGATGAAAATGGCAAAGACTATTCCACCAGTGTTGGATAGAAAGTTTTGTAAGCATTTTCCAGTTGAGAGTGATGTGTTGAAAAGCTAAGGCAAGCATAAGGTCAAAGAGGCCATGGTTGTGGAAGGAAAGATCTAAGGAATCGGACAGACTCCCAGAGAAAAGAAGAGGAATGGAATAGGGAATGGAAATATTAAACAGGCGAGAAATATAGGACCAGATTTTCCCCCAAAAGTTAGAAACCGAAGGGCAAAGGAAGAGAAGGTGTAGAAGATCAGCATTAGAAGAGCCACAGGTCCAACTGTTGGTATCAGTAGAATGGGAAAATCTAGCTATAGAGTTAGGGGTAAGATAAAGTCTATGGTAGAGGAAAAACATAGATTGGGTGAGAGCAGCAGAACGAGAGATTTTGAGAGAACGGGACCAAAGTTTGTCCCAGAAGATGATGGTCCATTCACATCCCAGGTCAGATTCCCATGAAAGTTCCAATTTAGTTTTTGTGCGCTCTGGATTAGGAGCTGAGAAGTATTTATAGATGAGAGAAGCTTTGGGTAGAGAGAGAAGAATCTTGAGAAGGGAATTTTGAACAGAGGGAAGAGGGGAAGAGGGAAGAGAGTAGTAAGTATCAAGAATGACCACCATTAGATTAGTGAATTTCTGTAGGAAGGATCGGGGACAATGAAATGAGGTTTGAAATTGGGGAAAGGAACAAGGAGACAAGCCATCAAAAAGATTTTTAACCCAAACTACACCCCTCAATCTCCAAGATTTCCAAAAGATTGTTCTATTATTGATAGTAATAAGGGAATTATGCCAAATTGGAGAATCTAAAAAGGATTCTCTAGAAATAGATTTTGGTTGCGTCAAAGGTTTCAATAAGGAACACGTGTGTTTAAACAAGGGAAGAGAGGAATGAGGGGTTTTGGCAGAAAAGGCTAGAACTTCTTTAAAGAGAAGGGTAATAATAAGGCTCGTTCAATGGAAAGCCAAAGGGGAGTGGAAGGGGAAGGCTCAGAAAGGAGCCATTTCGAGGCCTGACGAAGGCAGAATGATTTATGATATAGGCGAAAATCAGGGAAGTTCACACCCCCGTTGGATTTGGTCTTACGAAGAAAAGATAAAGAAATCCTAGCTTTTTTGTTCTTCCAAAGAAATTTAGAGAGGCAAGAGTCAATTCGTTTAAAATAACAAGCAGGAATATGGACGGGAAGCATGGAAAGAGCATAAATCAAAATAGGGGTAATCATCATCTTGATTGAGTCTAATCGACCCCACCACGAAAGGAAGAGAGGGTTCCAGGAGGAAAGTAATTTGTCAATCCGAGACAGGACCGCAGTCATATGTAATTTAATGGAAGAGGCGATGGAGTTGGAGAACCACATACCTAAGTATTTGATTTTAGAAGCACTCCAGGCAAAACCAGTGGAAGAAAAGGAATGGAGAAGACAAAATTTAGTGAGAGGGAGAATTTCTGTTTTATCTGAATTGATTTTATAACCAGATACAAGGGAGAAGGAAGTGAATTCATGTAATAAAGGGGGAATAGAGATTTCGGGAGCAGAAATAAAAAGTAGGATGTCATCCGCATAAGCGGAGAGTTTTAAGTGTTGGTCACCATAAGAAAAACCAGATATAGAATCATTATTGCGGATTGAGGTTAAGAAGGGTTCAAGGGCTAAGATAAAGAGGAGAGGAGAAAGAGGGCAGCCTTGACGGACTCCGCGCTGAAGAGGAAAGTAGGATGAGACACAGCCATTGACTAGAACCGAGGCTCTGGGGGCAGAGTATAATAAAGAAATAAGTGAGATCAATTTTGGACCAAAACCATGCCACTTCAAAGATGCGAATAAAAAGGACCAATCAACTCTATCAAATGCTTTTTCAGCATCGACAGAGATGGCCGCCAGGGATGTGGAAAGGGAAGGGATTTTGTTTAAAATGTTAAGAAAGAGACGAGAATTATCTGAAGTCAATCTACCCTTGACAAAGCCACACTGCTCCTTACCAACCAAATGAGGCATAAGGGGGTCTAAACGTAAAGCAAGCGTTTTGGCAAATAGCTTGTAATCGACATTGACCAGGGAAATCGGGCGGTAGTTTTTACAAAACATAGGATCTCGGCCTTCTTTATGTATGAGGCAAATTGTGGCTTCGTGAAAAGTACCCTCTGTTTTACCGGAGAGAAAAAATGAATGGAAAAGATTTAAGAGTTTAGGGAGTAATAAGTTAGAAAAATGCAAATAAAATTCAACTGAAAACCATCCGGGCCGGGAGTTTTCCTTTCTTTAAAGCGTTTAAAGCAGTGGATAATTCATTAAGGGATAGGTCTGTTTCGAGATCAGAAAGATTAAGGTGAGAATTAGAAGGGGTTGTGAGTTTATTAAGATAAGATTGGATAAGGGGGCTGGAAGGAGGAGATTCTGGGGTGTAAAGGTCTTTGTAAAAAGTTTAAATTCATTGAGAATGTCCTGATCTTTGTGAATGAGAGAGCCATCTGAAGAATAAATAGAATCAATCAAAGTACGGTCTTTACGGGTTTTGAGGTAGTTCGCTAAAGGTTTACCTATTTTATTTTGACCTCCGTAGTAGCGAGCACTACTCCGGAGAAGTATGGAAGACGCATTGTCCGTCGTAGTTTTATTAAATGCTAATTTGGCACATAACAGAGCTGGTAAGACCGAGTCCGTCGACGAAGTATAGAACTTGTGTTCTAAGGCCTTAATATGTGCCAGGGTAGCTTTATGTTGTTGAAGGAAGCGTTTCTTCTTTTTTGAGACAAAATCAATAATGAAACCTCTTGCGGTAGCTTTAAAGGAGTCCCATAATATATGGGGGAGGAAGTAGGATCGCTGTTTAGGTCAAAATATTCATTAGCAAAAGTGCTGAAAGAGGAAGAGAAAAAAGGGTCAAGAAGAAGAGAATTATTAAAACACCAATGGGAGGACCTGGGATGTGGAGGGAGCAAGTCAAGGTCAGTTACAATTGGGGCATGGTCAGAGATGATGATAGGTTCAATAGAAGAGGATAACAAATTTTGAGATAAAGATTGAGAGAGAAAAATATAATCTAAACGGGAGAGGGAGTTGTGAGGGGGAGAGAAAAAAGAAAAGTCAAGAGTATCGGGGTGGGAAAGTCTCCAAGAATCAACGAGGTGTGTTTGGGAGATAGTGTCGAGGAAATGGTTATGAGATTTGTGAGGAGTGAAGCGTACCTGAGATTGGCGGTCAAGAAAGGGGTCAACAACTTGATTGCAATCACCTCCTAATATAAAGAGATCATCCCTAAACTGAACACATTTCTGTGTAATCAGAGGCCAAAAGGAACAATCAGGATTAGTAGGGCCATAAACATTGAAAACAGTCAAAGAAATGTTATTAATTAACAATTTAGCTAACAACCATCTTCCTTCTGTATCAATTTCTTGTGATATAACTTTACAATTCAACTTCTTGTGACATAAGATTATAACACCATTTTATTTATTGGAAGTAGGAGAGAATAAAACTGAACCCACCCAGCCTTTTTTCAAATTTAACGCCTCAGCCTCTGTGAGATGGGTCTCTTGTAAAAGAACCAAATCAGGGTTATAAGAGGCAAGATGGGATAATATTCTCTGTCTTTTAATTGGATTAATAAAACCTTTCACATTCCAGGAAATAACTCTGAATGTAAAACCATCAAAAATATATAAAGAACAAAATATGCAGTAGTAAACAAATAAAGTAAGAGATAAAGAAAGGGGAAAGATAATAAAGAGTCGCATGAGAAAGAAAACATATAAGAAGAATGCAAAACAATCAAGAAAAGAGAGGGGAGAGATACAGAGAAGAGGAAAGAGAGGAAAGGGAGAAAGAGTAAGAATAAGAGGAGACAGTACATGTCAAAGGACGACTGTAATACGTACCTTACGAAGAACAAAAGGGAAGGATGAGAGGCGGCAACGGACAACGGAAACAGCACACCCAACAAAGGGCAACACACCACACCAGGACATCAATTAAACATGAACAGGAGCGGGAGCATGGAGAGGAACACAATAAAATTTTCAATGAACCTGTAAAGGGAAACAAAGAGTTATGTATATAAAAAACAAAAAGAATAATAGAGTCAAAATAGCATAAGCTGTAACAACAAAATTCAATGCAGATCCAACGGAGTAGCATAACAAAAGGAGCACTACAGTCAAGACCCAGAAGGAGGAGGAGCCGTTTCCATTGAGGCAGTAGAGTGAAAATGAATAAATCTTCTGAGGTCAACCGGATCCGCAAAGGTGGAAGTCTTGTTTAAGAAGGCAACCTTAAACAGGCATGATCGGAACAGACCATATCTTGCACCCAAGGAGCGAAGAGCCGGGTGAAGATCTAGGAATTCTTCGCGTCGTTTGGCAGTTGTCGAAGAAACATCCTGAGAAATAAATACTTTTGTACCATGCCAAGTTAGTTGCTTTTTGGATTTAGCGGCGTTCAATACCTGCAGAAGGTCAGTGAATTGTAGAAATAAAAGAATTATTCCACGAGGCTTAGATGGAGCAGCGGAGGAAGATAGACGTGGACCGAGTCTATGTGCTCTTTGTATATTCAGTTTGGTTGCAGGAGGAAGACCCAAAAACTGAGGCAGGAAGGAAGTAAAGTACGCAACAGGGTCGTCCCCTTCAAGTCCTTCAGGAAGACCCTAAATGCGTAAATTGTTACGGCGATTTCTATTTTCCAAGTCTTCAGCCGATCTTCTCAATTGTGAGACTTCCTTCTCCAAAGAGGAAATTCTAGAAGATGAATCCTGTACCTCATTTAGCTGTTGTTCCACCACAGTGATACAGGACTCCATAGATGACCATTTATTGTCCAAGGTTTGAAGACGGGAGTTAGTTTCCTCAATGAAGGGTCGGAGAGCACGGATTTCTTCCAGAACAATGTCCAAAGAAACCGGTGAGACAGACTTAGGAGGAGAGGGAGGATCCCGTTTAAGTCTCTTGCCTGTAGTTGATGGCAGTTGAGATTTAGATGCCATGACCGTAAGAATCGTTGTGCTAGTAGGACAAGCCCCATGCGACGATACCTCAAGTAAGTATGAGGAATTGTTAGGGGTATTGTCGTTGGTGCCACAAGTGGCAGGAGCGTTTGACTTCAGTCTCTGGGTATGATGAAGTAAGGTTTTGCTCCTACCCATGAAATGTGGTATGAGAAGCTCAAGAAGGGGCTATGAAGGCAGGCAACAAATATGAAGACAGGCAAAATTACCTCACAAAAAACAGCAAATTCGACAGATAACAGGGTCCTCCATTATTGTAAAAATGTTCATTCAAAGAAAGTACATAGGAGAAGCAGGAAACGTCGAAAAAATTGACTTCCAGGGCGACATGTGAGAAGATGTGAAGAAAAACGCAGCAGATAGAGAAACAAAATAGCGGCCGCTAGGCAGCTAAAGAGAGTCACCTGTAGAATCTGCCATTTCTCCATGCGTATGAGGGATGAAAAGAATATCTTCCTGAAGAGGACAGATTCCGATTCAAGAATATGTCAGCATGCTGAGAGGGAAGACGCTGGAACCGCTTGAAAGGGAACCGCGAAGTCCGGCGCGATGCAGAGCTCCGTCGTCAGGCAGCCATCTTGGGTCGCGGTGCGCGCGACTCCCCTACCTACAGCTTCCTCTTAATCTATAGTATATGAAAGTGTCCATGAGCGATTATGGGGTGTCGTCCCTATATTAATTGAGCATACAAATAATGCTCTGTCAGTAGAGGTCACCCCATTTGGATAGGCTGCATTCTCGAAGGCATGATTTGACTAGCTGTTTTTGGGTTGCAGGTAATAGCGGGTGATGACTTAATGGGATGCGGGGGGAGTAAATGAGCATCTTACCTACTTGAGCACACAACTTCTCCCATGCTTCATTGGTGCAGTCTACATTAGATGGGCACCCACCCAATCTCATTGAGGCAATTCCTATGCAGGAGGAAGGGAGTATGGGTGCCATGTAGCTCTCTTTAATTGTCAAATGAGGCAGGAAGGGTATGGGGTGATGCCAATATAAGGCAAAGTGAGCCTGGGCGCAGAGATAATACAGTTCTAGATCTGGTGCCTCAAAGCCCTCTCTATGAAACTTTAATGTGAGGGTCTCCCACGTGATACATGGCTGTTACTCAGCCCAGGCACAGCAGCTGGGTTTTGAGTGTGGCAAAAAAGCTCTTTGTGAGTGGTATAGGAATATTTATAAACAGATATAATAGCGTAGGGAGAACCCCCATCTTAATTAATCTTATGCGGCCCGCTAAGGATAGCAGGTGTAAAATCCATCAGGTGATTTGGTCAGCCAAGCCTGTCAGGGAGGTACTATATTTAGTTCGCAGTACCATTCCCGTGTCACAATGCACCCACACTCCCAGATATTTTAGTTTGTCAAGGCACAAACATATTGGGAATTCAGGGTTAAAACGCAGTGCATTATTGGCGAGAGGAAAAATCTGCGATTTTCTCCAGTTTACAGTCACCCCAGAATATGCCCCAAATTGGTGAATTCTCTCATTACTGAATTTAAGCTGATATGGGGGTCACGTAGGTAGACCATGATGTCATCTGCATGAAGCGACACCAGTATATGACAGCTCGAGTTGTGAAGGGCTTAATCCCTGTAATGTTGCTTAAGCTTTGCTGCTAACGGTTCCGTCACTAGAGCAAATAAGATTGGCAACAGCGGGCAGCCCTGCAGTACTGTAAAGAGATAGTCCCATTCTAAGGAGTCAAATACTTTAGTGGTGTTTGAAGAAACTGCCACTGCATTCAAGTCAGGGTTAATGTCTTGTAGAATAGGGAACAGTGTTCTTAAGTTACGGGCAGTAGGCCTGCCTACCATAAACCCTGATTGGTCTGACCTCACCAAGTGGGGTCACAGGAGCAGGAGTCTAATTGCCACAAGCTTGGCCAGAAGTTTTACATCGCAGCTTATTAACGATAGTGGCCTATATGAGTCACATTGTTTGGGGACTTCCCAGGTTTCAGCAATGCAAGGAGTATAGCATGGATATGGGCAGTATTTTACTTTGGTGGGCTTTCTTTAATACCCCCAGAAGTCGGGCATAGCTGCCAAACTTTCAGATTGCTAATGTGTGACATTTTCATAATTTCAATGTAATTATGAGTGTCATTTAATGACTATTAGTGACACTTTCTCGCGAGCAAAATCAAGCAATGAAGACGAGGGAGACAAATATCAGAAAAAAACACCATTTGAGTGAAGAGAAACTCTAAGAAGATCTGAAAACTGCTGCAAAGAACCATAACTGTAAAGGCACTTGTGAGAGACTCTAGGGCGGAGTGGGCCTGAGCCAGCCTCATGACGCTGCACATAACTCAACTTGTTGTGCAGTCAGTGACTGCGGAGCTCTGACCTGTGTAACTTTTACAATTACTTTAGGGGCTTCCAGTTGTTAAGTTACTTTGTGCAGACTGTCTGCATACAGTGCAATTCAGAGCTGAGCAGCCTCTCAGCTAAACCTAAGTTACAGGCTGCATGATGATAATGCGTGCTCCAAACAAAATCGAATTTGGAAGCCAAGTGATTAGTAATGAGTAGTAGGGGCACTTACTCTCAGCGCGTGCCATTTTGATACGGCCCGGACAGCTGCAAGAACTCTCCCATGCACCGTCCTGTCCGCCAGTCTGAGCAGCACTGTGGCCGCAGTCCAGGACTCTTACTCAAGTGGCTACTGAACGGAATTACACCAAATTTTCAAACAGGTAGCTGCTGTCAAAGAAAGCAACCTTTCTGCAAATTGTCGTGAATCCGTTTAGTAGTTTTTGAAATATTAAGGAAAATCCAAATTTGTATATTTAGGGATTCGTAGGCTCCGTGAACCCTTCCGATCTCCTGCTGAGATCTGATTGGCTGCCAACACTTCAAATCAGGAAGTGTTGGCAACCATCTTGGGACACAGCTTGAGCCGAGTCTCAGAAAAAACGTTTAAAAAAAAAAAGGGGGCAGGGTAGAAAAACCCTGACCTCCTAGGCCTCTTGGGTCGGTCCCACAGGGACTCCATAGGCAAAAGAAGCATTTAATTAAAAAAAAAAACTGATGGGAGTCTCCTTGGATCAGTAACTCCGGCCGAAAAATAAAAAAAAATAGAAGAGTGGGCTCCCGGGCTTTTGTAATCTTGAGTCCCCGGGTGGACCAGGTCCCAGGGATGAGGAGGTATAAAAAGGAGGGGGCACACGGGGCCCCCCTCTTCTGGCTTATAAAATCCCTAGGGACAACCACCTCCCCAGGGCATTGTTTTAAATCTGCGCCCTTGGGACCACCAACTCCCCAGGTCAAATCTGCAATTAATGTGGGGGGACCCACGCGACCAGCCCCTGCAGCCCGGGGACCACCACCTCCCCAGGGCTTAGTCATGCAATGGAGGGGGGCCCCATCAGGGGGCGGAGCCAGGATCATCATGGCCGCTCGGAGCCTCTGCTCCGCTAAAGCCCCGCGTTCAACAACCAGCGTGGTGCTCAAACCCCATTTTAACAAATAATTGACGTCTGAAGGTCGGGACCGTCTGCCGCTGTGGCCGCCGTACAAAACAGACGCTGCAACACCGGGATTTCGGCAAATAACCTGCCCGACGATATTTCCTCAAGATGGCGCCTAGGATGGAACGGAACTGCTTTTGAAATACCGGAGCTGTGTGGCCCGTCCGCTGCGCATGGAAAACATCCCTTGACCGCAGCGGACATACCGGTTTGTTTGCCCTGAGCCTAGAGACACCTGCTTGCTGAAGATCGAGGTGAGCGGCCCCCCTCCCCCCCTGCGCGAGGCAAATGGCGGCTCCCACAGCGCTGCCCACCATAATGGGTGATGAGCCCCAGCACCCTTTCAGGGTCTGCGCACGTCTCGAGAGCCTAGGGACACCGGGGGTGAGTCCGACCCTTCCCTCCCCACAAAGCTCTGGCGTACTTGGCTCACTCTCGGTTTGGAAAAGGGTCCCTGGATGCCTGACCCCAACATGGCCGACACTGGTGACTCCTTCCCCTTGCTGAACTTTTACCTATTTATCCCTTCCTGGACTATGCCTGACCTCAAGACTTCTAGATCTCTTTTGACCATGGCCTCCCTACCCCACCCGCCCCCGCACTACTCTGACATTCCCTCAAGAGGACTTCTAGATCTCTTTTTGACCATGGCCTCCCTTCCCCACCCGCCTCCCGCACTACTCTGACATTCCCTGAGGACACATGAACTCTTTCTGGAGTCCGAGGATTATGTCCGACGCCCGGTGGAGCTGCTCTGTTCAGCTAATGAGGAGATAGGACTTGGTTCACCCCCTGTCCATCACCTGCCCAGCCAGACCTTGTGCACAGTTTTTCTCCCCTTCTCCCTGTGTCACCCACCCTCCCCCTCATTGTATTCATGCCGTTCTGCTTTTGCCTTGTTCTCCTTTCTATACACCGGTCTGACCGATACATGTTGGTTGCTCCCTTGAGAGCTATAGGGGAGACTGGCCTCGGACGACCTCACTGGCCGTCACCTACCCATTCGGTCTTTGGGCTGATTTTACCTCTGTCTCTTATTCCTTCCTCCCCCTCGTACTCTCACTCCCCCTCTCCCCCTTCCCTCTCTACTGATCTCTCCTTCTCTCCTGTTAATGTGTCTCATATATTTTGATGTAACGTAAATTGTTATTATTGTTGTAACTTTGCTGACCTTATGTAAAGCGCTCTGATACCTTCGGGTCTAGCCAGCGCTATATAAAACTCTTTAAATAAATAAAAATGGGGTCCCTGGGACCGAAATCAGCCCAGGGAAGGGGGCCGTGCAGCCCCCTCACCTACAAAAAATTTAAAAAAGGCCTGCCCACAGGGGATGGTGTTTCCGGGGCCTAAATCAGCCCAGGGAGGAGGGTCGCACAGCCCCATCCCCATTACAAAATGAATATAAAAAATAAAAAGCCGGGCCACGGGGATGGGGTCCCTGGGACCGAAATAGGCCTGGGGTTGGGGGGCCGTGTGGCCCCCCTCCCCATTGCAAAAAAGCCTGGCCCCGGGTCATAGGGTCCCCTGGGCCAAAATTGGCCCGGGAAGCAGGAGCCTGTGCCTACCCCCTAATAAATGGAAGAAAAAAAAGACTGGCCAAGGGTAGTCGCCAGAGGCCCCGCCCCCTTTCTCAACCACTCTGCAAAGGGGCCTCCTGGCACACAACATGTTGGCGGATGAAGTCCCCTTGACTGGTGAGGGTCCTTTGGAGACAACAACCCCTCCTGTTACCTCCAGTAAGTCTCACACAGCGGGATTGCTGAGAGGTGATTGGAGAACACACCTCTTTCTCCACCACTCTGTAAACACTCCTCCTGGTGCACTACTGGTTGGGAGAAGAAGTTCCCTTGGATGCTGAGGGTCCTTGGGGGCCAGGAACTCCTCCTGTTACCTCCAATAAGTCCCACACAGCGGGATTGCTGAGAGGTGGTTGGAGGCCACGCCCATTTTCTTTACCACTCTGTAAACATGCCTCCTGGTGCACTACTGGTTGGGGGAAAAAGTCCACTTGGATGCTGAGGGTCCTTGGGGGTCAGGAACCCCTCCTGTTACCTTCAATAAATCCCACACAGCGTGATTGCTGAGATGCGTTCGGAGGCCTCTCCTCCTGGTGCACTACTGGTTGGGAGAAGAAGTTCCCTTGGATGCTGAGGGTCCTTGGGGGCCAGGAACTCCTCCTGTTACCTCCAATAAGTCCCACACAGCGGGATTGCTGAGAGGTGGTTGGAGGCCACGCCCATTTTCTTCACCACTCGGCAAACACACCTTCTGGCGCACTACTGGTTGGGGGATGAAGTCCCCTTGGATGCTGAGCATCCTTGGCGGCCAAGAACCCCTCCTGTTACCTCCAGTAAGTCCCACACAGTGGGATTGCTGGTCAGAGGCCCCACCCCCTTTCTCCACCACTTTGCAAACACGACTTCTAGTTATAAAAAATGATTGAAATTCACTGAAAAAAACAAAGGTCACAGGGATTTTATAGCTAGGAATTAGAATTTAAAAAACCTTAGAAAGTCACTCAAAAAAACCAAAGGTTACAGGGACATTATAGTTAGAAAATAGAATTTTAAAAAACTTTTGAAATTCACTGAAAAAAACAAAGGTTACAGGGACGTTATAGTTAGGCTCAGATTTCACTCGTACAAAACTATAGAAATTCAGCAGTTATACTTACCTGAGCTAACTATAAATTACGCCCCCGCAATGCACTGCTTATGATATGTATATATATCTAACACATTTAAATACATTACTTAACATTTTTGTTAAAAACAAACACATATACTTACCAATATATTTACCAATGTGCATGCTAAAGGTATGCGTGGTGAAGGCATGCGTGGTAAAGGAATTTGTGGTAAAGACATTCGTGGCATGCATGATAAAGCAGATGCATGGTAGTAGCATTTCATTGTAAAGTCTGCGCTGTAAAGGGTGTTTCCTTACAGCACCCTGCCTTAGGGCTCAACAGGGACACTTTAGGGGTGACTTACTTACGTTAAAAATGGGAGGTTTTTGTCTTTGCCATTACTTTCCTTTATTTACTTTACTTTCAATGGCAAAATCGACTTGGCAGTTTTAAACTTCACTTTCAGTGAAGTGGCAGGCTGAGAGCCATGTTTTACCTTGTCGTACTCGTGGTGGCACAATAGTGCTGTAGTCCGTGTGAAACACATTAACTTACAGGCCCTAGGTACCCCTGGTACCATATGCTAGAGACTCACAAGTAAGTTGAGCTATGCTAATTGGGGATATGCCAGTTAAACATACACCATTTAAAGGGTCAGAGCACATGAACCGATTCCTGTTTAGCAGGGCTTAGGACATTTCAGAGCCATTACACCAGTATCTAGTAGTCAAAATGGGGGCAAAAAGTGGGGGTGAAACCTACAAAAAGTCTGTTCCAATCCAGGCACTTAGGTCTGCTAGGTTTCGTGGGTGAAGAGAATTCTCTTACTGTGAGAATGCTCTGTGAATCTCTGAAAATCAATACTGACTCGGATATTGAAAGCAGACTGAAATCAAAATCATATTTTATTATTTCAATGAGAGATTTTAAGAAGATATACATCTTTGAAAGTAATATGATGTGTGACGTTGAGCCATTTGAGGGAACAAAAGGGAAACACATAGATTTAATAGAAATAAGCGCAAAACAGTAAACTTGTGTGCATCATCAGAGAATCTGAATCAACAATTACGAATATTGTTAATGAAGGTGGCATAATAGTCATTTTTTATTGGGATGACTTAGTACTCGAGATAAAGAGAGAACTCAGCCATACGGTTTCAAACGAAGAATGTGTGGTCTATTAGAAAGTGAACTAAACAACTGGTAAGAATGTGACATGGTAAAAATGGACCAAAAAAACTTCCTTTTGAATAAGAAGCCTCTTGTGTGAAACTCAGTATGTTAGTCCAAAAATCCATAAACTGGAAAGGCCATTGAGGGGAAGGCCAATAGTGTCAGGGTTTGGCAGTCTGGCTGAGGCTATATCCATATAGTGGGTTCATGTCTGCTCCCATTTACATACAGACCATCTTCTTTTGTTCATAACTGGAAAGAAGCGGTGAAACAAATACATGAAATACTTTGGGAATGAGAGTTCTTGTTTGTGATGAAGGAAGTCACATCGCTGTACATGTACACATTGATTCAGCATCAAGAAAACATCAAGGCGAGTAAATATTTTTGAGTGAATGTTCAGCTACACTAAAGGAACAGTCTATTGCTTAATTTGATACATTTTGCACTCATACACAATTAATTTCCTCTTAATTGAGAAACTTTTGTGCAGTTATGTGGAACAGAGATTTGTTTCAAATGTACCCCATCTTTTGCCAGCCTAACTATTTATGACGGAACTGAAGCATGCCTGGTAGCATGACAGTTAAGATATATATGGACTTGTTCTTCTGTGGCTTTATTACAACAATTATATTGATTTGGAAAGGAGATTGAGATCTAATGCAACCTCTTTTATCATTTTTATACAAATTCAATGGTTGACCACTTGACTATGTCAACCAGTTCAACAGAAATAGAATTTCTAGATTCGAAATTAGAAGCCACTGGGAATGCACTTACCACCAGACTATTTTGCAAGGAATCCTCAACGGATGTATGACGTTACAACGCAAACTATTACAACGCATACTTTTACAACGCAGTTTTTACAATGCAACTTCCATTACAACGCGTGCTATTACAACGCAAGCCGTTACAACACATGTACCAATACAACGTAAATTACTATTCTAACACCGCCGGGTGCTTACCTCAGGGAAGTTGCTGGTCAGTGAGGCTTATGCGTTGTAATGGCATGTGTTGTAATAGCATGCGTTGTAATGAAACTTGCGTTGTATTGGCTGCGTTGTAAAGGCATTGAGATTCAATGCCTGATTTGTAATGGATGTTTCCCATCCTCAACAAATTCCCTTCTTCATCCACACTCATGTCGTCTGGGTAGATTAATAAACAACATTTGATGGGGAGAATTTCACTGAACTAAAAGAAATAATAGCAATGATACTTTTTTTATTCTGAAGAAGAGGATGCAACCCCACAACCTTGCAAGTACGTCATTCCTATGACTTCAGTGTTACTGATTTTGAAGTGCAGTTTCCAACATTGCAAATTCACGAACAGTGGGCCCAATGAACTTAGCCCATTTCGCAAATCAGGCTGTGCTATCTGCACACAAACTCTTTAGTAAATAGGTATGTAATTGTACTGCATCCTATGCACTAATAGATTGCATCACATATTGCACATTTGCAGGGGTCACAAAGTTAGCTGCCTTATGAATGTTACCATTTGCAAACTCCTGCAAACCATTGTGAATGCAGGGATGGTGGCCTGCAAGTGACAACAGGCATCTAACCTTGCATTTGCTTTCCCAAAAGGGAAACGCATTTTAAAGCAGTCTGTTTTCATTAACCCTTTAAGTGCACCCGTCGGCCAATGGCCGTCGCAAGCACTACCTCGGTAGTGCTGCGCACGTCCGTTGGCCGACGCGGCCCCGCCCACTTAATAGAACACCCCGCACCGCGGCGGAATTGCCGCCGCGGTTAAGGTGTTAAAGCGACAGGTGCTCCTATTTAAAAAAAATTGTACTTTTGGGAACACATTGGGGAAGCAGGCAGTGTCCCTTGGAAATCACTGCCTGTAGCACCCAAAGGCCACCCAATCTGATTCCCAAAGGAGAAGCTGTAGCCTAGGGACAGCTTCGTCATTGTGAATCAGTTAACACCACCTTTGAGGTTTTGGTAACTTTTCAATAGTTTGCAACAGCAGAGATTAACAAATCTGAACACTTACAATCAGTTTAAAATATTGTCAAAATTCTCAACAGTGAATTTTTGAGAAACTAGGAAAATGTATTTCTTATTTTTCATTACCAATACCCCTATTATGTTTCTTGCTTTCCATGAACAAAAACTGTGAAAATAGGCATTGCACATTCAATTATTTTTTAAAGTATGGAACTTTCAAGTTATCCTTAAAAAAAGTTGAGTGGTTTGCTAAGTGGGATGGTAAGTACAACAGTAGTTATTTCCATTTAATGAAACAATTTTAATCTAAATATGGTGAGTTTCTTGACTTGAGTATGGGTTTTAAGAGAAGCAAGATAGCGGACACTTGAGGTTGGTGCAAAGGATGAAACCTCAAGCCGAAACCACAATCTAACAGTTCAAGGTTTGATTCCCACCATCAAAATAGTAAGAACTGATTAGAGTAGCTAGAAAATAAATAGTTGTTCATCAAGATGACATAGAATTATACACCTGAGGTAATTCTATAGAAATTGAATTTTTTGTTTTGCCTGCCAAATGTTTTTTCTGTTGGAAGACAGACAGACATACAATCAGGAGCAGTTTTAGGGCGGTGCGAGTGGTGCAGCCGTACCGGGTGATGACTTTGGTGAGGGGGCATTGTGTTTCAATCAATCAGGATTTATAAAGTGCGGTTAATCACCCAATGGGGTATCCAGGAGCTTGCACGTCCCAGAGGCTTATTTGACCAGTCAAGTCATGAGGGACATTCAAAATTCCAGAAGTGAGCTGATTGTCTGGAGTCGCATAGGGAGGCTGGTCCAGGTCTTTGCCGTGATGTGGGAGAAGGAGTGTCCTCCACTTCTGCTTCAGTAGATGCAGGGAATATGGGCAGGTGAAAGGGAAATGGAGTGTAGTCTTCTCGATGGTTGGTGGAAGTTCAGGTGGTGGTTAATTGTAGGCGGTCCCCTTGGTTGTGTAGAGCCTTGTGTGCATGGGTCAGCAGCTTGAATTGGCATCTCTTCTCTACATGGTGCCAGTGGAGTTGCCTGAGGTGGGGTGTAATGTGGGTTCATCAGGGAAGGATGAGGATGAGTCTGACTGAGGCGTTTTGTATGGTTTGAAGTCTTTGCAGAAGGTGAGCAGCAATTTCTATGAAGGGGCGTTGCTGTAGGCTGGAGATGAGGGCCTGTGTCACGGTGCATCTCATGTGTAGAGGTAGCCATTTGAAGATCTTACATAGCATGGGAAGAGTGAGGAAGCAGGCGGAGGAGACAGCGTTGATCTGGGATTTTATGGTGAGCTTGTTGTCAGTGATGATTCTGAGGTTTCTAGCATGGTCGGAGGGAGTGAGTGCAGTTCCTAGGTCTGATGGCCACCAGGAGTCGTTCCATGTGTTGCTGCTGTTGCCGAAGACCAGTACTTCCACCATGTCCGTGTTCAGCTGCAGGCAGTTGTTCTTCATCCAGTTGGCGATGCTTGTCATGCATCTATGGAAGTTGGTTCTGGTGGTGGTGGGGTTGTCGGTGAGTGAGAGGACGAGTCAGGTGTCGTCTGTGTAGGAAATTATGTTGAGACCTTGGAATCTGATGATGTTGGCCAGCTGGGTCATATATGTGTTGAAGAGCATGGGGCTGAAGAATGAGCCCTGGGGGAAACTGCAGGTGATCTCCTTGGGTTCAGAGGTGAAAGGTGGGAGGTGGATCCTCTGGGTTCTTCCAGTGAGGAAGGAGGTGATCCATCTGAGTGAGTCCTCTTAGATGTGGTGGAGTCTTTCGATCAATGTGTGATGGGATACGGTGTTGAAGGCTGCCAAAAGGTTGAGGAAGATCAGAGCTGTTCTTTCTACTTGGTCGAGGAGGGTTCAGATGTCATCGGTGGCTGCGATCAGGGTGGTTTGGTGCTGTGATTGCTGCGGAAGCCAGATTGGGAGGTGTTGAGAAGCTGGTTCTGCTCCAGGTGTGTCATGAGTTGCTTGTTGACGATATTTTCGAGTACCTTCGCTGGGAATGGGAGCAGAGAGATTATCAGGTAGTTTTTGAGCTTGCTGGGGTTGGTGGATGTTTTTTTTAGTAGTGGTCTGATTTCGGTGTGTTTCCAGGCATTGGGAAATGTTGTGGTGGTTACAGAGGTGTTAAGTAGGGTGGTGAGTTCCTGGCCAATCCTTTGGTTTCTGATGTTGAAGATGTGGTGTGGGCATTGGTCTGAGGGAGCTCCTGAGTTGATGGAGTTCATGGTGGAGGTGGTGTTCTGGCTGGAGAGGAGGTTCCAGGTGGTCAGTCTGTGGTTCGTGTTGGTTGCAGTGGTGACGTATCTGTCAAGGAAGTTTCTGTACATGTTTGCAATCTTGTCGTGGAAGAAGTCGGCGAGGCTGTCGCACAGCTCCTGTCAGGATATGATGTTTTCATTGGCAGCCAGGTTGGAGAATTCCTTAACAATGTTGAAAACTTCCTTTGTGTTGTTGGTGCTGATTTCGATGCGTACGGCTAGGACTGTCTTCTTCAATGCCCTCAGCAGGCAATAGTAGAGGTTGAGGGTGGTCTTGAAGGCTGCCCTGTTAAAGGTGTCCTTGCTGGTGCGCCATCTCCTCTACAGCTGTTTGCAGTCCCGTTTCGCTCTTCTGAGTTCTTGGGTGTATCAGCTGGCCTTTTGGGAGAATTTTCTCTGGATGTTGCTCTTGATGGGGAAGATGCTGTTGGCACAACTGGTGATCCAGGAACTGACGTTCTTCACTCGCTGTTCGAGGTTGGTGGATTTGAGGGCGTCCAGCTGAGATTTTGTTCCACTTCCGGTGGGGGACACTGATCATTTTGGGGGTGACGGTGTGGGGACTGGAGATGCTGAAGTGGACGATGGAGTGATCGATCCATGTAAGTTCTGTGACGTGGCTGAATTTGACCCGATTGCTGGAGATGAAAATGGGGACCAGCATGTCTCCCCGGTGTGTGTACGGTCATGGATGAACTGGGTCAAACTGAGACTGCTCATACTGTCGAGCAGGTGTGCAGTGTTGTTGTTGTTGGGGTCGTTGATGTGGAAATTCAGGTCGCAGAGGAAGATGTAGTCCTTGGAGTCTAAGGCTAATGACACAATGAAGTCTGTGATCATGTTGCAGAAGATGGAGTGTGGGTCTGGGTGTCCATATATGAGGGTGCCTCTGATGGTTGTCTTGTCATCTGTGTGGAGCTTGAGATGTTCCATGGGGGTGGTGGTGTTGTTGGTCATGGTGGTGCACTGTATGGTCTCTTTGTGGATGATGGCTGTTCCTCCTTCTGGCTTGTTGGTGTGGTCCTGGTGAGTGATTTTATATCCGTCATGGATCACTGTGGCAATGTCTGGGGCAGATGTGGGGTTGAGAAAGGTCTGGATGATGAAGATGATGGCGGATGCGAGGGTGGCGATGAGGTCCCATAATTCCGAGGAATACTTGCATACTGAGCGTGTGTTGAGAAGGGCACATGTGAGTTGGTACTTTTATTCAGATGTTGTCTGTGATGTGCTCAAGGTGGGGCTGGTTGGTGTCTGGTGTGAGTGTGCTGTGGCAGGTGAAGTGGTAGTGGGTGTAGGTGAAAGGTCCTACCGTGGAGCATGAGTTGGTGCAGTGGCAGTGTTTGTTGCGGCATCCGGGGTTGAGGGTGTAGAGCTCGGTGATGGTGTATCTTTGGGGGGCTGGGGGCGGAAGGGCCAGAATGCTGCAGCCTGCATTAAGAAAGGCCTGGGGTGGGTGGAGCTTCTGTTGGTGGGAAGAACAGTGAGTGGGGAAACACCGGCGGGAAAACCCGGCAGTGTCACTAAATCAGTCTGGAACAAGCAGAACTGGAGGCCACAGGCAAGTGGCAGGCTAGGTGTCCAGGTGCCTACTCATGCTTTCACACTGCGGCCTGCATTAAGTAGGTCCTCGGATGAGCAGTGCTTCTGTTGGTGGGAAGAATAGTGAGTGGGAAAAACCCAGGTATGAAAACCCGAGCAGGGAAACCCGGGCAGCGGCGGTGACACAGGATCAGTCTGGAACAAGCAGGAACTGGAGGCCAAAGGCAAGTGGCAGGCTCAGTGTCCAGGTGCCTTAAAAATATCTTGTGGTTTAAAAGCAGCACGTGAACTTCCTTGTGTGTTCGGCAGGTTTTCAGGCAACAATAAAAATGGCAAGATAACTCTGGTGATTAATTTTCCTACTGGTGAGAGATCAGAATTTTGCCCAGTGGCAGTTTTAACTCATCATAAATTAGTGCAGAGTGTTAATGTGCTTGCTGCAAAGAACGTGTGCCATTCAGATCACAGAACAAAGTGTGAGTGGTTTATGATTAGCACTATATAAAAATGAAATTTACGTCAGAGAGAGGCTATGGAGAGATGAGGTGCATGGTTGGAGAGTGGTAGTGAGGAGATTCATGGAGAAGGAGGTCATGGGGGGCAAAAAAGACTGTCACACCAGGCACCGCCAGCGCTAAAGCCGGTCCTGCTTGCAATGATTTATAATATCTTTTGAAATCTGTTTACAACTTGAGTTTAAATTTGTATAACCTAAAGAGGAACAATGTGTGTATTTGTTTTATTTGTCAACTTATTTTCTAATGTTTCCTTTTTATTGTTTTGCCCCATATATTGGCTTTTGGAGACAGGTTCAGGAGATGTGTGAAAACAAAGAATCCAATTTCTCTTGGAATAGTTGTCCTTTGCTCACATCCTCTAAAAATCTCAATATTAATGGTGGCGTGAAGGTTTTAAAAAAAAAAAAAAATGTTGTTGATTTTCACTTTTAAGGTTTCCCTGTCAAAAACTCTTTCCATCTAAATTATGGCAAACTTTTAGTAAAAATTTCTATCAGTTCAAGATTCCTCCGTTTTGTAAACTGTGTTCAGCCTATGCAACAGAAACTAAAGAGCATATGTGCAAGCCCCTATCGCCAACACGTCACTTTTACCTACGTTGTGGTGGCGATAGGGGCTCAGCCTTATTTACAAGGCAGCGTTAAGCTACTTAACGTGGCTTAACGCTGCCTTGTAAATAAGGCCATCTTTCACGCTCTGGTTAGCGTGAAAGGGGTGGGCAGTGGGTGTCCCGGTGGGCGTTCCAACGCAACACCCATTGATTTTGACGCTGCCCCCTATGTACAAAGGTGGCGTACATAGGAGGCAGCACCAAAATTAAGACCAGGGAGAACCTGGTCTTAAGTTAAGTTGGCGAAACGAGGAGAAATGCTTTATTTTTTTTGCGTTGTGCAGCACACATGGAAAAAGCAAAATGCCATGGATTGTTTATGCACAGGAAGGTGTCCCTTCCTGTACATAAACAATCCTTTAAAAAAATTCCATTTTGTGACGTTCATGTGTGCTGCACAAAGCAGCACACATGACAGTGACAAAATGGCATTTTAGGATTGTTTATGTGCAGCAAGGGACACCTTCCTACACATAAACAATCCTCCCCTGCACGCAGACACCCTTGCACTATGGTGCAAGGGTGCCTGCGTTGGCGCTAAGTTGCTAAACTTAGTGCCATCGCAAGGGGATATGCAAGACTGCACCACATTCTTGTAAATATGGTGCAGCCTTGCGTTTCAGAAGTGGCGGAGAGAGGCGTTAAGCCAGGAAGGCTAACGCCTCTCTCTGCCACTTCCTTGTACATATCCCCCCAAGATCGATGGTGGACAAGAAGCGCACTCTCCAGATATGTAGTAGGAGCAAATTTTAACAAAGTTAAAGGTTACATTTTCTTATTGGTGTATAGGTGAAATACAACACACCTTTTTGCATTGCAGATTTGTTGCTGTTCTAGGGCTCCTCATAATGCTTCCTTTTCTTCCCCAGTGCCATTTCTTATTTTGAAGGTTGAAGGCATTTCATAGAGTGGACGACATCCTACACAAGGAAAACGATTACAAAATGCTAACTTTAACTTAGAAAGAGTTTTGTTATTGCTACACTTTGAGGTAGTTAAAACAATTAAAGTGACAAAAAAAGGCTCATTTAGAGTTTAGTGGATGGGTTACTCCATCACAAATGTGACGGATATCCCGGCCGCATTATTAGAAGTGCCATAGGATTTCATACGGGATATCGGTCACGTTTGTGATAGAGTAACCTATCTGCAAACTTTAAATCAGGCCCCATGTGTTTCACCTCTGCATTGTACATTAACATGTGTTGAACTACATAAATGGTAAATAGAATTCCCATAAAACATTAAGGGCCTCTTTTACTATATTTTGAAGCACTGCAGCGCAGCAAGCCTTCCTGCTGCGCTGCCGTGCGTCAAAATAAAAGGGTAGGAATGTGCCATTTCTACAAGATATGGTGTATTCCTGTCCTTCTCCCCTGCACCGGTGCACAAACAGCAGCCGTGCGCCAAAGCAGACACCCTTGCGTCATGTTGCAATGGTGCCTGCGTTGCAGGTTTGATTTGTTTGTGCAGGAAGGGGCACCTTCCGGCACAAAAACAATTATTGATGGCATTTTCCTCTTTCTGTACATGCTATAGAAAGAGGAAAACACAAGGAGAAATACTTTTAGTGCGCCACTCCTACGCCTTTCCTGGGGAGGAGTAGGATTCTGACGCATTCCCAGCTTTGGAAAACGTTGTAAATCTGGGAATGTATCAGGTTCAATGGATGTTGCGTGGGAACTCCCACAGCAACACCTATGGAACGCCCATTTCACGCAGAGTAATGAAAGGGGCCCATATTTACAAGGCCATGAAAAGTCTAGCAGGGTGACTTTATGTGGCCTTGTAAATATGGGAAAGCCCATTGCGCTGCTGGTGCGTGCAAAAAAATTATGCACCGGCAGCGCAATGGGCTTGTAAATGAGGCCCTAAGTTTGGTTATATCCTTATACGTGCCCGATACAAATGTTATTATGAAAGTCTACTTTTTACATCGGAGGTGGTATGGAATAAATTTAGCTCTGATGTCAGAGTGCGCATGCGCCACTCTGGCACAGAATGTTGAAAGCATCTCCCTGAGAACAATAGATATTCCCATTGAAACAGTTAATAAAAGCGAGGATTCTATTATCTTTCAAGTGGCTTATTGTCTGATCGTTGTTTATTCTAAGTAGATCCTCTGAATTGTGCATTTATTACATAACTGTGCATTTGCAGAAAATGATGCATGATTCACCATCTTCTGCACAATTTGAAGGTTTCAACCAAAATATAGTATCCAGCACAAAAGGAGCAAACGTTACTAAAATGTTGTACACGAAATGCAGTGCCTTTCCCAATAGTTTGCCAAAGTTAACAGGTCAAGCATTGAAGAGATGAGTTTGAAGGTTTTTAAAATCCCTATTAATATACTGGGGGTAGAGCTTCGGAAAATAAAGTCCTTATATTTTTATGTATTCTGTAAACACCTTAGAAATAATGATTTCTTATTTGCCATGGAAATGTTTGGTTTCACTTCTCATGCAGGATTGCACTGCACAGTTTTCCAAGCAGCAGGCACTTCTGGGGACACACAAAGTTTGGAAGTATCTCAAACTTGTTGCAGAGCTACTCATGGTCTTATATTTTGAGGTGTAAATTACCTAATATTGAGAGACTCACATAACACGTGTTTTTATGAGCATTACTGTTCTGCATGGCGTTTCTTGTTGGATTTGTAAAATTGCAGAACCAACCAAAGTATTAACTTGGTCTGGGCGAAATTTAAATTAGGCCGGCATAAGTCGTGTAATATAGTGACTTTCACATTACGCTTCTTACTTCTGACTTCTGAGTAGCTGGATTGGTAACAGTGTTTCCGGTCCTTAGCCAAGTTTCCGGTCCGAGGTCCGCTGGTCAGTTGGTATTCGCGTTTGCCGGCACTGCTTGACATCCGCCGTCCGCCATCCGCTGTCTGCCGGAGTTGGAGCTGGAACCGCTCCCTGCTCCTTGCTCTCTGCTCTGCCTCCCCTGCCTCCCTGTGTTTCAGCCAGCCTGCCGGCGGGGGCGAGGTGAGGGGCACTGGTTGCATTGGTTGCTGAGGCGGCTGAAGCGGCGAGAGCAAGAGCGGCTGCTGCGGGGCTGCTGTAAGACGCTGCGAGACGAGTGAGGAGAGGCAAGGCAGCCTGCCGCTCGGAGCCTCTGTTCCGCGCCTGTGTTCTGCGCCACATTTGAACGCGAATTGTGCAGCCACTGAACCCTCTGAAGCCAGCCCGTCTGCCCGCCTGGAAGAAAGGGTAAGCGGCGCATTGATAGGGGGAGCGCGTGGTGGTCGTCACTGGAGGTAGGAGCCTCCTGTGATTTCGCAGCGACCACTTCTCCAGCACCGAAGCCGTCTCTAGTGGTGCCGGTGCTTGCGCCCCCCCCTTCACTTAGGCCAACAGTGACCTCCACGGCCTCTGGGCTACACCTAGAGAGACCAGCGCCCCATAGTGGAGGGGGACAGAAAAGAGCGGTGAAAGTAAAGAAAGCGGGTGAAAGCGGGGGAAAGCGGGGGAAAGCTGGGGAAGGGGGCAGGAGAGGGGGGTGGTTAAGAAAACGCAAAATTAGACGAGGCATTGAGCCCTGCGCTGAGCCTCAAAACATTCAAAGGGGGAGATATTGTGCAGTGTGAAATGAGATCAGGCAGAGACAGACAGACGCCAACCCAGAAGGTCATGAGTGAAATGCAAAGTAATAGGGAAAAAAAAAAAGCTTTCAAAACAAACATCCGATACTGAAGGTTTGGATTTCAAGCAAAAAAGTCCACTAATATCCCCAATAGTAACAATGTTCAGAAAAATTGAGGAGGATAATAAAATGAAGTCAGCCTTGAACGCAAGATTCTCTTTCCTCAAAGACCCCGGATCGGTTATCTATTCTACATCAGAGGTACCTGGTCTCATGACACCATTAGCTCCTCAGAAAGTAACCTCAGTCTCCACTCAAGAAGAAAATACACAAAACATTGCCACACAGGTCATAACTAATTCAACTAATCACGGGGATTACCAAAACAGGAGCCAAGAAATGGACAAGTCAGGTACAAACGTAAGCAACCGAGAGGAGGTGGAGAACGAAGTTTGCACATATAAGACAAACAAGGAAGAAATGCCCCAAAGCAAGGAACTGTTCTTAGAAGTAAGGACAAAGAGAGTAGACAACTTAAAAGATAAAGACAACAAGGAAGCTGGAACAAACCACCTGAACAAATCAGCTGGCCCTCAACAGCCTGGACAAAAAGAGTTCGGAAGTGGAAAAAAACTTGTTCTCCCTATAACTAATTTTAAATTATCTCAAGATAACTTGACGTCATCTACCCCTAAGTATGCAAAAAACAACGGGTCGACACAGAGGTTAAATACAGCAGTACAGGTCCATCAAGAGGACCAAGAGGACCAAGACGACCTCGAAGGTTTGTTCGACCCATGGCAGAAAGCTCCTAGGCCTGTAATAACTGAGGACTCCATGCAAATGTCAGCCATTGAACTGGAAGCCCCGATGGGGGAAACACACAATGAAAAAACACAAAATAACATGGATCTACAAGATTTAAAAATTATTCAAACAAATAAAAATAATAACTCCATTAGTTTGGATCAAGAAATTAGTCAACGATTTAACCGAAATCAAAACTTTAATCAAGAATCAAAAAGACAGTTTCTACAAGGAGAGTCTCTGAGTGAGCAAAGTAGCCTGCTAGAGCTTTTTCAATCTTTATTACATACACTACAGACAACAACAAAGGCTCTTAATATGCAAACAGATAAAATGGACATTCAAATTGACTTAATGAATATCATAGCACTACAAATCTCAGGAATAAATACAAAATTGGACAATAAGAACAACCTTATCACAAGAGTTCAATCCAAATATTCAGCCCAGTGTTCTTGCAGCCCAATTATCGACAAATTGAGTCTCTTACCAAAACTATTAGAACAAATAATATTATTTAACAAAACAAACATGGAATCTAGAGACAACAAACCTGACGTACAAAAAAAAGAACATAACCGACACCCTCCGACTCTGTAAGTCTCCACCAAAAGAGGAGCCCAAACAAATTAAACCTGAATTAAAATTAGAAGAAATGCAAGTGCAATCAAGTCCGGTTTATCGAAAAGACGAAATTCATGACCAGATATCGGAAAGCGACGAAATAACAAATCGGGATACAAAAACCAGAGTAACAAAACAGTCTCGGAAACAAAAAAAACGAGATAGGAAAGCAAGAAATAAAATGGTTTCAAGAACGAAACAGCAGACCACGGAGGTTTATCAGATTTTCCGCACGGTGGGCTCAAATAAGGTAGCAAGCCACCAGGAGAGTCTCATAATAAGCTCAGATGAAGACTCGATCAGCATTAAAAGGTTGAAAAAGGCAGACAAGGAAAAAACTGCTGTAACTGTCCAGGTATCAGGAGGAGGAGCAGACATTAATACTGTATTGGCTATCGACCAAGGGGGAACTCAAGAGAGGAAAAATAAAAAAGGAGATAAAACAAGTGGATACGTAAAAAAAAACATGGCAGCCAGGGATAAAACAGGGAAGAAACAAATGACACAAACAATGGAAGCTAGCAGGGCCCAGCCACATTATAAATGTAGGAATGGCAATGCTCCCAATGATATTGACCAGAAGCTCCACGAACAGTCTGGAAAAATAGAGAGAAAATCACCAGAGCACAATGACCGTGCACAGAAAAGTGCGGATAGTAGGGCAGAAAAAAAGCAAATAGGGCCGAAAATCGGACAAGATTCTACAGAGAGTCTAGAGGCTGGACGGCGAAAGCCGAAAAAGGAACAAGAACAAAGAGAGAACTTAAATATCGAGGCACCCATTAACAAAAATAGTTCTGTGGTAGGGCAAAAAATGGAAAAATCAATGGCCCTTGACCTCGGAGATGGAGATGGTAGCCCAACAGAGAAAAAGCAACCTAAATTACAAAGGGAACATAGGTGCGATAACAAACAAGGAAACTTAGGGCAGAAAGCTCAGGAGAACACGGCATCATTAGAAACCCCAGTACAATACACCGGAACGGGAAATGCAATTCAGTATGTAAACCTAAGAGTCCAAATCAAAGACGACAAGAAAGAAATAACAGTGGACAACAATAATGAGGATCCAATGGCAAAAATAGAGCAATGGCAGCGACTTCAGAAACAGCAAATTCTTCTAACTCCCGAATATGATACAAGAGGGCCACAAGACACGCTGAATAGGGAGAACATATTGAAACTAACAGCTACCATTCCAGCTTTAAAACATTTGAAATCGTCAGACCTACTGACGGTAGAGTTTATAGCCAAAAGAAATGGAAAAAATATAGAACAAACTCTGACAGAAGATGACGTCCAGCATATAATGAGTTCCAATCTGCAATTTGAAGCCTGGGGAATTAAATTGACAAGGCCAACAATTCCACGCTATCCCGGCCCGCTGGATGATAACACTAATTACAACAAGAGTGATGGACAGCGTCAAAGAGAGAATAACCAGAACAAAAACACAGTCCTTAAAGGAGCTATAGGCAGCAACCTTACAACCTCGCAGAGGAGAGATCCGCAGTACGACCAGACAACCGAAAACGATCCAGTCCAGGACAGATGGAGCTGGTTGCCAGGAGCGCTAAGCTCAGATAAGGGGCATTGACCGTCGGATAACACTTCATTTAAGCAAGACCCGGAAACGATACAGATGCTCTCATGGAACATCGCAGGGGCAAAAAAGTGGCTAGAAAACGGCAGTCAACCTAACAACTGGGAAAAATACGATATAATAGCGCTTCAGGAGACATGGGCACTGGAAGACCTGCCCTTGGCAAACTATATACACCATACAGTCCCTGCAATAAAAATTAAGACCCATGGACGGCCAAAAGGGGGACTGGCTGTATATATATCCTCATCACTAAATATTGAATCAGACCAAATTATCTCTACAGGCCCAAATATTCAATTGATAAAGCTTACCTCCGGATCCGATGGTAGAACTAAAACAGTATTGCTGATTAATACATATGTCCATCCGCTAGCTAGGAATAAATCATCCCATAACGCTCAGTTGATTGCTATAATCACAGATATAAGGTGCACACACCCCTCTTGGGATATGATACTGACAGGGGACTTTAATTCTAACTTAACCCCGGAGGAAGACGAGAAGTTATTAGCGGATAATATATACTGGAATGTTCCACAGCAATATTCGCTAAAGAGTTCATCATCGGATCTTGAAGGACAACGACTGGTAACTGCCCTGGAGTTTCTCGGCCTGAGAGTAATAAATGGTAGAACAACAGACGATTTCCCACCAAAACATACATTCCACGGAGGAAAGTCACGATCAAGACTAGATTATACTGCCATCACAGTAGCACTGATGCCATTTCTTTCTCACTTCTCCATAGAATATACTACCAGGAGCGACCATTCGTACCAGCATATACACTTCAGGCTAAAAATCGCCAAACATCAAGCCAATATGAACATAGAACATAGAAGGAAGCGTTCATACAACAGACTTAAAGCGCCTGAAATGGTCAAATGACACGATAGATTCACTCCAGACCAAATTAAAGACGATGATAACGGCGAGTGAACTTGAGGCCCCGAACAAAATCCAAGCATGGGTAAAATTCACCTCGGAGCTCACAACACTAATGCAGAGTAGCCACCATCTGAATAAAAATTACAAAAAAAAAAAAAATCTGGGCTGAGAGCCATGAAAGGCGAGCTTAAAAAAGCGATCAGGAGGCTAAAAACAACTGCGCATGATACAGTAGCTTGGGATAAAGTTTGTCAGCTGAGGAAAACCTATAAAAAGGTATTATGGGAAGATAAAAGATCTAGAAGCGATAAATTTTGGGCTGAATTGCTCTTTAGTGCTAAGAAATCTAACTCGACGACATTCTGGGAAATCATAAATAAACTACAAAGGCCGGTGAACATGTTATCATCAAACATCCAAGAATATGAATGGGTTAAATTTCTAACCATAAAATTTACAGAAAATGCAGCCCAGGACAGGTCAGAAGTGAATATAACAGGACAGCCCGACTTGGAAAATTCACCGGAAACCGATGTACAATGGGCAAGTGATACAAATAACTTAAGAGAGGTCAACACGCGTTACGAAAGAGGGATTATGGTCTCCGGTGCTAAGCAAATGGAGGATAAAAACAAAAAACAGGGGGAAACCGGCATCAGTGACTCAATTACAATGACAAGCCAGTCCTTTATGTAAGAAGATGGAGTAATAAGTATTATTAAGAAAGGAAGAGGAGACGGCGCTCCAGGACCTAACGGAATTCCACAAGCCATTTTTAAAAACGATCCATCTTTCTGGAGCAAGCACTTATTCAAACTATACAAAGATATAGAGCTCCTACACAACATTCCACCGAATTGGCAAGGCTCGATATTGACACCCATCTTCAAAGGAGGAAATAGATCGAATCCAACAAATTACAGGTTAATTGCCCTCCTGGATGTAGAAGCCAAATATCACGCCACACTGATATTAGAAGACCTGAAGGAATGGTCAGATAATCTCCAACTTATCCCGGTTAACCAGACAGGCTTCAGGCAAGGCATCGGGACGATATTGAATGTCTTAGCTCTATCTTTAATAGCAAATAAATGTAAGCAGAGGAACCAACAACTTTACCTCTGCTTCATTGACTTAAAGGCAGCTTTCGATAGCGTAGACCGTCACCTCCTTTGGAAAAAACTGCGAGCCTGGAATATACCGAAAAGGTTACTAAACGGAATACTGCAATTTTACTCCAATACATGGATAAAAATTAAGATAGGAGACGGCACCAGATTATCAAGAAAGCTGACCACAACCAAAGGCCTCAAACAAGGCTGCGTGCTGGCCCCGCATCTGTTCAATCTGTTCATGTCTGACCTCGCACAGAGGCTTAATTGCATCAACTCTCATCCGCCGAAACTTGGAAAGCTAGCACTTACACACCTCTCGTACGCTGATGATGTGGTGTTAATGAGTCAAACAAAGATCGGTCTGCAAAGAGTTTTAAATGAAACGTCAGACTACATCGCTGAGAACAACTTAGAAATAAATACATCAAAAACCAAAACATTGGTGACCGGCAGCCAGCGGAAAAGAAAGCAGATCATTTGGCTCAATGGCAACCAATTAGAGGAAGTTAAAAACTACAAATATTTGGGATTTTATATAGACAACTTACAAAACCACAAAGAGCAAAAAAGTACATGACTCAGAGAACCAGCGCCCTCATATTTGCCTTCAGTCAGCTAGCCAAGAAGTTGAATGGGCCATCATATAAACCATTGCTAGAGGTAATGGCGGCGAAAATCCTGCCCACGATAACATACGCCAGTGCAGCCCTTCACGGCAAGGACTTGGAGCTCTTAAATCAACTAATAGCTTCTACCTACAAAAAAGTCTTTCAGCTACAACGATCAGCTTCTCCAGCACAGGTTCGTCTTGAATTTGGCCTAAAAAATGAAATTATAGGGAGAATGTATTCAACAGTAAAGCTTTGGTATCGGTTAAAATTGAGTGCAGCAACATCTCAAATTAATAAAGCTCTCTGGACTGAAATAGAAGAAGACAAAAAATCACCTTATAATCAATACCTTCAAAAATCTCTCTCAGAAACCAGTACAAAAGATCTATGGAACAAAAATCTGCCATACCAGTCCTTCAAACAAGTAATAAATAAAGCTGCAAAAATTCATTCATCACTAATTGATAAAAACATCTTTAGGTTAAGGTCCCATGCGTGGATGGTGATAAATAATTACAAGACCCTTGCACCAGCCCATTACTTGAATTTGACATTTTCAATTTATTTGAAAAAACAATTAATGGCAATACGCTTCGGAAAATTACCATCAACAGCAGATCAGCCTACCTGGGTGCATAAGGGTCCAAAATCATGTCGACTCTGTGGACACTGCAAAGAAGACTTCATCCATGTAATCTGCATATGCAATAAACTTCAAAATGCACGAGCCACTTTACTCAGACTATCTTTTAAAGAAAGAGGCATTAGAACTTGTAGAGCTGCAATTTGCGCATGTCTAAATCCATTGGATCCGCAATTGAACTGCAAATTGATCAAATTCCTGAAAGCTTTCGACCAGGCACATAAAACTGACTTTTAAAAAGGGTCATAGAAATTGGGCAATATTTTAATGGTATTTTAAGGGTTTTTACAGATGGGAAATTGACTCATGTTTCTTCTCTTTTAAAGTATTTTCTGCTTTTGGATATGTCTTTCTACATTGTTAAGGTTTTAATTGACCAAACAATAACATTTACTTACTTACTTACTGGCTTCTTATGTGAAATTCCTGAAATGAGGCCACTTAGCATAATTATGCGCAGTTTACAGTAAATATTTACTGTGAATGCCTCAATTTGCATTAATTCACACAGGAACAACAGAACGCGGGGGCTGTTGTTCTCAGTGCTCTTGTTTAAATGCATCCTTGTACCAAAAATTGACGTGAGGTTGCGTTTTGCGCTAAAATATAGCGTGAAATGATGGATTTACTTTTGCTTAATTCCGTATAATTACAAGTAATTTTGTGTAATTTTGCATAACTACGCAAAAGCACATTACACAAACTTTGCACACCCCTAGTGTTAACATAGTACAATCCCAATGCTGAACTCTAAAAGACAGATTAATTGGCAAGAATGAAAGAGTCACGCTGATGTGTAAAAGAAGTGTGCATCTAGGCTCCTTTTCTGCTAAATTGTGCAGTATATAAGTGTTACTGAAACTATTTTATTCCAGAAGAAAGAAGGGTCACTTTAATAATATTGCTGGGATATGTTTTCATGCAAGGCAAACAAATTATTTTCTGGAGGATAACATTTGAATAGGATCTGCAAACTGTGTTTCATTTTCGTCTATAGTAACTCTCTATTGCATATAGCACTGGTATCCATTTTGTTTCAGTTCTACAGTGTGCTTAAATGTCAAAATGACTAGGTATTAATGTCACAGAATGTGCCACATAAGTTGTCTTTAATCACAAGATGCACTGCATAATTTGCCTTTCCTTGCCTCATTACTCTGTTGACACATAATTCAAGTGGTTCAGCTCTTAAGAAAAATATCACCCTTGTTATTTTGTGCACTTTTAAAATTCAAGATAAGAGAGTGCGAATCAACTGCGTGCTTATAACTCTTGATAGTGGCCCGAATCAATCAAATGTGTTTTCGGAATAAACTATGATCAGATGTATATCAGCTAGGTATTTAAAGTTACCTTGGAGTTCTGTGACATTAAAAGGGAATTGAGTGTAACAGTATTACTGGGCCTGGCTTCACAGCACAGCTCTCTTTTATCACTGTATTTTGTACAATCTATGTGCATGGAGTGGGTTCAGAGGAGTAAACCTCTCACCTCAAGCTATTGCATGTTGGATTTACCCGTCCACCTCCTAGAAAGTGTTTCAATTGCAATTCATGAGGTGCAGAGTAGTCAGTATGTGGCAGGATAGATTTAGTAAATGCAGGTCACCTTCTAAACAAGCATTGGCAAAGGCAATAGGTCTCCCAATATCGATCTCGTGGCCATGGCTTTTTTTTTGATGCTCTGCAGCATCTATGAAAATCAAAATTCTTTATGCAAATAGGGTGTAGCATCCATTGCAAGTGCATGTATCGGTGATGAGGCATGCATGCAGATGCATCACCATGAACCTGTGTGCCTTGGCAATGACATGGGCATCATTTTTTTATATTTACTGGTCAAAAAAAAAATAGATCCAATTTTTAAACTGAAAGGGGGTTGGGGAGCAACTAAGGAGTAGATGACGTAGAGGTTGGAGGAAGCAACTGGTTGGGCAGGAGAAGAGGGATTAAAGGAGGTGGTTGAGGCTGGGTTAGGGGAGGGTTTTAAATAAATAATAAAAGCCAAGGAGCACTGGCGAAAGCAGTAGGTGAGCTTCAGGAGAGGGATGCTAGTGCAACATGGAGCAGTGGTGGGGGAGCAGTGTTCGGAAGAGGACCAGCACTTGAGAGAGAGAACTAGAAAACACGTGCACTCTCAAGGAGTGCTTAAAGACATTGAACAGGAACAGTGGAAGGATATATGTCAGCCAACCAAAATGATGGTAAAGAGGCTATTGTCATGGGGGACAAACACAAAAAGACAAAGGAAAGCCATCAAATGAGACACATTCAAATGAGAGGTGAAGAAAACCAACCAATGGTAGGCAATGGATGGACACTAAGCTCACCTTAAGTTTTTGGTTTGGTTTCAAGAGGCTTTTGACTAGAGACAACTAAAAGCTGTCTGATAGGTAATACCTGTAAAGGCTTAGCCCAATAAAAGCAGCATGTTCTGCATTATGTGCAACTGCTTACACAAAGCATACTCTAAAATGTAAGTGCTATATAATATGTTATTTTTACAGAAAATCCGTTTTGATGTGGAAAACAATCCACATAAAGAATCATTAAAATGACACCGGACCAATATTATTCAGCATTTACATACCTTTGTTCATGAACTGTGTCATTAGCTCCTTCTTCAATGCTGAGTTTGGATCAGGTGGTTTGTTTTCATTGTGAGATTTCCCCCAGAACAGTGATACTCAAAGTGTATTTCATTAACTTACAGAATCATTTCACCTTAGTATATCAGAATATATCAGTGCACTGAGAAGTATTTTTTTAAAGTGATAGTTTATCACTTTATGTCTCTAAATATGAATTTAGAGACATTTATTCCCCCTCCCCACCCTGATGCCAATAGTGAACTAAGAGGCAAGTCAGTTGTTATGTGCACTCTTAGGGTGGCCTAGCTTCCTATTATAAATTATAGTTTATCAAAGCAAACATAGGAGAAGGTTTTGTACAGCGCGCATCCTGAAGTCATGTATTTCGAGGTCCTCTTAAATGTGATAATAAAAGAAAAAGGAGGGAAAGTGAAATAAAACAATTTCCTAGGACAACACAATTTGGTAAAGTGGGGAAGCAGGGATTGATCCCACGTTTTCTGGTTTCACATTGTGCAATTCAGTCACTAGATGTTTATGCTTTACATCCCCTATATCCACTTTATTGCCACCCCCCGCCTCCGGATCGCCACCCTGCTGGCATTGATGTGGCCCTCGGTCATATCACAGACCAAACTTTGTGGCCCTTGGGAAAATGTTTGCGAGTACCCATGCACTTGAAAGCTTGCATATGTTACTGTGATATTTGTATTGTGTTGTGGGTTGTGTGTACCATTGTCATAATTCTACAATTTCGCTAGTGTATGGACAACTGTAATCTATCTTCTATGTTGCTGGTTGTATATGCCATTTTGGCTATTCTTTGGTGTTACGTGTGCCATGTACACTGTGGTTCTTCTTTCATGTCACTGCTTCTATTTGCTATTGTGGTCCTTCTTCTAGGTTGCTAGTTGTATGTGCTATTTTGGCCCTTCTATAATGATAAAAGTACTGCCTCATCTATCAAATATTGTTGAAATTACCTCACAGTTATTGTCCTGTTCCATTGTAATAAACTGCAACTTTGCCTTTATATTCGGGGGGTAGCTAGTAACAGCCTGAGGTACTGCAGACTTGAACTGCTCATTGTCAGGACACTTAGTAACACCCTTAGTTACTGCAGGCTTGAGCTGCTCACCTTTGGGACAACCAATAACAGCCTGTGGTACAAAAGGTTTGTTCTGCTCACTCTTGGGAAATTTAGGAACAGCCTGTAGCACTGCATTCTTGTGCTGTTCACTCTTGGGACACCTAGCATTGGCACAGCCAAACGGTCTAATGTTAGTGTGCTAACACAAGCAAATAACCAATGAGCATGCTTGTTTTTGCAACTGTTAGACCATTAAAGCCAGACCTACTGGCTTTGCTGTTGCTTGAATTTAGGTGTGGGTTTTGATAGAACATCTGTCAAGGAGACAGAGTGTAACAATATACATAAAGTGCACTTTGGGTACACCCATTTTAACCATTGGCTTTCTTGACCAGCCTCCATCAGCTTTTGGTTTGAAACTTTGTCAGTTGCGTATTGACTCAGTCTGTGAAGTATCCATCTCTCACCTAATGATATTGGTGAATGTATGACTTTACAATGCATGTCTTTTCCACGCGACCTTGATCATACAGATGCCTTTACCACGCATCATAAGTATAGTTAAGGTAATTATATATACGTTTTATTTATTTAAATAACTTAAATTATATTTTTGGGGAAGGTCAATCCCCCAAATCCCCCAACCCCACATATAGCTTACTCTTAACCTCCCCTTACCACTGCCCAACCCAAACTCTAAAAATTCCCCTTACCTGTCTTTACCTCTACACACCCCTAAACCTTAAAATTATGCTTACTTCCTTTACTACTACCCACACCAAAACCCTTTTTTTAAAATAACAAAATAATTATGTTATTTAAAAAAAATACTTATCGGCATGGTAAAGGCATGCACGGTAAAGGTACAAATACCTGCATCTTACTTACCTGCTTGGTAAAGGCATTGCATGGTAAAGACTGCTATTTAAAGGCTGTTTCCCCTGTTGGCTGTTTGGGTGTATCATTCTACCTCCACTCCAGTGCTTGCACTGAACTACATAGGAGACTACATTACAATCATAACACTCTTTGTCCTCTCCTCCTCTAATATGTTAACACTGCTTGTATTAGCACCTTATATCCCAAACTATTGGTTTTGCCACTGCTTGTTGCTTTAGAGTATGATATTGGAAAGAGAACCCCTCCCTCTGTATTGTCTGAAGAATGCAATGCCTACAGCAACAAGGTTACCTGGGGTGGCTGCAGTGAAATGGGCAGTGTACCCAGGAAATGTTGAAAAGGCCCTCCGACCTGAAAGAAATATGACATTAAGTGTGGGCCTGCAAGCTCTATCCAGAAATTGAACTTCTGAGGCTTGTTAATGGCTGACACTTAAAATAGAATACCAAGAAAACGCTTCTTGAGAAAACAAAAAAAACATACATATAATAACAGCTTCAACAATTGCGTGATCTGCACCCGTCCCTGTAAAAAGAGAACTGCGACATGACAGGCAAAACACTTTTCAAAATAAATGGATGGAAAGAACGAATATTTATTTACTCTGCTTTATAGGAAAAACAAGTGTTTTTCGGAAACAATATAGACATACATTTACACTGGCAAATATTGGAGCATTTGCCACCATAGAAGTACTTGTAGGTTTGAGAGCTGACACACATTCACAGCATTACTCCTATATAGCAGCCGCAGCCCATCCTAATAGGCCGGGCGGCCACGCCCCCTCCCCTTTTGGCCACTATAAAGAATGTCTGTCAGGCTGAGCAAAGGTCAGGTTATTTTCAGGTCAGGCAGCTAGATATGCACTAAATGTGCAGGCTCCTGGCTGCCTGAGCTGAACTTTGCCGGGCGGAAAAAGTCAACGCTCGCACCACATCTTCAGCCTGGAAAAGCACCTCAAGGCCCTCCCTCTCGTGACGAGGGGGAGTGTCGCTGATTGCCTCTGACTTCGGTGCTTCTTTTCTAAGCCCTGAAGTGCCCAGGTCTGAGTGTCAATCACTCACACCTCATCACAGAGTGGGTTGGGGTCAGCAGTCTCACTGACCTCATCCCACTCTGTGACGAGTGAGGGACTGCTTCCTTCCCTCATTGGATGATCTAAGGTCAACCAATGGGGGAAGCAGCAGTCCCAACCCTCCTGGGACCTCAGAGGTTTGGGACTTCTGCCTTCACTTATGGGCTGACCTTAGGTCAGCCACTGAGGTAAGGCAGCAGTCCCAACCCTCGTGGGTTCTGTGAGTTAGAGCTGCGCAGGTAAGTATGGTTTTATTTTTAATGTTTAGTGCATGCGTACCTGAATATATGGGAGTAAATGTTGTGAATGGATGTGTGTGTGTGTGCATGCATGTGTGAATGCATGAGAGTGAGTGAGTGTTTATGTGTGCGTTGTGCCTCAACCACCCCGCTCCCTGCTCATAGTACCAGCTACCACTGCTAGATAGCTGTGCTGTTGCAGCTTTCAAGGCGTACTACTGGGCATGTAATGTGACATTTGCTATTTCTCCAATGCTAAGTTGCATGCACAGCACATCTTCAGTGGCGAAAGGCAACCCACTAGGCAAAGCCACATTGTTTTTCTTTTTTTCCATGAATAAGACATTTTTCACCCATTAAGTATCCCCTTCCTCTACACCCTTATGAACTTTGGAGGTGTTCTGTTTGCCTTCCAACCTGAAAAGGCATTTAATCCAGCCCTTTGCTACAGAAAATCTTTAACTATTTCCTAGGCGGTAAAGCATCAGAGAGGAGTTTGTAAATGAAAAATAGAGTAAAATAGGAGCCAAGAGAAAAAAAGAAACCCAGGGCACCCTCCACTAAGAATCTCGGGCCATATTTATAATTATTTCATGCAACACAGCAAGACACCTTGCTGCGCAGCATGAAAGGGAGCAAAAACAACAGTTGATGGACAGAATGCAGAACAATGTCATACATTCACCCCAGTACAGAGATCTGGGCCTAAATCCATCGTTTTTTAGCTCACCATGCCATTCCAGTTTGAACCCAGCCATATGCAAATCAGTCTTGACCCTGTGCCTCATGGGAACAGTCCAGCCCGAACTGCCAAGCCAGGTCCGCCCTGGACTGGTAACAAGCATCCTAGGACCGGTTTCGGGGTTTCACCCTCTTCAGCCAGGATAGCTTGATTCCAGTGGCATGGAGAGCACGGGACCCACGTCTGGGCATACCCGTCCCACTCGGGGTGACAAATGCAAAAACAACAGTTGATGGACAGAATGCAGAACAATGTCATACATTCACCCCAGTACAGAGATCTGGGCCTAAATCCATAGTTTTTTGCTCACCATGCCATTCCAGTTTGAACCCAGCCATATGCAAATCAGTCTTGACCCTGTGCCTCATGGGAACAGTCCAGCCCGAACTGCCAAGCCAGGTCCGCCCTGGACTGGTAACAAGCATCCTAGGACCGGTTTCGGGGTTTCACCCCTCTTCTGCCAGGATAGCTTGATTCCAGTGGCATGGAGAGCACGGGACCCACGTCTGCGCATATCCGTCCCACTCGGGGTGACAAATGCAAAAACAACAGTTGATGGACAGAATGCAGAACAATGTCATACATTCACCCCAGTACAGAGATCTGGGCCTAAATCCATCGTTTTTTTGCTCACCATGCCATTCCAGTTTGAACCCAGCCATATGCAAATCAGTCTTGACCCTGTGCCTCATGGGAACAGTCCAGCCCTAACTGCCAAGTCAGGTCCGCCCTGGACTGGTAAAAAGCATCCTAGGACCGGTTTCGGGGTTTCACCCCTCTTCACCCAGGATAGCTTGATTCCAGTGGCATGGAGAGCACGGGACCCACGTCTGGGCATACCCGTCCCACTCGGGGTGACAAATGCAAAAACAACAGTTGATGGACAGAATGCAGAACAATGTCATACATTCACCCCAGTACAGAGATCTGGGCCTAAATCCATCGTTTTTTTGCTCACCATGCCATTCCAGTTTGAACCCAGCCATATGCAAATCAGTCTTGACCCTGTGCCTCATGGGAACAGTACAGCCCGAACTGCCAAGCCAGGTCCGCCATGGACTGGTAACAAGCATCCTAGGACCGGTTTCGGGGTTTCACCCCTCTTCAGCCAGGATAGCTTGATTCCAGTGGCATGGAGAGCACGGGACCCACGTCTGGGCATACCCGTCCCACTCGGGTGACAAATGCAAAAACAACAGTTGATGGACAGAATGCAGAACAATGTCATACATTCACCCCAGTACAGAGATCTGGGCCTAAATCCATTGTTTTTTGCTCACCATGCCATTCCAGTTTGAACCCAGCCATATGCAAATCAGTCTTGACCCTGTGCCTCATGGGAACAGTCCAGCCCGAACTGCCAAGCCAGGTCCGCCCTGGACTGGTAACAAGCATCCTAGGACCGGTTTCAGGGTTTCACCCCTCTTCAGCCAGGATAGCTTGATTCCAGTGGCATGGAGAGCACGGGACCCACGTCTGGGCATACCCGTCCCACTCGGGGTGACAAATGCAAAAACAACAGTTGATGGACAGAATGCAGAACAATGTCATACATTCACCCCAGTACAGAGATCTGGGCCTAAATCCATCGTTTTTTAGCTCACCATGCCATTCCAGTTTGAACCCAGCCATATGCAAATCAGTCTTGACCCTGTGCCTCATGGGAACAGTCCAGCCCGAACTGCCAAGCCAGGTCCGCCCTGGACTGGTAACAAGCATCCTAGGACCGGTTTCGGGGTTTCACCCCTCTTCAGCCAGGATAGCTTGATTCCAGTGGCATGGAGAGCACGGGACCCACGTCTGGGCATACCCGTCCCACTCGGGGTGACAAATGCAAAAACAACAGTTGATGGACAGAATGCAGAACAATGTCATACATTCACCCCAGTACAGAGATCTGGGCCTAAATCCATCGTTTTTTTGCTCACCATGCCATTCCAGTTTGAACCCAGCCATATGCAAATCAGTCTTCACCTTGTGCCTCATGGGAACAGTCCAGCCCGAACTGCCAAGCCAGGTCCGCCCTGGACTGGTAACAAGCATCCTAGGACCGGTTTCGGGGTTTCACCCCTCTTCTGCCAGGATAGCTTGATTCCAGTGGCATGGAGAGCACGGGACCCACGTCTGCGCATATCCGTCCCACTCAGGGTGACAAATGCAAAAACAACAGTTGATGGACAGAATGCAGAACAATGTCATACATTCACCCCAGTACAGAGATCTGGGCCTAAATCCATCGTTTTTTTGCTCACCATGCCATTCCAGTTTGAACCCAGCCATATGCAAATCAGTCTTGACCCTGTGCCTCATGGGAACAGTCCAGCCCGAACTGCCAAGCCAGGTCCGCCCTGGACTGGTAACAAGCATCCTAGGACCGGTTTCGGGTTTCACCCTCTTCAGCCAGTATAGCTTGATTCCAGTGGCATGGAGAGCACGGGACCCACGTCTGGGCATACCCATCCCACTCGGGGTGACAAATGCAAAAACAACAGTTGATGGACAGAATGCAGAACAATGTCATACATTCACCCCAGTACAGAGATCTGGGCCTAAATCCATCGTTTTTTGCTCACCATGCCATTCCAGTTTGAACCCAGCCATATGCAAATCAGTCTTGACCCTGTGCCTCATGGGAACAGTCCAGCCCGAACTGCCAAGCCAGGTCCGCCATGGACTGGTAACAAGCATCCTAGAACCGGTTTCGGGGTTTCACCCCTCTTCAGCCAGGATAGCTTGATTCCAGTGGCATGGAGAGCACGGGACCCACGTCTGGGCATACCCGTCCCACTCGGGGTGACAAATGCAAAAACAACAGTTGATGGACAGAATGCAGAACAATGTCATACATTCACCCCAGTACAGAGATCTGGGCCTAAATCCATCGTTTTTTTGCTCACCATGCCATTCCAGTTTGAACCCAGCCATATGCAAATCAGTCTTGACCCTGTGCCTCATGGGAACAGTCCAGCCCGAACTGCCAAGCCAGGTCCGCCCTGGACTGGTAACAAGCATCCTAGGACCGGTTTCAGGGTTTCACACCTCTTCAGCCAGGATAGCTTGATTCCAGTGGCATGGAGAGCACGGGACCCACGTCTGGGCACACCCGTCCCACTCGGGGTGACAAATGCAAAAACAACAGTTGATGGACAGAATGCAGAACAATGTCATACATTCACCCCAGTACAGAGATCTGGGCCTAAATCCATCGTTTTTGCTCACCATGCCATTCCAGTTTGAACCCAGCCATATGCAAATCAGTCTTGACCCTGTGCCTCATGGGAACAGTCCAGCCCGAACTGCCAAGCCAGGTCCACCCTGGACTGGTAACAAGCATCCTAGGACCGGTTTCGGGTTTCACCCTCTTCAGCCAGGATAGCTTGATTCCAGTGGCATGGAGAGCACGGGACCCACGTCTGGGCATACCCGTCCCACTCGGGGTGACAAATGCAAAAACAACAGTTGATCGACAGAATGCAGAACAATGTCATACATTCACCCCAGTACAGAGATCTGGGCCTAAATCCATCGTTTTTTTGCTCACCATGCCATTCCAGTTTGAACCCAGCCATATGCAAATCAGTCTTGACCCTGTGCCTCATGGGAACAGTCCAGCCCGAACTGCCAAGCCAGGTCCACCCTGGACTGGTAACAAGCATCCTAGGACCGGTTTCGGGGTTTCACCCCTCTTCAGCCAGGATAGCTTGATTCCAGTGGCATGGAGAGCACGGGACCCACGTCTGGGCATACCCGTCCCACTCTGGGTGACAAATGCAAAAACAACAGTTGATCGACAGAATGCAGAACAATGTCATACATTCACCCCAGTACAGAGATCTGGGCCTAAATCCATCGTTTTTTTGCTCACCATGCCATTCCAGTTTGAACCCAGCCATATGCAAATCAGTCTTGACCCTGTGCCTCATGGGAACAGTCCAGCCCGAACTGTCAAGCCAGGTCCGCACTGGACTGGTAACAAGCATCCTAGGACCGGTTTCGGGGTTTCACCCTCTTCAGCCAGGATAGCTTGATTCCAGTGGCATGGAGAGCACGGGACCCACGTCTGGGCATACCCGTCCCACTTGGGGTGACAAATGCAAAAACAACAGTTGATGGACAGAATGCAGAACAATGTCATACATTCACCCCAGTACAGAGATCTGGGCCTAAATCCATCGTTTTTTGCTCACCATGCCATTCCAGTTTGAACCCAGCCATATGCAAATCAGTCTTGACCCTGTGCCTCATGGGAACAGTCCAGCCCGAACTGCCAATCCAGGTCCTCCCTGGACTGGTAACAAGCATCCTAGGACCGGTTTCGGGGTTTCACCCTCTTCAGCCAGGATAGCTTGATTCCAGTGGCATGGAGAGCACGGGACCCACGTCTGGGCATACCCGTCCCACTCGGGGTGACAATGCAAAAACAACAGTTGATGGACAGAATGCAGAACAATGTCATACATTCACCCCAGTACAGAGATCTGGGCCTAAATCCATCGTTTTTGCTCACCATGCCATTCCAGTTTGAACCCAGCCATATGCAAATCAGTCTTGACCCTGTGCCTCATGGGAACAGTCCAGCCCGAACTGCCAAGCCAGGTCCGCCCTGGACTGGTAACAATCATCCTAGGACCGGTTTCGGGGTTTCACCCCTCTTCAGCCAGGATAGCTTGATTCCAGTGGCATGGAGAGCACGGGACCCACGTCTGGGCATACCCGTACCACTCGGGGTGACAAATGCAAAAACAACAGTTGATGGACAGAATGCAGAACAATGTCATACATTCACCCCAGTACAGAGATCTGGGCCTAAATCCATCGTTTTTTTGCTCACCATGCCATTCCAGTTTGAACCCAGCCAAATGCAAATCAGTCTTGACCCTGTGCCTCATGGGAACAGTCCAGCCCGAACTTCCAAGCCAGGTCCGCCCTGGACTGGTAACAAGCATCCTAGGACCGGTTTCGGGGTTTCACCCCTCTTCAGCCAGGATAGCTTGATTCCAGTGGCATGGAAAGCACGGGACCCACGTCTGGGCATACCCGTCCCACTCGGGGTGACAAATGCAAAAACAACAGTTGATGGACAGAATGCAGAACAATGTCATACATTCACCCCAGTACAGAGATCTGGGCCTAAATCCATCGTTTTTTTGCTCACCATGCCATTCCAGTTTGAACCCAGCCATATGCAAATCAGTCTTGACCCTGTGCCTCATGGGAACAGTCCAGCCCGAACTGCCAAGCCAGGTCCGCCCTGGACTGGTAACAAGCATCCTAGGAGCAGGCAGGAATGTGCCATATCTATCAAGATATGGCACATTCCTGCTCTCTGCTGGCGCGAGGGCACAAATTGCTGCCCGGCGCCAATGCAGGCACCCTTGCACCGTGGTGCAAGGGTGCCTGCATTACAGGAAGGATTATTTTTGTGCAGGAAGGTATCTCTTACTGCACAAAAACAATCCTCTGAGGCTTTTTCCTCTTTCTGCATGTGCTGCAGGATGCAGCACATGTACAAAGTGGAAAAACGAGAAATAAAGATATTTCTCCTCGCTACCCCACAGCCTGGGAGGCGTAACATTCTGACGCATTCCCAGGTATACCAGTATTGGAAAAATCTGGGAATGCTTAAGAATCCGTGGATGGATGCCTGGGAACACTCACGCTCCACCCATGGAACGCCTCTCTGGGGCAGAGTAGCACAAGGCAGTGACCAAGCCAAGCAGGCCCATGCAAGGTGGCCTTGCGTGGCTTTGTAAATCTCATAAAGGTTTTGCTTCACCCTTGTGTTACCATGTGTGGCGCAAGTGGCAACGCAAAACTTTGATAAATATGGCCCCTAGTATGCATGTCTTTAATTGTAGTCAGTCTCTCAGATTACCATTTTACAGAGATGGATGTGTGAGTTCTCAATACAGGTCTTAATTTCACATCTCTCCATGTTCCTTTTCAATTCCAATTAGTAGTCCACAACAACATGAGAATGGTTAAGCTGTACAAGTACTGGTTGAATGGAGGAACTAAATCATCTAGCACTCAATCGACATATTTGAAGAGTCCGTCTAATTTCACTCCTCCTTCTTGTGATCTGGGACCGAAGATTGCAACATTTTCGAACATTGTACTATGAAAAATCAGTGAATTGGAAGCTCGTGAAACAAGTCCTAGGCACGGTTTGTTCAGGGAAGAAAATGCTTGCAAGGCAATTAAAAGATTGTCATTAAACCAGTGGATAATTGCAGAGCTATAGTTGATAAAAATATAGAAAATTACAACAGTGAGGCCCGGAGAATCCTAGGAAATAAGACAAGCATTGGCATAGCCAATAGCTTTGGGACCGTATAAGTATTTAGCCATGCAGCATATTCTCCTGGGTGCTACGAAATCCACTGTTCCTTAACATGGAAGCTTTGACACTAATAGGCACATTATAGCACTGCATTGAGAAGTACTTATTTAAAGTGTTATTTTGTACAACTGGAAGTCTGAACTCACAGGTCACTGCCAATGACAACACAAGAGTTGGTTCTTCTGCAGATAATCAAATAAGTCACTACACATGAATGAATGTGTGTGTGTAAAAAGCACCAAGCCGAATGGGTCAAAGAGAGCTGGAAACTGCTCATTACAACATTGTCCTATTGACATGTTGCGATACCACACAAAAACTTGTACTTAGGGCTAGTAAACCACTCTATGGGGGATATTCATAAGAACGTGTGATAAACATCGCCAAAATAGGCTAACGCAATTTACCATATCGCCGTCTATCGCGGGAAAATAACTCTGTGTCAATGTCGAATTCCCAACACGGCCGTAACATGCAATAGTTTCCCGAGAACGCCTCAAATGTCCGTGATACAACTACCGCGACGGCGATAAAAAAGGAAACCCGAACGTGAAAAAAGTTGTGATGGGCCCAACTGCGATAAAAATCCAGCGAAAACAAGCACCAGGCCCGCAAGTCCCACGAGTAAGGCGGGAACAATCACTATAAAAGCGGCAGAAAAAAACACCTACAAAACACAAACAACTGCGAAGCACCATGGAGGGAGCCGGAGCAAGTACAGAGGACAACCAGAACCCCACAAGCCCCACGGAGGACCAGCCTGGGACCTCTGGGACAGGGAAGGGCAAGGAGAAGAATAAGAGGAACACACATTTCAGTACGCAGGAAAACCAGATCCTCATTACGGAGGTGACAGAACACCACCACCAACTGTCCATCACCTCCACTGTGACATTGGCAACTAAAAATACAATATGGCAGTCCATCTTGGCCAAGGTGAATGCAGTCGGAGTGAAGAGAAGGGAAGTGGACGACTGCAAGAAGCCCTGGACTGATGTGAAGCGCAAAACCAAGCAGAAAATCGCTGCCAACCTGAGAGCAGCAATGCAGACTGGAGGTGGGAGCCCAGCAACACACCAGGAGCTGGATGAGATGGAGGAAATGGTGAGCCGAGTCATCATTGGGGAGACGGTGGCAGGAGTTGGTGGACCGGACACTGCACAACATGACCCAAGCCAACAGCAACAGGGTGAGTAACGACCAGGGACTGGGGGGACGGGGGGAGATGGGCACAATGGCACACATGCACAATTAAGTAGAGCACATCTGCAGACAAACCATGCCCAAGAGTCACAACTCCGACCAAGAGCCCAATTTACCCAAGTCTGCAATATCTCAGCACTGTATAAGCACAGAAGTGAAAGGCACACCGCCCGAAAGGGAGAAGGGCCAGCCAAATCAGAGCTGAAGGGGCAACACACCCACAATGCAGCACACACACATAAGAATCAGAGCACCTCAACATTGACAACAATGTGGTACAAACTGCAACACCCTCACAACAGAACAGAGGACACAACTGCTGCTGCTTGTGTGTAGAAAATGGCCATTCGCATTTGGCATAGCAGGAAATTGTGAGATGACAATGGACAAGTACAACCCCACATCCCTGATGGTGTAGAAATGTCAAGTGTCCCGCATCAAATAGGCATCTCCTCACAAACAGTCACAATGTACATTGACATGCAGTCCGTCAGTAAACCTGTACAATGCGTGAACATACATGTGAACACAGTGTCAATCTGCATCTCCCCTTCACATTGCAGAGGGAGAATCAACACCTCCTGCAGAGCAGACACAATAACTCAGCACTGATGACGAAGAGGACCTCCCCAACATCGACACTGATGCCCTCCAGCAGCTCATGGACAGCTTCGGCACCCCACCTCCAGGAGCAGGGCAGCCCAGCTGCATCGAGGAGACCCCACCCCCTGCACAGACCACACAGCAGGAAGCACCCACCACCACGGCTGTCTCCCAGGACCCCCACGACCAACACATGGCATTCCAACGCTGTGTGTCAGGGTGCCAGAATAAGATGGCTGATCAGCTGCGGGTGGGGTTCGACCTCATGGCAGCCAAACTAGATGCCAAATGTGGGTATCTAAGTCCCATCAGGGTCCACGTACAGTCCCTAACGGACACCCACTGTCCGCTCCATGCTCTCCAACAATCCATGGCTGACATCGCTGGAGTCATGACTCGGAGACAAGAACACCTGTCTAGTCAGAGTGGCTCCAGCGATGTCAGCCGGGAGTTGGGGCACATGCGGAGGATCATGGAGAACATGGAGCGGATGCATGCGGAACGATTGGCTGCTACGGCTGCACACCAGCGAGATGTCGCTGGGATCTTCCATGCCCTGCAGATCCTCATCATGGCATTGCCGCCACACGGCCTGGTGCGGATGAATGCTGCTGCTACTACTCCATCCACATCTCCACCCCCTGAAGTGTCAGTGCCACACAGTGTGGCAGACCAAACACCACCACCCAATGTGAGGCACCTGACACATCAGAGGACGAAGATGATGATGAATCTGGCTTGGTGGTGAGATTGAAGTGGTAGCATACATCACCGCCACAAGGCCTGTTTCAGCTTGCTTCTGCCCTCTGCATCATGCCCTGGAATAACATCTTCCACTGTCCCCCGTTGCACTCAACGACACTCACCTTGGACCACGACATGGACTGCCATATTTGGAATGGTTACCAATGACACAGCAATCACACTGCGGACTGAAGTCTTCCTCTTCCGATGAACCTGTCAATCCCAAAAGACTCTTGCTGGCCCTCCACGGGGCGACAATGTAAAGTGGGGTTTGCATGGCCCTTTACTGGTCCAGCTGAAACACTCCACTGAATGCGAATAAAACACTCAAATTCACACTGATGTGTCATGGCCCTGATCAATTATGCATGAAAGTATTGATGAATGTAGGGACAGGGATTCCACATAAATGGTACTCCCTGGGTAATGCTATCAATGCGCATGTATGGCCGTGACCCAGATAGGCAGTGAGACACACATTGTCATTCAAAACAACTCACATCACAGTTGAATACAAGTGAATGTGCGTAGACTTTATTAGCATATGCGTGTCAGTACGGGCAAGAGAAGTGCCACAACATGCAGAGCAATGCAGCAGCATGTCAGAATGAGGAACGTTGCCAAGCGCCGCTGTCCACTCTGGGGGAGTGCCTTACCTTTCACAGGTGTGTGTTACCCCGCGTGGTTGTCCGCCCACGTATTCGGGGTCCAGGCGAATGCAGCCATGTCCACTGTTGTCGTGGGATATGTGACCAGAACCCCAAGATGCAATAAGGCGTCAGGACATGTGCAATGGGTTCCAAACTGTTGTGGCTGCAGGTCCGTAGTTACACATCCATGAAAGCGATTGCAGCTTCGTAGGCAATCATCTCCAACATGAGGTCGTTGTCGACTCCATCGAACAGGATGGCGAGGCTATCCATTAGCAGGTCCGGACAGATGTGCTGCGTCCACCCCCTGTCACCAATTAGCACCACAGCCCAATAGGGGAGCGGCTCAATGTGGTCACTGCACTCGAGGAGTTCTGCAATATCCCAGGTCCAGCTGCCAGCATGTATGCCAAGTATCCAGGCATCCCATAGACGGGTAACACAGTGACACTCCTGGCCGTGGGCCAACAGGGGGCGCACACACATGTTGTAATCCAGTTCGCCTACCGTCTTGTTGGATAGGCAGACATCCATGGACCACTCGAATATGCACGATTGACAATGCAACACAGGCTGAACGCAGGTGACGTTGGCAAGGCGGAAGCTTAGCCGGTAACTGACCCGCAGCACTACCACTGGCAGTGCCCCCAGTAAATGCAGCATATGTGCATGGTACAGTTCCACGTGACAGGGGTTGTGCATGTGTCTGGGATGTTCTGCCATTGCGTTACTGGCCCTGGTTGAAGCAGCACTGTTCTGACCTGCGCCAGTTCTGTGGATGAAATGCCACAGCTCGGATCAATGAGTTGTTTAAGTGTGCAACGGTTGTACGTCTGGGATGGTGTGGGAGTAAGTGTGAAGGCCATTCCATGCAAGATAACTCCGAGCAAGGACTTCTGTGTGTGGGGTGTGTATACGTTGGTCTGTCGTCGGGCTGTGCGTAGTGTGGGAGTCGTCCTTAACTGCTATCGTATCTGTCAGGGGGTGCCGGGCACATGCAATTCCGAGGTCGGATGTGCAGATGTGCTTCCGCCTGATAGTTCAGACAAAGGAGCTTTCATCCCTGATGTCAGTTTGTCATCTGCTTGCATTCAGGAATTGTGATGTGGCTTGTTGGGTGTGGGGTGGGATGTCTGCGACTTTGGGATTCATGTTTGACATGACTTGCATGTGGCAAATGAGTGGCATCACTGTGAGTTACGTTGCCTCACAGCTGCTCCTCCCTCCCCCCGGGCCTATTCACTTGTGTACGCTGCGCGGTTGCATCACTTGCACTCCAACGGCACACCATTGTCATGCCTGTCTGCGCATGTCCACAAGACTGACAACGACACTGTGATGTTGGCCGTTGAAGGTGGGCGGCCACGTGAGTGTAGGTCTTTGGTAAGGATAGTGCGGACACAGATGTAGAGTTCATGCCTGGCTGAACTCGCGCTGCGATTAAGGCTAGGCATTTGGCTCATTCTGCGGCAATACAGATACACACAACACTTGGCATGTATGAGCCAAGACCCCAAGCGGTCTTGCGCTCCTTCATTTCACCGTTCGTGCGAGCCCGCCCTCCGGGTGCATGCTACATTGCAACATTGTCAATTGCGGGCCGGGTGGCACCGACACTACAACAGAGACAAATGCATTGGTTACTTCCTTGTCCAGGCCAGAACTGGACCACGCCCTGAGCCCCGGGCTAATTCTACACACCCCTGCGCTGGACTGACGTACGCCTGCTTATGCTTACAGGGGGGGGACGACAGAGCTACATGCCAAGGTCTTACCCACTGCCTGAGGTGACATGCTTGCGTCCGCTGTCCACAGTGCGATGTGATGTGGCAGGGCCAGGGGCCATCACGCATTCATAATGACCACACGGACACACTTAGATGTATGGTGGAACTGGCTACGGGCACGTGCGCCCGGCCCCTTTTTATTACCAGGGTCACATGTCCAGTGACGCCTGTGCTGGATGGGTGTAGGGTGAGTGTAAGCCTGCCCTCAGGGTGTGGTTGGTGCTGGCAACAACTAGAACAGTGATCATCAGATCACACACACAGATTCAATCATAAAGGGTCCATGACTTGCAGTGCACTGAGTTCGTGGCACCGGAAGCGCTCGGCGGGTGCGCGGCCTGCGATGATGCGTCGTCCGGGCGGGCCGCACTGGAAGCAATGTCTGTTGCCTACTGGTCTGCGCCATAAATAAATCAAGACTCAATTCGAATTGTGAGCCCTGCTGACCGCAGTGTAGGCCAGAGGCAGCAGTCAGGAAGGGCCCACAGCCATGTGGTGATGACTTGTGGTGCACTGAGTTCGTGGCACCAGATCTGGAATCACACACACAAGATTCAAACATAAAGGGTCCATGACTTGTGGTGCACTGAGTTAGTGGCACCTGGAGCGCTCAGCGGGTGTGCAGCCAGCGATGATGCGTCGTCCGGGCGGGCCGCACTGGAAGCAATGTCTGTTGCCTACTGGACTGCGCCATAAATGAATCAAGACTGAATTTGTATTATGAGCCCTGCTGACCGCAGTATAGGCTGGAGGCAGCGGTCAGAAAGGGCCCACAGCCACGTGATGATGACTTGTGGTGCACTGAGTTGGTGGCACCTGGAGCGCTCAGCGGGTGTGCAGCCAGAGAGGATGGCGTGTCCTCGCAGGTCAGGATTGGATTTGATTTGCGGGCCCTGCTGACCGCAGTGTAGGCCGCAGACAGTAGTCAGCACACACATAACTCCGCGGTGCTGTGCCGCTGGGTGCGCTGGGGGCCTGTGTCACGGATGCCAGCAGGGCCGGCTTTAGCACTGGTTGCGCCCTGTGCGACAATGTTTGTTGGCGCCCCCCCAATGGCCACCTCTACCACGGATTCCCTCACTAGCACCCTTTAACAGTGCCCCTCAAGTCTCCATAACCACTGCTCTCAGATTAATTTCGTTTTATAGCACCATGCATACCAGAGTAAGGTGTCAGAGCACTTTACATCACACTCACATTGCACAGAGACAATCATATGTGTGTAAATCAGTGCATAAGAAATGTTACATCAGACAGGTGTAGTGTAGGAGTGACATGTCATCGATACTGGTAGGCATATAGTTTAAGAGTCAATATTCTGGAAAAGCACAAATTCCGAATTTAAAACGTAAAACCATTATTAGGGGTTCTGTTTAATAAGAATTGTTTTCTACCCAAATGAACCCTTTTGGGAAAATTAGGATAATGAAAGACTGTGCAAAAAAATATAGCTCTAACATATACCTTGCAGTTTGCATGCAGCTCTTCGATGACAGTTAATAGCTCAATGTTCTATATTTGGATCTTGACTTATAAACTACAAGTAACAAAAAGCTCTTTTACAGAAGCAGTAACCCACTGGCCTATTTACATTATATGCACTTTGTGATCTGCATGGTACACGTTCTTAGCAGCAGGCATTTTAACCCTATGCACTACCTTTGGATGAGTCAAAACTTCCACTAGACAAACCTCCGGTCTCTTTCCAGGAAGAAGATTAATTACCGAACTTATCTTGACATTTTAATTGATGCCTGAAGATTGCTGGAGGCCAGGAACGCAGCAGCAGGTGCTTTAAAAAATTTAATATTCTTGCAAAAATGACGCCCACACCTCAAGTCAGCGCCCGGTGCGGTGGCACCGATCGCACCGCCCTAGAGCCGGCCCTGGACGCCAGCGATCGGCTGAGGAGGCTGGCGGTAATGGCGGCGGACTCGTGGCAGGGTGAGGGGCGCCTCCCTGGCAGACGTGTTGGCCATCCGGGAAATGAACCACGCCCAGAGCCCTGGCCTATTTATTCACACTCCTACGCTGGCCTGGCGTACGCCGGCCCAGCCCACTCCGCTTACGCTTACAGGGGGGGACGACACAGATACATGACCGGGGTCTTCCCCACTGCCTGAGGTAACATGGTTGCGTCCACTTTCCACAACACTTCAAACACCAGCAGTATATGTCCACATGGACATGTCTGTGCTCTGCATACTGTAGTCTGTCCAGCACATCACCGCCACACTTGGCATTGTGTACATTCTTATTCATGGGTGACTTGCCTCCTTCACACATACTTGGTTCACACCTCTCCCCACATTCTGCAATTGTGTGGCTGAGGGGCAATGCTGTTTTGGGAAGGTCAGCTGTCTTGTTCTGCGCTGCCTCGGTGGTAGTCCGGGGGGGGCCTGGGTGTGGTGGCGTGGGTGTTGTGGCCCTCTTGGGTCTCCGAGCTGCATGGTCAGTAGCTCCATGACATGTGTTGGTCTTCAGATGTGGCTCTGGGCTGGGCTCCCTTTCATGCTGCAGGTTGTCGTCCGGCTTTACACCAGTAAAAGGCAGGTGTTAAATCCCTGCTGCTAACGCGCCTTATCGCCTGTTTTTGGGTCGCATCGCGGATCGGGCCGGTCGTTGAGAATATCGCGAAGTGGTGTTTTCGTGTGTTTTGCACGGGTACGCTACTCTGCATATCATTAGTGTTAGTTGTCGCTCTCATCCGTGTCGATGTTTTTGCGGCAGCTATCGCTGGGGAACTGGCGATATCGGCAGTTTGCACCAGCTTGGGAATAGGGTGATGAATCTATTGCCACTTTTGCGGCGCTAAAGTGCCGATAAATCGGCGATAAGTCCTTGAGAATATGCCCCTATGTTGGTAGCACACCACCTTTCAAGTCCTAGACTTTCCTTCACCAAATCATTGTTTTCAAATTACGAAAGTTCATTTGAAGCATAAACTGAAGCCTGAAGACTGCAAATCCCATAATGCAATGCCAAAGCATTATAACTTGTGCTTTATTTGTCAACTTCACCTCTACTGTAGTAAAAACAGCCCTGTAAATCTGCCAGTCATGTGCTTCCATAAAGGAACTTCCCTTTCATAAATAAAGCATCAAAACATGGCAGGGGAAATTCTAAGCAGAAGATATCAGTCTAAAATGAACCAATTTAAGGTTCAGGTTAAAAGACAGAAACTGTTCAAGAGTATAACTCAGAAACAAGGTATATATAATCCCAATTAGCAGAGTTAGGGAAAGGTCTTCCCTCAGGAAAGTCAGGACAGGATCTCCTAACACCTATTCTAAGATACACACTTATAGAACGATTTCCCACCAACTCCCACTGAACTTGGATCAATCAGGTTGCGCCGTCTTCCTGGTGCAGGTAAACTCTACTTGGGGCATATTAACAAGGCGGCGATATGAAATTATCGCCGCTTTTGCGTCCGTTTTCGGGCGAAAAGCGGCGATAATTTCATCGCCGTATCAGCAAAGACACGCTATCGCGTGTTTTGCTGACTTAGCGCCCGCTTCTCAGCACGCCTAACTCTGCATCGCTAATGAGATGCAAAGTAGGCGTGGCTGTGAAACCAAACAGGGATAATATCGCGAAGGCAGCTTCGCGATATTATCAAGGAGGGTTAGCGATTTTTAAATCGCGTTAAGTATGTCTTAAGGCAGGAATTTAACGTCTGTTAAATTCCTGACTAAGGCATACTTAACATGGGGGGTGGATTCTGTGGCTAAGACCACAGGCCCTATCATCTAGGATATCGCCATTTTCCACCATGGAAAACGGCGATATCCACGCTATCTCTGGAATTTTATCGCCTCGGCGATGCGCGTTGTTGATAACGCGCTAACCGGGCGATAAATTACAGAGATAGCCGGCGATAAATATGCAAGCGCTAAGCGCGCTTTGCGATATTTATCGCCGGGCCTTGTTAATATGCCCCCTTGTTCTTATCATCGGACAAAGGTGCACACAGCTGCACATCCTTGAATGTGTCAGCTGTCCGAACTGCATGATACAGGAGAAAAGTTTCTCATCTCCACACACAGAACAAATCACAACAGACTCCTCATTTTTATTATCTACGCTAACATTTCTACAAATAAACAAACTACTCTACTAGTTATTTAAGGTTATCCTGATTCTGCAATGAAAAGAAAAAAAGTGAAAGCACAATTCGGAAACAGCGTTAGGTTAGGAATGAAAACCTTGAGCATCGGAGGCCTAGTAGCAGTGAAGACAACTTTTAAAATTGTGTATTTAGTTAACATGAATATACAACAAGCTAATGGTTATGCTTTGGGTATATAAAATATGGCCCATTTATACGTGTATAGACACACATTTACACACAAATAAAGATATGATAAAAACAATTATGACGCATAACATTTACACTGCTCCAGTAGGTTCTGGTTGAGATGGCTGGAGGCAACATAGGATAATGCGTAGAAGAAGAAATATCGGAAGCACTTTGTGTTAATAGATACTAGTTGAAAGAGCCACGGATGTCTCTAGCTGGAACTATTCTGTTTATGTAGAGGAAAGACTAAAAACTGCTCCAAATGGAGTAGGGAGGGTGGGGGCGGACTTGGGTTGTTTCTGTTAGGCCCCTCAAATGATGCGTTTTCCTGGGAAGGACAAAACGTCCCCAACTGGCACACCCAGAACCCAGTTTTTTTGTTCATAACTTTCTTCAAATATATAAATTCATGTGAAAACAGATACAACTGATTTCCTAAACAAGTTGAAATGTATAAAATTTGAAGAGAACACCAGACCTATCTTATGTACCATAGACGTAAGATCGTTATACCCTTCTATCCCTCATGATCTGGGGCTATAAGCAGTCGAGTCATTTTTGATTGACGCTCAAATGGAAGAGAATTGAAAAATGTTCTTATAGGAATTGTTACCCTTCACTCTATACCATAGTTACTTCTCGTGGAACAATGAATATTATGTTCAATTGTCTGGAACTTCAATGGGAAATTGGGCTGCACCTTGCTACGTCAAACGTTTTATGCATCGCTTCGAATTGGATAACATTTTTTCTAAACAGAATTGGCTTGAGAACTTAATTGTCTTTTGGAGATACATTGATGATATTTTTCTTATATGGAAGGGTAATCAATCAAGTCTAGAATTGGCTATTGATGTTTTGAACACCATTAATGAAAAAATCAGGTTTACTCTCAACATCAGCACAGACAAAATCACATTCCTTGATATGGAGATAGCAGTACAAGATCGGTGACTGGCTACTAATATTTTTTAAAAACCCACTAACCTTAATAATCTATTGCACTACAATAGTTTCCATCAAATGGCTCTCAAAAATCTTTTACCTTACTCTCGACTACTAAGAGTGAAACAAATTTCATCAAGTGAGCGGCAGTACAAAACAGCCAAGAAAAGATGATCACAAGGTTTAAACAAAGAGGCTATCCGAACAACATCATACAAACAGCTATTGATAGGGCGGAAACAAAAGACAGGATACAACTGCTCGAAGGAGGAGAGAAATCAAAAGATAAGGACGACAGATCTGTGTTCGTATCAAAATATTCCACCAGAAGTCAAAAAGTAAAGAACATCATTTTAAAGTATTGGCCAATGCTGCAAACTGAAGTTGAATTTAAAAGCATTTTTAATCATCAGCCACTTTTCGTTTACCAAAGGACAACAAAATTGAAAGAACTACTATCTAAAACTATTGATCACACTGGTCAGAAATACAAAGGTACTACACCTTGTCTTAACTGCGCAAGTTGTAATAACATTATAAAAGGCACCACTATCATGCACCTGGCTCAAGGGACTCCCATTAAACTACAAACTACAGCAACTTGGGACTCTAAGAATGTTGTTTACCTATTAAAGTGCCCATGTGGATTGGCTTACGTTGGTAAAACTGTGCGAAAAATAAAAGTGAGATTGACAGAACATAAGAGCAATATTCGTACTAAGAATCCCAATCAACCATTGCTGTACATTTTAATACTCAAAACCATAACATGAGCCAATTAAGGTTCCTGATATTAGAAAAAGTACCCATAAAGGAAGGCAGAAATAATCAAAAATACCTTCTCCAAAGAGAAATCTACTGGATAAAACGCCTAGACCCAGTCAGCCCTAAGGGACTTAATGAACAAATTGACTTTAGTTGTCATTTATGAACTTGCATTTAGAGTTCTCTTACACCTCACTGGGCTTTTTAGTACAAGGTTTTTCTTCATCAAGTGCTTTATGTGTTACATTTTGAATTTGTCCCTGAGTTTTCTTTTTTCTTCGTTTTTTGCTTTAGTTACTTCGTTATCAGAGTTTGAGCACATTTTTTAATTAATCCCAACGTAACTTTTAAGACTAACTCGCGCTATCTAATAAGAGCACTGTTCCACCCTGTATCACAGTTCGGCATTTCACTCGCTTAATATGGCGTCTCAAATTCTGCTAGCTTTGGAGTTGCGTCTCAGCCTTTTTCTATTTCGCACATTCCGCGTATACAATATTTCTGGCCACGTTGAACTTGGCGGTTCACACAGCGTTCACTTAATCGGACGTAGTTATTCTGAACTCATCACCTGTTGAGGGGTATATGTTTAACAACTGTTTTGGATACTGTAATTATGCTTAGTGCATGAAATTGTGGCAGGCACGTTGTCAAGGAGATTACTCATTCGAGCCACCATTATTTTTCGCATAATAGATTGTTAGACACACTACGGTTCATGGTTTAAATCACATTACCTTCGCTGCACGGAATGCCTCACCTTTCCTTAAGATGTCGGAGCACCGGGTCCGAGTTATTCTTCACTCTCTTTCATGATTTTCCATGGTGGTATTTTTGTATGTTGTACTTTCTTCACATCTGTGAGTTGGCTAAGCTGTAAAGCATCATACACTGGCCTTGAACAATTTTTTTTCATTGTTTTCATTTTCTTCATTCTCTTCATGATTTTACAGCAAGGCCCGGAGGCCAACATTATGCACAATACCTTTATTTGCGCTCAAAATACAGCAGCAACAAACTAGAATTTCGAACACTTAGAACACTTCTAGAATCTTTAACATGTATAACCCTTTCGAACGTGCAGCCATCTTCCTCTTTTGTTGCTGCTCAAGATACAGATAAGTCGCGTTTTATTTAATGAAGGGTTAATAGATATTTAAAGTTAAAATTGAAACAGAATGGATTATAAGATGGGGGTTTGTTGAAAGGGAGGTTTTTGGAAGAGGGATAATGCCTTTTAGTATGAAAGCGTTGAAAATGAAGTGTATGATGGTGTAAGGAAAGTTTGAAAGGGGTTTTTTCTATTTAAAAGAAAACAGGGGATCGTAATGGCATCAAGATTCAGGAGTAGCGTATTACTTGGTTGTAGCGTACCGAATTAGAATCGTAAGCGCTGAAAGGAAAGGTTACCGTTGGTCTGCGTCGGTTGGAAGTGCGCGTGGGACAGTACTGCGGAGATCCGTCTCGAGCTGGAATCAGGTCGGAGAATGAAGGCGCGCGCAGTGCGAACGCGCTAATCCGAAGGTGTTTGTCCTCAGCTGGGGTCCGTAGGCACGTAAACGTGCGGCGGCCATTTTGGAGGATTGGGATAGCGTTAGTGAAGAGATGGGCAAAGTAGGAAGTCATACTTTGGGAAGAATCGGAGTCTGACTGAACGCGGGTCAGTTTCAGTCAGACTGCGGTTTATTCGGAAGATAGAGAGGTCGAGTATCGGCGAAGTGAGGAAAGGATTATAGGAAAGTGTTGCTTGTTAGATAAGGAGCAAGGAAGTAAGAGAGGCTTAAGAGAAATTGTTTAAAGGGGTGTTTTGGTTATCAAGAGCAGGAGGAAATATTTTAAAAGTGGTAAATTATGGAGAGCGTAGAGGCTGGATTAGAGGAGAAAATGAAAAGTTACATGGAAAAGATGTTCGTGGAGATGAGTGCATCTCTGGATAGGAAAATAGAGAGTAGTATGGAAAAACTATGCAGAAGAAGCATAGAGCTGGTGATGATGAGAGTTTTTGGACCACAGAAGAGATGGAAGTGGTCGCAGGAGGGTCAGGACAGGGAAAGAAAAAAACTCAAAAGAGGAAATATGTGGAGGTAAAGAGCAAGCGTAAGGATCAAAAGGGAACCGCAATAAAGGCGAAGGTGAGCGCTATAAAGGCGAAAGAGAGCGCTATAAAGGCGCATAAGGTGAAACACACAGCGGTGGCTTGTGATTCAAGTTCCTCGAGTGGGGACGTAGAGCTAACATGTAGCTCAAGTATAGATGAGTCGGACGAAGAGGAGGTGCCTATGAAAAGGCGGAAGGTGAGAGAGAGGGAGATTATAAAAGAGGAAAAGGACATCATTGATCCGCAGGGTGAGGAGATGTTCGACCCATTATTGATCCAACACCCACTTTCTCCACAATGGAGCCCTGTAGAGCACGTTGCCCAATACGTAAGGTATTGGATTAGAAGGGAAATACCGAAGGAGGTAAGGACTAGGATGAGGAGTGAGTGTCCAAGACCAAGTCTGGATAGTAAAGTGGCATATACGCCAGAATTGGATCAGAGAATGATGGCATTCATAATTAAGAATGGCAAGGATCCAAGGAGAGGCTTGGAGAAAGGATTGAAGGGGTGTCAGGACAGACTCCTGGACATTTTAGGTCCTTTGACGAAAATATTTGATATGTGCGAGGAAGCACATTCAAGCAATACAGGAATAGACGTGGCTGAAATGCGTCAATGGGTGCAAAGGGCTATATGCCTCTTGGGAAACAGTAATACTGCGCTTTGTGTAGAGCGAAGAAAGAGTATTCTGTTTAAGATTGACCCAAAGTTGGCAGATCTTGCAAACAAGGAGCCAGGGGAGCGAAGCGATGGCTTACTATTTGGGGACGATTTCGTAAAAGAAATGTCCAGATATGTAGGGACCTTTAGTTCTCTAGAGAAGGCGCAAAAGGACATGAGGAGAGTTTTGGCATGGCCGGGCGAATGCGGGGTCGGTTCTCGGCCGTGGGCAAGGTATTTCTAGAGGGTACTTTGGAAGAGGAAACAGACCTTATGGTGGAGGATATGGTGCGAATAACAACGGATCAAGATGGGGTCAGGGAAGTTTCTTCCCTCAAAGGCAGAGAAGTAGAGCGAGAGGCATGCGTTCAGAAAGGCGACCAAGGGCATCCTCAGGTAAGCTGTTTGCAAGACCCTTTTTCTATCCAAATAAAGTTGGGCGGCAGACTAGCCCATTTTGTTTCGAGATGGAAAGAAATTACTCAGGATCCATGGGTGTTGGAAACGGTGTCTGGTTACAGAATAGATTTCATTCAGACGCCAGTGCAGGAGAGGACTCCGAACATTCTGAGGTTCTCCGAGGAAATGGAGGATATGGTGACAAAAGAGATAGAAGAGTTGGAAAAGAAGGGGGCAATAGAACCGACAAGGAAAGTGAGAGAAGGTTTTATAAGCAATATTTTTTTAGTGAAGAAAAAAGGGAAAGGTATGCGTCCGGTAATCAATCTGAGAGAGTTGAACGATTGGGTCTCTTACAATCACTTCAAGATGGAGGGCATCCATATGTTGAGGGATTTGTTGAGGAAAGGGGATTGGTTGGCAAGGTTGGATTTGAAGGATGCCTATTTGACTATTCCAATGTGCAAAGAACAAAGAGATTACCTTCAGTTCAGATGGAGGGGAAGGTTTTGGAGGTTCAGGAGTCTCCCTTTGGATTGAGTTCAGCCCCATGGTGTTTTACAAAGGTAATGAGACCGGTGGTAGCTTGGTTGAGATCAAGAGGAATTCGTTTGATTGTTTATCTGGACGATGTATTGATTATGGCGGAGGAGAAGCAGTTAGCAGAGGAGCAAACGGTGTTTGCAGTAAGAGTCCTGGAGGATCTAGGATTCGTGGTAAACAAAGAGAAGTCGTGTGTGGAGCCTCAGCAGGTGATGCAATTTTTAGGTTTTCAGATATTGACGTTGGAATGTGTGTTGAAGTTGCCTATGGAGAAGGTGAGGAAAATAAGGAAGGAGGTGAAGAGAATAAAGAAGGCGGAATGGATTACTTTGAGGCAGTTAGCGAGGTTAGTGGGCCTGCTATCTGCATCGATACAAGCGATCTTTCCAGCCCCTCTTCATTACAGAGCATTGCAGAGGTTGAAGGGTTATCATTTGAGAAGAGGGGCAAAGTACTCACAGAAGGTGGTTCTGGATCAGGATTCAAGAGAGGAGTTGAATTGGTGGTTGATGAGTTTGGAAGCCTGGAATGGCAGGGCGATTTTTGGAGAGATGCCGGAAGTAGAGATAGAATCGGATGCGAGTCGGCACGGATGGGGAGCACGATGTGGGATGGTGTCAACAGGGGGCAATGGTCAGAGAAGGAGAGAGAGATGCATATAAACTGCCTGGAACTGCTGGCGGGGTCGTTTGCAATAAAGAGCTTTCTAAAGGATCAGGTGAAATGTTGTGTGCTGTTGAAAATGGACAACTTGTCAGCAGTGAGATATGTGAACAAGTTGGGGGCCCGAGATCAAGGGGCTTAGCGAATCTGGCGAAGGAGTTTTGGAAGTTTTGTTTGGAAAAGGAGATTATGGTTCAGGCGCAGTATATTCCGGGGCAATACAACGTAGAAGCGGATTGGTATTCAAGGTATCTCAGGGATGTGAGCAATTGGAAGTTGAACAAGGAAGTGTTTACGAAGTTACATCAGAGATGGGGTCCGTTGCGAGTGGATCTTTTTGCGGACAGACTAAATTGTCAGTTGAAGAAGTTTTACAGTTGGAGGCCGGATCCAGAGGCGTTAGGGATAGATGCTTTCCTGCAAGATTGGAGCGAAGGGAGAAATTATGCATTTCCTCCCTTCGCGATGATTCAGAGGTCGTTGATGAAAGTAAAGAGGAGAAGGCAGAATTGGTCATGGTAACGCCATTCTGGAGAGCACAGGTATGGTTTCCGGATATGATGAGTATGGCGATGCAGGATCCAGTGTTGTTGCCAGACTTCAGGGAGATTATTCAGGATCCGGAGGGGAATGTACACGATCTGGTCGTGTCAGGTCAGTTAAGGTTGATGGCTTGGCTGATTTCAGGAGAATATGGCAGGTGCATGGACTATCAAAGGAGGCTGAGGACCTTATCGCAGGGTCATGGTCTAAGGGAACCTCAAAGGTATATAGATCAGCATGGAGAAGATGGTCTGGTTGGTGTGTTGAGAGGAGTTTGGATTCCGTATCAGCACCTGTAGTGGAGGTAGTAAATTATTTATCGGAGCTGTTTAAGAGAGGTTTGGCATATAATACTGTTAATATTAGCAGATCTGCAATTTCAGCTGGGCATGTCTTGGAGGGTGGTTTGCCGGTGGGGCAGCATGTGTTGGTTAAAAGATTGGTTAAGAGTGTTAGAGTGGCTGTGCCTCCAAAAGCAAAGTATAGTGTGCTCTGGGATGTTTCAGTGGTCTTGAAGGAGTTGAATAGTTGGGGTGTTAATACTGCGTTGGAGCTTAGATTACTATCATGGAAATTGACCATGCTGCTCTGTTTGGTCTCTTTCAGAAGAGTTTCAGACATTAGGGCTTTGGACGTGGATTCAAGGTATTTTCAACCAGAGGGTGTGTTTTTTGAAATCAGGAGAAGGACTAAGACTATGTCCAGGTCAATTTTTACCCACTTTTGGAGGGGCATGATAATTTGTGTGTGGTAAGTTGTCTTAGGGAATACGAGAAAAGGACAGTGGGTCTGAGGCAGGTTGATTGTAGTCAACTTTTGATTTCATATAGGAAGCCATATAAAGCAGTGTCAACACCCACGTTGGCTAGGTGGGTGAGAGAGGTTATGTCTAGGGCAGGAGTGGATGTGAGTGTTTTTGGTGCACACTCTGTTAGAGGGGCTGTGGCTAGCAAAGCAGTGATGAGAGGTTTTAGCTTAAATGGGATTATGAGAGCGGCAGATTGGTCAAATGAATCAACGTTTAAGAGGTTCTATTTTAAACCGGTAGAGAATGTGTTGGAAAGAGTTTTAGATGAACTTTGAACATGCATAATGTTGGCCTCCGGGCCTTGCTGTAAAATGCAGATTTTCCACAGTTTAAATGGGTAGAAAATCTTGATTTTAATAAAGGCACGGAGGCTAATATTATCCCTCCACTGAACCCGCCCTGTTAATTAATCGTTTGTTTTTTGTATGCAGGATGAAGATGGAGGGTCGTAAAGATGAAGCTGTTTCAGGAGGAATAAGAGACGCCTGAAGTTTAAGTGATGGATGTGCTTTTAAGCTGGGACTTTTTTGGTTTTTTCGCAGCACCTAAAGAGGAAGATGGCTGCACGTTCGAAAGGGTTATACATGTTAAAGATTCTAGAAGTGTTCTAAGTGTTCGAAATTCTAGTTTGTTGCTGCTGTATTTTGAGCGCAAATAAAGGTATTGTGCATAATATTAGCCTCCGTGCCTTTATTAAAATCAAGATTTTCTACCCATTTAAACTGTGGAAAATCTGCATTTTCACGTGCACATTATTTTAACTTACACGCCTTCTTACGCTTTTTTTCGCTCGTGTTATTGAGATAAATTTGCTTGTTGGGTGGACCTCAGAATCATTTGATTAATTAGAGATATTACTTTTTAGGAACTATCCCCTGATAAAGGGCAAGTCCTTAAATGCATTGGGTTTTGTCAAACATGGATAACTGAAGATTAGTATGCTACAAGTAGTGTGATTATCAACACTATACTATTGATGAAGTTCACATCAATAAAAACAAGATTTGATCAACTATCTGTTTTCACATGAATTTATATATTTGAAGAAAGTTACAAACTAAAAAACTGGGTTCCGGGTGTGCCATGTTTTGTCCCTCTCAGGATAACGTATCATTTGAGTGGTCCGGATTCTTACGCCTTTTGGTCAGAAGGCGATACCCACTGGCACCCTTCAAATTGTCTACAAGGATACATCGCGTTGAATTCAGAGTGCGATTGTCATTTCTTTCATGTCTTGTTTTTGTTAGGCACATTTTATGTATTTGTTGAACACCACTGTTCTACTCATGACCTGTTTGCACACAATGTAACCACTGTGGGCGTAGATGTAAGATGACTGTCATAAAACCAATGTAAAAAAACAAGCATTTGCAATGCAGTGGATCTTGCATTTGTGAAAGTTAAAGCTATTCGCAATGTAAATAGCAGCTGCGTGGAAAGTGGGCGGAGCGGTGGTAGTGATGGAGCAAGGACTCGTATATGAGACTTGCTCGGAAGCAATCCTTTCGTTTTAACTCACTAACGAATTACTAACGACGTGTTTGTAATTAATAAATCGCATTTAGAAAAAGACACGCGGGACAAGGAAGCTTGCCTATGTGTTTACTAACGGCAATAACATGAACGAAGGACTAAAACGCACTTTAACAAGGGATCTTTACTGCGCATGCGTCTACTACATCTACGTAATATGACGTACTAATGCTTGGAGGGAAAATCTTGCGCCTGCGCAATAGATGATAAAATGGCCGCTTGAAAGCTCACATGCATGGCACCTGCTTAGCTGAAATAGAATATAAGTTTTGTACTAACGCAAATGCAGAAAGGGTAATAATAAATGAAGTGGGTTAGAGTAGAGGTTGGTGGTGTACAGTAAAACCATTTATTTTTGAAAATAACATTTCTTCCTTTGACTTTATTATTAGTGCGCATTTGGGCCCTCTACACTTGTCTGAATTGAGCTGACTGACTTGACCCTACGCATGCGTACTAGAGAGAGAATACGAAAAGATGAGTAAGGACTTGTCACACGTCCAAGGCCAGCGAAGATGTGCCCTGGGAACATGAGGGTGAAGAGTTCATATGAAGGAGCTTTATTCATAACGTTGCAACATTTTGTATTAATAAAGTTTGGAGATGTATGGGAAAGGAAATGATTTAATAAAGTTTGAGGGGAGGGATTTGAATACAATGGTTTAAAGAAATAAGTGAAATATAAGCATGGTGTGACGATCATCCCCCTGTCCAATCAGAGTTAGTATTTTGTGAAATTGAAACATTAATGGGTCGTACATGGATATGGAAAGGTATAATTGAGGAAGTTTTAGTTAGTTAGGGAGCTTAACGGGAGCACAGAAGCAGAGCTCGGGATGCTGTCGGTGCTGGGGGTGGTGCTGAAGCTGTGAGACGCTGATGAAGAAAATCGAATGCAGAACCATCTACTTAACTTAATTGGGTTAGAAAGAAGATCGCGGAAGAACCACGAGGAGGAAGAGAGTGTCAGAGAGGGTGCGACGCAGTCGTCGGTATTTAGAGAGGTGAAGTATCCTGTCCTGATTCCTGTCCTGAAGTCTTTGTCTCCTGATCTATCCCGGGGACCCTTACCAGCCCTTTGGCCAGGGGTTGGTCTTCACACCATATTTGGTAATTATAAATTCATCGTATTGATAGATGTTCTTCTCTCTCTGTCCTCTTCTTTCTGAGCATTGTTATTGTGTGGATCTGAATTTGTAATGCTTATTTGAAGTTTGATTGAATTGACACTCTTGCGAATGAGGGTGTTTGTACTGAAATGTTTGAGATGGTTCACACACAACTAATTTAGATAAAGGTTTTTAAAACTTCCCGAGTCTGTGATTATTTCATTTTAATCGAGAAAATGTTTAATAAGTTATGTTAATTATCACCATCAACTAGTTCCAACTAATGGTCCATTGACCAGAGGAAAGAACTAATTGATCAGTGAAAGGTTTAGTTAGGGAAAAGAAATAACTAGATCTTGAAGTATGAAAATCATAAACTGAAGTTTTTCCAGCGGTCTACTTGGTGTTTTGTGTGCAAAGTAGTTATATGGGCCCAGGTGAATATATGGTAGTGGAGTATCTGCTGTTAGTACACCGCTGGATCAGTAGGACCTTTTAGGAAGTGTTCAATGTAATTAACTAGCCGCCAAGGAAAATAGTCTCATAGGTGACAAGCTCCAGCAGCAATGGGGAAAACATTAAAAATGCGTACAACCCCGATGTGAAAATAATGCCGATTAGAAACACAAAAATAAAAACTGTTGCAAAAAAATATATATCTTAGAAGCACAATAACAGTAGAGGTAAAATGTGGAAAAATTAAAAACGCCGATGCAAGTAACGTGAAAAAGAGGAAACATTAAAAATGCTGATGCAAAACCAATGCTAAAAAAATGCAGATACTTTTAAAGCGCTTCCTATGGATTATATTGTTACAGAGGCAGAGTACATAGAAAAGCACTTTAGAATAAATAGTGAGTGATTTTTTAACACTGCAGGATTATTTTTATTTAAACAGCGCATGGCATAGTTTTAGAAATAACTTTGTGTTGAGAGAGAAATATAGTGTACATAATCGCCATATTTTATTATTTTCATCATAAAGTAGGCTAGCAAACAATACCAAGTACTGGAAAAATATGTGGACACATTAAAAATGCAGATGAAATGCCAATACAAAAAAAACACATTGGCAAGGCTGCAGTCTGAGGCGCAATGCACAGAGGCCTGGGGAAGGGGTGCATTATGACATTTTTGCGACAATTTATCTATAAATTCAGTGGAGCACTCACCAACTATTTCTAACACGTTGCTAAAGAAATCATGTGGTGCTTGGAAGTGCATTCTACCCGCAAACGGCAGTGAAGCATGTTAAAGCATCCTGGTGAGAACAGCTGTGACGGTCATCATGAGCAGGTAGATGTCCGGAGGCTGCTGGATAGCATTTAAACAATATCCCTTGTTTTCCGGATTGATTTTAGCGGCGCTATTGAGCATGCGCATGTTTAACTGTAAAGCCATGCAGTATGCTGGATATGTATGCTAAAGGCTAATTCATGGAGCGCCATTGAGTGGGAGTTGGGCTGGGTAGAGTCCTTTGCGGCCTTGCCCTGGGTGTTTCACGTGATACGGCACAAAAAGACACTCCACACCGTCTAAAAGGAAAACGCTGTGTAAAATTAAAACATCGGTAGCGGGCGGAAGCCATTTTAGGCAGCCTGCTTAGTTTGTGCCCTTCCTGTAGGGGGTTTCACGGTTGTGATGGGGCAGATCTTCAGTTCAGAGATGGAAGAGGCGCCGTGCAGAAAAAAAGAAAGGTGCACAGCCTCCCCAAGTGGCCTCCATGATGTGTGTAATAAAGTGTGGCGGCCGGGAAGTAGGCGGTGGGTAGCTGCATAATAAAGCACACTAAACATGAAAATATGACCTGAGCACTAATGGAAAGTGCTTGTCCCAATTTAAAACAAGCAGCCGCCATGCTGTGTTATAAAGCGCGGCGGCCGTGAAGTGGGGGCCACGCAGTAGCTGCATAATAAAGCACACTAAACATGAAAACAAAACATGAGAACTAATGGGAAGTGGTCTTCACAATTTAGCCATTTAGGCAACTACCCACAGCATGTAGAGGGCCGGCTCACGCGAGTTTGGTGAAAACAGCTCTTAATGAAAAAACATAGCGGTGCAAAACTGAAAGAGTGCGCGAACACAAACGGAAAACCCCTTTTGTGAAAGGATACCATAATAGACCAATACTCCAGCGGCTGAGCAAGACACTAGAATGTGGGACACAGAATGCAAATGAACCATTGCAAAGCAAGCTTTTAGGAGTGATGCTTTCCTTAACCAATCAGCAGTGAGGGACGGAATGAAAGCTCATATACTGAATACAGTCTGTCTTCCAGACAGCACATGCGCTGCCTAGGCTTGACCTAAAAACATATATGCGCCTTACATACTTCTACCAATACAATGTGTTATATCCTCATATTGTTTATGCATGTTACCCAGCATAGCTTTCTCCTAGCTGCTCAGCCAGAGTGAGAGATGGTAACGGAATGTTGGTGTGACTGTGATGAATGGAATGCTTGGGTGCCTGTATGGATGAGTGGTGACAGTTGGAGATGGGCTGAGCAGCAGGAAGGCTGCTCCTGGTGGGGCTGGAGTGAAGGCTGGCAACAGGAATATGGACTGATGTACATATTTACATGGAACCAGTAAAGAAGTCTACAAAACTCTACCTGGCTACCTGTGTCTACCTGTCATAGGGTACAACATATTTTGGCGACAACTGGACCTGGACTCAAACATTTAAAGGATTTAAAAGCTGACTACATGTGGACAAGGTTAAACTACATGAACCAAGAGTACTACAGAAACAAAGAGTAACTACGTGAAACATGAGTAACTACAAGAAGCAGTTTGGAGCAACAGGCAAGCCAGCCCCACCAGTGTCCTTATCAACGGACAGTCCCACCCACCAGTGTCCTGTCAACGGACGGCCCCACCCACCAGTGTCCTTACCAACGGACAGCCCCAGCCTGGAAATGCTCCATTGGACTGACAAAAAGGTTTAGTGAGTAGGTGGTGTAACGTACACTACTGCCCATGTGGGTGATCCAGCCACATCGCTTTGTGAGATCTACAAAGAGTGGATGACTGAAAACTCCAACTCAAGTTCACTAAAGCAATCTTTATGCTTTCTACTGAAGTGCACTTTCAGTGTCTTGGCTGTGCTCTGGATCAAGATGTTTTTGTACACTGCGACGAGTGACTGCACAGAGGAATTATTTGACAGGGTTTCGCTTTGTTGGAAGCAGGATGGTTCCTGTCTCAATGCGAGGACGTCCTAGTCATGGCTATGCAGTGTTCCTAATGCTCCTGAGGATTTTTGGAGGTGAGCCATGTTCTGTTTACTTCGTTTTGTCTCTGGCAGATACTCGACATGTGAGCGGTTAACTGCAGCTTTGTGTTTCAAGAATGAGAGCGCATGCCGTATTCAGCCCACACAGGAGAAATATTGAGGCTGACGTTTTGTGCTGGTTGCCTGATTCCATGAACAACTCTGTTATTTTTAATCAACTTGGCCATGCGTCCAAAATGCCAGTTTAACCTACGCGCACCATTTCAAATATGAAGCACGAGTCAATTAACTGCACACGCAAGCTTACCTGTTTGATTGGAGTCTTGTGGAATCCCTGCTGTGCCAGCTTCGCCTCGTCGTTTTCTACGCTGCTTGGCGCTGCTGAGGTACGTCTTGCTGCAGAAACGCACCGTGAGCCATCCGGCGCTGCGTGGAGTGCGCGCCGCCATCTTGAGGTTGGATGTTGCAGATTTTACCACTTCTGGTTCCTGTTCTCTTTCTGCCAACCACATCTTTGTCTTGGTATGGCTTACAACACTTTTGGCGGTTGTGACGCTGTCGACCAATACGTCATGGCAAATGGCTAGCGACATCCAAAGAAGGTATGGTGCGGCGCTAACGAGTTCAAGGCTGTGAGCGTATTTGTTGATCTGCAGCGCCTTCACAGTACTTGGCAAATTCTGTGGTTTGGTTCTTGTATTTGTGCATCTTCCTGCTGTGCTATTTTAGGGGCTCATCTGCTGCTTAGGTGCTTTTCCGGCCGGATGGGGTGACGTTTTTCAACGATAAAGAAAAGGTACATTCTTACATTTTGTGACTGTGGCCGTGCCCTCTTCATTCTTCCTTATCCAGTAAGAGGAGTCTTGTGGGAGATGTGTTTTTTTTATTTTGTTTTATTTGGTTCGTGTGTGACACCTCACACTAGGGGGTATATTCACAAGAACGTGCGATAACTACCGCAAGAGTAGCATAACGCAACTTTCTATATCGCAGCCTATCGCGGGAAAATAACCCCCTGTCAACGTGGAATTCACAACAAGGCGGTAGCAAGCGATAGTCTGCCGAAACCTCGGACAATGTCCGCGATACAACCACCACGATGGAGATAAAAACACAAACCACAACACCAAAAAACACGCGATGGGGCAAAGCGCGATGAGGAAACCAGCGACAAGCAGCGCCAGGCCTGCAACACACACCTGGCAGGCGTCAAAAATCACCATAAAAGTAGAAAAAACACCCACACACAAACTGACCAACACCCAAGCACCATGGAGGCAGCCGGAGCAGGCGCAGAGGACGAGCGCAACCCCACAAGCACCCTGGACGACCACCCTGGGACCTCGGGGACAGGGAAGGGCAAGGACAAGAAGACGAGGAAGACCAAGTTCAGTCCCCAGGCGAACAGGGTCATAGTCACGGAGGTGATGGAACACCATAAACAACTCTTCGTCACCTCCAACGTGTCATTGGGCACCAAAAATGGAATATGGCGGGACATCGTCGACAAGGTGAATGACGTCGGAGAGCACAAGCGGATAATGGACGAGGTCAAGAGGCGATGGAATGACATCAAGCGGAAGACCAAGGAGAAACTCACTGCCAACCAGAAGGCAGCAACGCAGACCGGAGGTGGGGGCCCAGCACCACAGCTGGAGCTGGATGACATGGAGGAGCTGGTGTCGACAGTCATCAGTGTGGAGACTGTGGCTGGAGTCGGGGGACCGGACACTGCTCGACAGGACACAACACAACGGCAACAGGGTGAGTGACCACCAGGTACTGGGGGGACGGGGGAAGATGGCCACAATGGCACACATGCACAATCAAGCAGAGCACAGTGCACACCCACAATGACTCTGGATCATGGCCCTGATCCACAGACTGTCACAATGTATCAGTCATCAGTGTGGAGACTGTGGCTGGAGTCGGGGGACCGGACACTGCTCGACAGGACACAACCCAATGGCAACAGGGTGAGTGACCACCAGGTACTGGGGGGCGGGGGGGTCGGGGGGAGATGGCCACAATGGCACACATGCACAATCAAGCAGAGCACAGTGCACACCCACAATGACTCTGGATCATGAACACAATCCTCAGCACATGTCTTTTAAGTAATATGCAATTATTCAATTTGTTTTAGTCAAGCATAAATGATACAGAGAAATTTTCGAGCTTGGTTTCTTTTCTTTATTCTCTTTGTTCTTGCATCAGCCAACACGTGTTTCGTCGCACAAAGGAATTTTGTCCCGCGACTTTCTCAAGGCTGTATATACAAAACAAACACAAGCCCTTTGTAAAATTACACAAAACAGGTGTATTTAATACACCCATCAAACCTCACCCGTGTGGATAGCGGTATTCTATACGAATTTCTGCGGCAAGCACAGGGATCTTTGCCCAAGAGACCGTGCTCATTCCAAAGCATGAGAAATAATAGATTGTTAAACGTAGGCCATCAGAATCTCGCCCCGTATATTAAGTGGTGATGGAGAAAACCAATAAAAAGGTCCTGATTGTCGGTATCTATCTGCGTGCACCCGGTGTGTGTGCACTGATCAATGCGTGTCAAGATTAAAAAAACACGATCACCTCCTGTGTCACACACACTTGAGGACCTAGTGCCAATTACTAGGTGACGGTGAGACGAGCAAAATCAGTGCAATAAGTGTGGTGTCTTTAAAATAAATCCCAAATCACTCCTCACAAGTAAAACATCAGAAATACCTTACAAGAGTCCAAAATGTTCCCTGAAAAAACCCAAAACTTATTTTAGTATGCACTATTAAGAGTAGACCGGTTCACTAGATATCCAGTACATTGAAGTATTAAGGCTACCTACTTTATCAGTGGTGATAATTCCATCCCACTGGAAAATTAAAATCTATGTTCCGATGTCCACGTTGCATGTAACCGTGGATCTTCGTCATGAGCCAAACCTAGAGCACTCAAGAAAGATAGGGATGTCTTACACCTTAAATGTAATCACGTATCGGCTAAGTAAAAGCAAACTTCCTGTATCTTGGCGCTGTGTACAGCAGTATATAAAAGCACACAGCATAAATCAGCAGTATTCAGCACGCTATTTAAAGCTATCTGTGTTCGCGCTGGGTATTATTAAAAATTACATTTCAACGCTTATGATATTACGCTATGTAAACCTGTAACTAATAACATATAGCATGTCTCTACAGTAATCACCACGCTATTCCAAAATATCTATGTTCCCGACGGGAATTCCCCCAAACGCCTCACTTAAGCTTAAAACTCTTAGTAAACTTAACCAGGTGCTCCAGATTCTTCTAAATCTGCTGTGTCACACATTCTAATCAAAACTTCCACCATTACCTCATGTCACTATTTGAATACTAGGCTACTACAATCCAGTGCCTCTGCTTACCTTAAGAAGGACGTGTAGGTCCCCACATCAGCGCCGTGTTCTCGAGTGCGAGAATGCCGGTCTCTATGATCCACCATTTTTAAAACCTTCCAACTCACACGTGACATAAACAGAGAAAAGGGACCAGATCCCCTTCTCAGCTTTGGGAGCCATCTTGTAACGTGCTCCTAATGTGCTAAAAACAGCCGGATTGCTATTTATAATCAACACTGGACTGACCATAAGTTGGATATCAAACATATTCTAAAACGCCGATTATATTTCCTAAAATTGCATGAAAGAAAAACCGTCCGCGTCCTTTCGTACTACTCCCTTCTTGTATATAGTTCCTGCCTCTCAAAACGGGCTCCATCTTTAAGCCATCTATTCCATATACACGTGTTTTCCTATTAGTTCAGTGAACACCCAAGTGTATCAAAATAGATATATCTAACAGATCCCACATCTGTTAGGTAAAAATATTCTGTAGTCAGTTCATTTGCGTTAATTTTGTGTCTGTTTGATAGTGAACTATCTTACTCAATTACATCCTTTATGTAGATGTATCCAATTGTATCCACAGTCATTCTCGTGTGAGTTTGAGATATTGGAGGTCTCCATTACCATGTATGTTATAATAAGTAGAGTGGTGCATACTAAATTGATAAACAAATCCATATTCACTCAAACAACAGTTATTAACAGAATTGTTGCATAAAGTAAATATTAAAAAGGCAAAAGAAAGGAAAAACCGTGGTTAATGAAAGGTCATACAGTTTCTACATTAATCAACATTGAGTACATCAAGTTGTTCATTTACACAGAAAGTAATGTAACTCTGGATTAATGTTCAGTTTCTATATCAGTTTCTAAATTAATCAACATTATGTACATCAAGTTGTTCATTTACCCAGAAAGTAATGTAACTCTGGATCAATGTTAATTCCTATATCAGTGCACCGTAATCTCATGATCCAGAGTGCTTCCCTCTTCCGTAAGGCTAGCTCTCTGTTTCCTCCCCTGGGGTGTCTCTGAGTATGTTCTATACCATAAAATGAAAACTGTTTGTTGGTATTCTGTAAGGGGCAATGCATGATGTGTGCAGAGATGGGATACCTTTCATCACTCTGTTTCACTGCCCTCATATGTTCTGCAATCCTTTCACCTAATGTTCTTATTGTGCTCCCTACATACTTTTTATTGCATTTGCATTCAATGACATAAACCACAAATTTGGTCAAACAGTTTATGTTAGTCAATATCTTGTATGTCTTGTTCCCTGGGCCTCTGAAATCTGTCTTGTTGTTCCAAGCCCATTTACAAACAGTACAGTGTCCACATCCATAGAACCCTTTCATTCGTTGGGTTAACTAATTTTCTGTTGTTAGCGCTCTGGGGTAACTAGGGCTGAGTAGATTCCTCAAGGAAATCCCTCGTCGGTATGTGATGTCGGGTCTCTCTGACACAGAAACCCCCAGGGATCTGTCTGCTTTTAGAATGTGCCAGTGCCTGTGTAGACTCCGCATCATAACCGCTGATAGTGTATTATACCCTGTTATCATCCGCACTTTGTCATCTCTCTGTGTATCTTTGGTACGTTCTCTAAGAGTGTCTTGTCTCTTAATTTTTTTGATTCTCTTCTCCGCTCTAGCCAAAGTCTCATTATTGTAACCTCTTTTTCGGAAGCGGGCCAACACTCCTTTTTTGCACTCCTCATATTCTTTTTCTTCACTACAATTGCGTCTCACCCGAACAAGTTCACCAAATGGGATGGACCTAATCTGGTGAGCAGGATGAGCACTAGAAGCATGAAGTAATGCATTAAATGCTGTTTTCTTGCGGAATAGTTTGCTTTGAATCTTATTGCCACTTGTGTATAGTTCCACAACTAAGAACGCAATTTTACTTGTGCTGTGCTCAAAAGTAAACCTGATGTTGCAATCATTACCAGTTAGGTATTCGACAAATGCTAAGAGTTTGCTGGTGGTGCCTGTCCATATCATTAAGCAATCATCAATATAACGACCCCAATATAAAATAGAGTCATTCCACTCGGATCCCATTGGGCCCCAGATCCTCATCTCCTCGAACCAACCCATAAACAGATTGGCATATGAAGGAGAGAATCTGGAACCCATGGCAACCCCCTGCTTCTGCCTGTACCATTCGTCTTTAAACAAAAAGATGTTATTATCCAGAATCAGCTCAATCATTTCGATTAACATCTCTGTATGTTCCCATGCGCTTGCTGATCTTGTGTTTAGAATTTTTCTAATAGCGCACAGGCCTGTTTCTCTCCTAATGCTCGTGTATAGGGCTGTCACGTCTAGGGTGACCAAGGTCATGCTATCCTCCCAAATAAGATCAGAGAGTATTCCCAGAACATGTTTCGTGTCCCGGATGTAAGATGCTAGATTGCCCACCATAGGTTTCAGAAATGTGTCAACATACTCTGATAATCTTTCGGTTGGCCCATCATTTCCTGAAATGATGGGTCTGCCTGGCGGAAAGGGAAGGTCTTTGTGTAATTTAGGAAGCGTGTAGATGCATGGGTATCTAGGACGGTCAACTCTAAGGTAAGTAACTTCATCATCATCCAGTAACCCACATTCATGCCATCGTCTTAGATGTTTGTTTATGTGATCTATTAGAGTCCAGATGGGGTTGTTAGGAAGAGGTTCATAGCATTCCTGATCATTCAATTGTGATAAAATATCACGTTCATAATCTGTGTTCTGCATTATGACTATGTTCCCCCCCTTATCTGCTTCACGGATCATGATGTCTTGATCCTGCATAAGACATTTAAGTGCATCACGTTCTCTATATGTCAAATTGTCTTTCATTTTAATGGTCTGTTTCTTTCTATCCATGTGTTTGTCTAAATCAGATAATACCAATTTATGAAAGATGTCTATATTGTTGCCTGCCAAAAGAGTTGGTGTCCACTTGGATTTCTCCCTTAGGCTACTGGAAATGCTAGGGTTGCTGACCACATTCAAGTCCCGCATAATCATATCTGTAGTTATTATCTCATCCTCACAATCAGTAAGTGACAAAAGTAATCTCGTGTCCAAAATTTCTTGAATTGAAATTTCACTAGAGGTGAAAACCCCACGTTTTGGTTGCATATTTTTATTGCCACAATCCATTGTCAGAAAATGCTTCTTGATTTTCAGCCTCCTAACAAATTTAAACAAGTCTATTTTAAGTTCACACATATCACCAATACTGCTTGGACAGAAACTCATGCCCTTCAATAATAGAGATATGGTATCATCAGAGAAACATTTATTGGTCAGGTTCACTACATTAACATCATTCATTTTTTCAGGTTCCACGACCTGGTTCTCATTTCGGGTCTCTCTTCTCCCTGCACCCCCTCTCTTTCCCCTTCTTGTCTTACTGCCTGTGCGGGGCGTCTGCTTTGCTCCCTGTTCCCTTTTTTTATCCTTTGAACTTCTTGTAAAAAACGATTTTCAGTGTTCGTAGCATTATTAGAGCCCTCTCCTCTTTCTGTTTCACTTTCACTAGTGTGGACGGTGTCCAGAGATGTAGAACTAGAACTAACTGACTGTCCTTCCTTTGTTCTAAGTAGACTATCTTTTGGCATTAAGTAATCATATTTTTTCGCAAAAGTGAAAATCCTGCCATTTTCATAGTCGTGCTCATCTCGCTTTAGCTTTCTCGTCTTCCTTTGTTTAATATCTGCTAGATGGCGTTGTAATACGTCATTCAAAATGGTGAAGTTCTTTTCAGTTGCCTCTGCTAAATTCATTTGTTTAATCTCAAGCTCCAACAAGTCTATTTCTTTCTGTAACTGTCTGACCTTTCTTTCACAATTTTCAATTAAAATCCCCATTAATCTATTGGAATTGTCTGTCAATTCTCTTTCCCATGCTAGTAACAGATCTGTTTCAAGGTCATCGTACGTAGATATTATCTGAGACCTAAGACCCCTGGGGATTCTTTTTACTTTAATGTACTGTTTCAAGGTTGCTGCGTCCCACCATTTAGACATCTCGCTCTTTCTGAGCCTTTCTAACTTAATAAATTTCACTCTCAAACCTTCTTGTCTCAATTTTTGTCCTCCCTGTGCAAGCGAGGTCGTAGCATTGTTACTAGAAATATTATTGAAGAGGTCATCCGCCTCCTTATCTCTGTTCAGCCTCTCGTTCATGAAAGTAGTCATCGTGCCTCCTGGGCTGCCACCTATCTGATAGCTAATTCACGACGGTGCAGTGGTATGGTTATAGGTAAAATGGCGCTCCAAGAATGAGTAGCACTTACACTCTATTTAGATTTCTGAGAAATTTATATGGACGGTGCTGAAAGGTGAGAAGAACCACCAGTCTCCCCAAACACGTGGTCGAAACCAACATAAACATAAACACAATCCTCAGCACACGTTTTTTAAGTAATATGCAATTATCCAATTTGTTTTAGTCAAGCATAAATGATACAGAGAAATTTTCGAGCTTGGTTTCTTTTCTTTATTCTCTTTGTTCTTGCATCAGCCAACACGTGTTTCGTCGCACAAAGGAATTTTGTCCCGCGACTTTCTCAAGGCTGTATATACAAAACAAACACAAGCCCTTTGTAAAATTACACAAAACAGGTGTATTTAATACACCCATCAAATCTCACCCGTGTGCATAGCGGTATTCTATACGAATTTCTGCGGCAAGCACAGGGATCTTTGCCCAAGAGACCGTGCTCATTCCAAAGCATGAGAAATAATAGATTGTTAAACGTAGGCCATCAGAATCTCGCCCCGTATATTAAGTGGTGATGGAGAAAACCAATAAAAAGGTCCTGATTGTCGGTATCTATCTGCGTGCACCCGGTGTGTGTGCACTGATCAATACGTGTCAAGATTAAAAAACACGATCACCTCCTGTGTCACACACACTTGAGGACCTAGTGCCAATTACTAGGTGACAGTGAGACGAGCAAAATCAGTGCAATAAGTGTGGTGGCTTTAAAATAAATCCCAAATCACTCCTCACAAGTAAAACATCAGAAATACCTTACAAGAGTCCAAAATGTTCCCTGAAAAAACCCAAAACTTATTTTAGTATGCACTATTAAGAGTAGACCGGTTCACTAGATATCCAGTACATTGAAGTATTAAGGCTACCTACTTTATCAGTGGTGATAATTCCATCCCACTGGAAAATTAAAATCTATGTTCCGATGTCCACGTCGCATTTAACCGTGGATCTTCGTCATGAGCCAAACCTAGAGCACTCAAGAAAGATAGGGATGTCTTAAACCTCATATGTAATCACGTATCGGCTAAGTAAAAGCAACTTCCTGTATCTTGGCGCCGTGTACAGCAGTATATAAAAGCACACCGCATAAATCAGCAGTACTCAGCACGCTATTTAAAGCTATCTGTGTTCGCGCTGTGTATTATTAAAAAATTTAATTTCAACGCTTATGATATTACGCTATGTAAACCTGTAACTAATAACATATAGCATGTCTCTACAGTAATCACCACGCTATTCCAAAATATCTATGTTCCCGCCGGGAATTCCCCCAAACGCCTCACTTAAGCTTAAAACTCTTAGTAAACTTAACCAGGTGCTCCAGATTCTTCTAAATCTACTGTGTCACACATTCTAATCAAAACTTCCACCATTACCTCATGTCACTATTTGAACGCTAGGCTACTACAATCCAGTGCCTCTGCTTACCTTAAGAAGGACGTATAGGTCCCCACATCAGCGCCGTGTTCTCGAGTGCGAGAATGCCGGTCTCTATGATCCACCATTTTTAAAACCTTCCAACTCACACGTGACATAAACAGAGAAAAGGGACCAGATCCCCTTCTCAGCTTTGGGAGCCATCTTGTAACGTGCTTCTAATGTGCTAAAAACAGCCGGATTGCTATTTATAATCAACACTGGACTGACCATAAGTTGGATATCAAACATATTCTAAAACGCCGATTATATTTCCTAAAATTGCATGAAAGAAAAACCGTCCGCGTCCTTTCGTACTACTCCCTTCTTGTATATCGTTCCTGCCTCTCAAAACGGGCGCCATCTTTAAGCCATCTATTCCATATACACGTGTTTTCCTATTAGTTCAGTGAACACCCAAGTGTATCAAAATAGATATATCTAACAGATCCCACATCTGTTAGGTAAAAAATATTCTGTAGTCAGTTCATTTGCGTTAATTTTGTGTCTGTTTGATAGTGAACTATCTTACTCAATTACATCCTTTATGTAGATGTATCCAATTGTATCCACAGTCATTCTCGTGTGAGTTTGAGATATTGGAGGTCTCCATTCCCATGTATGTTATAATAAGTAGAGTGGTGCATACTAAATTGATAAACAAATCCATATTCACTCAAAGAACAGTTATTAACAGAATTGTTGCAGAAAGTATATATTAAAAAGGCAAAAGAAAGGAAAAACCGTGGTTAATGAAAGGTCATACAGTTTCTACATTAATCAACATTGAGTACATCAAGTTGTTCATTTACAAAGAAAGTAATGTAACTCTGGATTAATGTTCAGTTTCTGTATCAGTTTCTAAATTAATCAACATTATGTACATCAAGTTGTTCATTTACCCAGAAAGTAATGTAACTCTGGATCAATGTTAATTCCTATATCAGTGCACCGTAATCTCATGATCCAGAGTGCTTCCCTCTTCCGTAAGGCTAGCTCTCTGTTTCCTCCCCTGGGGTGTCTCTGAGTATGTTCTATACCATAAAATGAAAACTGTTTGTTGGTATTCTGTAAGGGGCAATGCATGATGTGTGCAGAGATGGGATACCTTTCATCACTCTGTTTCACTGCCCTCAAATGTTCTGCAATCCTTTCACGTAATGTTCTTATTGTGCTCCCTACATACTTTTTATTGCATTTGCATTCAATGACATAAACCACAAATTTGGTCAAACAGTTTATGTTAGTCAATATCTTGTATGTCTTGTTCCCTGGGCCTCTGAAATCTGTCTTGTTGTTCCAAGCCCATTTACAAACAGTACAGTGTCCACATCCATAGAACCCTTTCATTCGTTGGGTTAACCAATTTTCTGTTGTTAGCGCTCTGGGGTAACTAGGGCTGAGTAGATTCCTCAAGGAAATCCCTCGTCGGTATGTGATGTCGGGTCTCTCTGACACAGAAACCCCCAGGGATCTGTCTGCTTTTAGAATGTGCCAGTGCCTGTGTAGACTCCGCATCATAACCGCTGATAGTGTATTATACCCTGTTATCATCCGCACTTTGTCATCTCTCTGTGTATCTTTGGTACGTTCTCTAAGAGTGTCTTGTCTCTTAATTTTTTTGATTCTCTTCTCCGCTCTGGCCAAAGTCTCATTATTGTAACCTCTTTTTCGGAAGCGGGCCAACACTCCTTTTTGCACTCCTCATATTCTTTTTCTTCACTACAATTGCGTCTCACCCGAACAAGTTCACCAAATGGGATGGACCTAATCTGGTGAGCTGGATGAGCACTAGAAGCATGAAGTAATGCATTACATGCTGTTTTCTTGCGGAATAGTTTGCTTTGAATCTTATTGCCACTTGTGTATAGTTCCACATCTAAGAACGCAATTTTACTTGTGCTGTGCTCAAAAGTAAACCTGATGTTGCAATCATTACCATTTAGGTATTCGGCAAATGCTAAGAGTTTGCTGGTGGTGCCTGTCCATATCATTAAGCAATCATCAATATAACGACCCCAATATAAAATAGAGTCATTCCACTCGGATCCCATTGGGCCCCAGATCCTCATCTCCGCGAACCAACCCATAAACAGATTGGTATACGAAGGAGAGAATCTGGAACCCATGGCAACCCCCTGCTTCTGCCTGTACCATTCGTCTTTAAACAAAAAGATGTTATTATCCAGAATCAGCTCAATCATTTCGATTAACATCTCTGTATGTTCCCATGCGCTTGCTGATCTTGTGTTTAGAATTTTTCTAATAGCGCACAGGCTTATTTCTCTCCTAATGCTCGTGTATAGGGCTGTCACGTCTAGGGTGACCAAGGTCATGCTATCCTCCCAAATAAGATCAGAGAGTATTCCCAGAACATGTTTCGTGTCCCGGATGTAAGATGTTAGATTGCCCACCATAGGTTTCAGAAATGTGTCAACATACTCTGATAATCTTTCGGTTGGCCCATCATTTCCTGAAATGATGGGTCTGCCTGGCGGAAAGGGAAGGTCTTTGTGTAATTTAGGAAGCGTGTAGATGCATGGGTTTCTAGGACGGTCAACTCTAAGGTAAGTAACTTCATCATCATCCAGTAACCCACATTCATGCCATCGTCTTAGATGTTTGTTTATGTGATCTATTAGAGTCCAGATGGGGTTGTTAGGAAGAGGTTCATAGCATTCCTGATCATTCAATTGTGATAAAATATCACGTTCATAATCTGTGTTCTGCATTATGACTATGTTCCCCCCCTTATCTGCTTCACGGATCATGATGTCTTGATCCTGCATAAGACATTTAAGTGCATCACGTTCTCTATATGTCAAATTGTCTTTCATTTTGATGGTCTGTTTCTTTCTATCCATGTGTTTGTCTAAATCAGATAATACCAATTTATGAAAGATGTCTATATTGTTGCCTGCCAAAAGAGTTGGTGTCCACTTGGATTTCTCCCTTAGGCTACTGGAAATGCTAGGGTTGCTGACCACATTCAAGTCCCGCATAATCATATCTGTAGTTATTATCTCATCCTCACAATCAGTAAGTGACAAAAGTAATCTCGTGTCCAAAATTTCTTGAATTGAAATTTCACTAGAGGCGAAAACCCCACGTTTTGGTTGCATATTTTTATTGCCACAATCCATTGTCAGAAAATGTTTCTTGATTTTCAGCCTCCTAACAAATTTAAACAAGTCTATTTTAAGTTCACACATATCACCAATACTGCTTGGACAGAAACTCATGCCCTTCGATAATAGAGATATGGTATCATCAGAGAAACATTTATTGGTCAGGTTCACTACATTAACTTCATTCATTTTTTCAGGTTCCACGACCTGGTTCTCATTCCGGGTCTCTCTTCTCCCTGTACCCCCTCTCTTTCCCCTTCTTGTCTTACTGCCTGTGTGGGGCGTCTGCTTTGCTCCCTGTTCCCTTTTTTTATCCTTTGACTTCTTGTAAAAAACGATTTTCAGTGTTCGTAGCATTATTAGAGCCCTCTCCTCTTTCTGTTTCAGTTTCACTAGTGTGGACGGTGTCCAGAGATGTAGAACTAGAACTAACTGACTGTCCTTCCTTTGTTCTAAGTAGACTATCTTTTGGCATTAAGTAATCATATTTTTTCGCAAAAGTGAAAATCCTGCCATTTTCATAGTCGTGCTCATCTCGCTTTAACTTTCTCGTCTTCCTTTGTTTAATATCTGCTAGATGGCATTGTAATACGTCATTCAAAATGGTGAAGTTCTTTTCAGTTGCCTCTGCTAAATTCATTTGTTTAATCTCAAGCTCCAACAAGTCTATTTCTTTCTGTAACTGTCTGACCTTTCTTTCACAATTTTCAATTAAAATCCCCATTAATCTATTGGAATTGTCTGTCAATTCTCTTTCCCATGCTAGTAACAGATCTGTTTCAAGGTCATCGTACGTAGGTATTATCTGAGACCTAAGACCCCTGGGGATTCTTTTTACTTTAATGTACTGTTTCAATGTTGCTGCGTCCCACCATTTAGACATCTCGCTCTTTCTGAGCCTTTCTAACTTAATAAATTTCTCTCTCAAACCTTCTTGTCTCAATTTTTGTCCTCCCTGTGCAAGCGAGGTCGTAGCATTGTTACTAGAAATATTATTGAAGAGGTCATCCGCCTCCTTATCTCTGTTCAGCCTCTCGTTCATGAAAGTAGTCATCGTGCCTCCTGGGCTGCCACCTATCTGATAGCTAATTCACGACGGTGCAGTGGTATGGTTATAGGTAAAATGGCGCTCCAAGAATGAGTAGCACTTACACTCTATTTAGATTTCTGAGAAATTTATATGGACGGTGCTGAAAGGTGAGAAGAACCACCAGTCTCTCCAAACACGTGGTCGAAACCAACATAAACATAAACACAATCCTCAGCACACGTCTTTTAAGTAATATGCAATTATCCAATTTGTTTTAGTCAAACATAAATGATACAGAGAAATTTTCGAGCTTGGTTTCTTTTCTTTATTCTCTTTGTTCTTGCATCAGCCAACACGTGTTTCGTCGCACAAAGGAATTTTGTCCCGCGACTTTCTCAAGGCTGTATATACAAAACAAACACAAGCCTTTTGTAAAATTACACAAAACAGGTGTATTTAATACACCCATCAAACCTCACCCGTGTGCATAGCGGTATTCTATATGAATTTCTGCGGCAAGCACAGGGATCTTTGCCCAAGAGACCGTGCTCATTCCAAAGCATGAGAAATAATAGATTGTTAAACGTAGGCCATCAGAATCTCGCCCCGTATATTAAGTGGTGATGGAGAAAACCAATAAAAGGTCCTGATTGTCGGTATCTATCTGCGTGCACCCGGTGTGTGTGCACTGATCAATACGTGTCAAGATTAAAAACACGATCACCTCCTCTGTCACACACACTTGAGGACCTAGTGCCAATTACTAGGTGACGGTGAGACGAGCAAAATCAGTGCAATAAGTGTGGTGGCTTTAAAATAAATCCCAAATCACTCCTCACAAGTAAAACATCAGAAATACCTTACAAAAGTCCAAAATGTTCCCTGAAAAATCCCAAAACTTATTTTAGTATGCACTATTAAGAGTAGACCGGTTCACTAGATATCCAGTACATTGAAGTATTAAGGCTACCTACTTTATCAGTGGTGATAATTCCATCCCACTGGAAAATTAAAATCTATGTTCCGATGTCCACGTCGCATTTAACCGTGGATCTTCGTCATGAGCCAAACCTAGAGCACTCAAGAAAGATAGGGATGTCTTAAACCTCATATGTAATCACGTATCGGCTAAGTAAAAGCAAACTTCCTGTATCTTGGCGCCATGTACAGCAGTATATCAAAGCACACAGCATAAATCAGCAGTATTCAGCACGCTATTTAAAGCTATCTGTGTTCGCGCTGGGTATTATTAAAAAATTTAATTTCAACGCTTATGATATTACGCTATGTAAACCTGTAACTAATAACATATAGCATGTCTCTACAGTAATCACCACGCTATTCCAAAATATCTATGTTCCGGCCGGGAATTCCCCCAAACGCCTCACTTAAGCTTAAAACTCTTAGTAAACTTAGCCAGGTGCTCCAGATTCTTCTAAATCTGCTGTGTCACATATTCTAATCAAAACTTCCACCATTACCTCATGTCACTATTTGAACGCTAGGCTACTACAATCCAGTGCCTCTGCTTACCTTAAGAAGGACGTGTAGGTCCCCACATCAGCGCCGTGTTCTCGAGTGCGAGAATGCCGGTCTCTATGATCCACCATTTTTAAAACCTTCCAACTCACACGTGACATAAACAGAGAAAAGGGACCAGATCCCCTTCTCAGCTTTGGGAGCCATCTTGTAACTTGCTCCTAATGTGCTAAAAACAGCCGGATTGCTATTTATAATCAACACTGGACTGACCATAAGTTGGATATCAAACATATTCTAAAACGCCGATTATATTTCCTAAAATTGCATGAAAGAAAAACCGTCCGCGTCCTTTCGTACTACTCCCTTCTTGTATATCGTTCATTACATTACTTTCTGGGTAAATGAACAACTTGATGTACATAATGTTGATTAATTTAGAAACTGATATAGAAACTGAACATTAATCCAGAGTTACATTACTTTCTTTGTAAATGAACAACTTGATGTACTCAATGTTGATTAATGTAGAAACTGTATGACCTTTCATTAACCACGGTTTTTCCTTTCTTTTGCCTTTTTAATATTTACTTTATGCAACAATTCTGTTAATAACTGTTCTTTGAGTGAATATGGATTTGTTTATCAATTTAGTATGCACCACTCTACTTATTATAACATACATGGGAATGGAGACCTCCAATATCTCAAACTCACACGAGAATGACTGTGGATACAATTGGATACATCTACATAAAGGATGTAATTGAGTAAGATAGTTCACTATCAAACAGACACAAAATTAACGCAAATGAACTGACTACAGAATATTTTTTACCTAACAGATGTGGGATCTGTTAGATATATCTATTTTGATACACTTGGGTGTTCACTGAACTAATAGGAAAACACGTGTATATGGAATAGATGGCTTAAAGATGGCGCCCGTTTTGAGAGGCAGGAACGATATACAAGAAGGGAGTAGTACGAAAGGACGCGGACGGTTTTTCTTTCATGTAATTTTAGGAAATATAATCGGCGTTTTAGAATATGTTTGATATCCAACTTATAGTCAGTCCAGTGTTGATTATAAATAGCAATCCGGCTGTTTTTAGCACATTAGGAGCACGTTACAAGATGGCTCCCAAAGCTGAGAAGGGGATCTGGTCCCTTTTCTCTGTTTATGTCACGTGTGAGTTGGAAGGTTTTAAAAATGGTGGATCATAGAGACCGGCATTCTCGCACTCGAGAACACGGCGCTGATGTGGGGACCTACACGTCCTTCTTAAGGTAAGCAGAGGCACTGGATTGTAGTAGCCTAGCGTTCAAATAGTGACATGAGGTAATGGTGGAAGTTTTGATTAGAATGTGTGACACAGCAGATTTAGAAGAATCTGGAGCACCTGGTTAAGTTTACTAAGAGTTTTAAGCTTAAGTGAGGCGTTTGGGGGAATTCTCGGCGGGAACATAGATATTTTGGAATAGCGTGGTGATTACTGTAGAGACATGCTATATGTTATTAGTTACAGGTTTACATAGTGTAATATCATAAGCGTTGAAATGTAATTTTTAATAATACCCAGCGCGAACACAGATAGCTTTAAATAGCGTGCTGAATACTGCTGATTTATGCTGTGTGCTTTTATATACTGCTGTTCACGGCGCCAAGATACAGGAAGTTTGCTTTTACTTAGCCGATACGTGATTACATATGAGGTTTAAGACATCCCTATCTTTCTTGAGTGCTCTAGGTTTGGCTCATGACGAAGATCCACGGTTAAATGCGACGTGGACATCGGAACATAGATTTTAATTTTCCAGTGGGATGGAATTATCACCACTGATAAAGTAGGTAGCCTTAATACTTCAATGTACTGGATATCTAGTGAACCGGTCTACTCTTAATAGTGCATACTAAAATAAGTTTTGGGTTTTTTCAGGGAACATTTTGGACTCTTGTAAGGTATTTCTGATGTTTTACTTGTGAGGAGTGATTTGGGATTTATTTTAAAGCCACCACACTTATTGCACTGATTTTGCTCGTCTCACCGTCACCTAGTAATTGCCACTAGGTCCTCAAGTGTGTGTGACACAGGAGGTGATCGTGTTTTTTAAATCTTGACACGTATTGATCAGTGCACACACACCGGGTGCACGCAGATAGATACCGACAATCAGGACCTTTTTATTGGTTTTCTCCATCACCACTTAATATACGGGGCGAGATTCTGATGGCCTACGTTTAACAATCTATTATTTCTCATGCTTTGGAATGAGCACGGTCTCTTGGGCAAAGATCCCTGTGCTTGCCACAGAAATTCGTATAGAATACAGCTATGCACACGGGTGAGGTTTGATGGGTGTATTAAATACACCTGTTTTGCGTAATTTTACAAAGGGCTTGTGTTTGTTTTGTATATACAGCCTTGAGAAAGTCGCGGGACAAAATTCCTTTGTGCGACAAAACACGTGTTGGCTGATGCAAGAACAAAGAGAATAAAGAAAAGAAACCAAGCTCGAAAATTTCTCTGTATCATTTATGCTTGACTAAAACAAATTGGATAATTGCATATTACTTAAAAGACGTGTGCTGAGGATTGTGTTTATGTTTATGTTGGTTTCGACCACGTGTTTGGGGAGACTGGTGGTTCTTCTTACCTTTCAGCACCGTCCATATAAATTTCTCAGTAATCTAAATAGAGTGTAAGTGCTACTCATTCTTGGAGCGCCATTTTACCTATAACCATACCACTGCACCGTCGTGAATTGACTCTGGATCATGGCCCTGATCCACAGACTGTCACAATGTACAATGCCATGCTGTCTGAATGTGAACCTGTACCATGCGGCTACTTACATGCGGACACATTGTAATACACCATCTCCCCTTTTCATTGCAGGGCCACCTCCAACACCTCCTGCAGAGCAGTCCCAGCCACTCTTCACTGTTGACGAGGAGGACAACACCAGCATCGACACCCAAACCATCCAAGACATCATTGACCTCATCTGCCACTCACCTCCAGGATCAGGGCAGCCCAGCCACATCGATGAGACCCCACCCACCACCCAAACCACCCAGCAGGAGGCACCCACAGCCCCGGCACTCTCCCAAGACCCCCAGGAACAACACATGGCCTTCCAACGCCGTGTGCTGGAGGGCCAGAGGGAGATGGCTGAGCAGGTGCGGGTGGGGTTCGAGCTCATGGCTACCAAACTGTCGCCATCCATGGGTGTCTACGTCCGCCCCATGGTCTCCAACCAGCCCTGACTGACATAGCTGGAGTCATGACGTGGAGAGAAGAACACCTGTCCGCTCAGAGTGGCTCCAGCGATGCCAGCCGTGAGCTGGCACACATGCGGAGGCTCATGGAGGACATGGTGCGGATGGAGGCGGAAAGGATGGCAGCCACCGCTGCACACCATCGAAATGTAGCAGGGATCTACCAGGCCCTGCAGTACTTCATCATGGCATTGCTGCCACAAGGCGTGTCGCTGATGAATGTGGCTGCCCCCACACCATCCACATCTCCGCCCCCTGGTGTGCCAGTGCCTCCCAGTGTGGCAGGCGTATCCACTCAGGCCCCTGATGTGTCACTGCCACACAGTGTGGCCAACAATCCTCCTCCGGCCCCTGATGTGTCAGTGGCACACAGTGCCGCAGCCGGTACTGCAACACCCACAGGTGGGGCAGAGCACACATCCGAGGACGTGGATGGGTTGGCTCTCAGAAGGAGCCACTAGCATACATTTCTGCCCCCTGGCCTGTTTCTGCTTGGTCCCGCACATGGCCTCATGACCTTCCACTGACCCCCGATACACTCCGATGCACTCACCTTGGACAGCGACATGGACTGCCACATCCTCTTCGACGACCAATGACACGGCGACCAGACTGCGGACTTTACCCTTCCTCTTCCGCAGTACATGTCATGTCATAATGCTGCTGCTGCCTAAAGACGCACAACAGACGGTAGTTACAGCATTGGTAATGTCGAGGTTAGACTATTGCAATAGTCTCTACCTCAAGTTACAAGAAGAAGCAATGAATAAACTACAAATGCTGCAAAATGCAGCAGCCAGACTCCTTACGGGCACTCCAAAATATGCATCGGTTAAAACAGAGATCAAAAAACTTCACTGGCTACCGATTAGGAAGCGCACCCAATTCAAGGCGCTATGTCTGGTCTTTAAGGCCCTCCAGGGAACAGGCCCAGACTTTTTAAAACAACACTTCCGTTGGTACTCACCTAAAAGAGCACTCCGGTCCTCAGATGCTAAATTGGTGATGTTACCCCGGATGAAAAAAGCTAGCTGGGGCGGTAGAAGCTTCATTGCCAATGCTGCTAAAGCATGGAATACCCTCCCAATACATCTGAGACGCATGACCAATCTGATGGCATTCAGGAAGGTTTTAAAAACATGGCTTTTCACAGACTAGCCCACGCAACATACTAATCTTATGATCCCTCTCGAGTTCTTCACCCCAGCGCCAGGACACCTCCGGGTAGCAGTTGCGCTCTACAAATGTAATTAACATTAACATTAACATCCCCGGATGGACTCTGGCTGGCCCTCCACGTGCCCATATTGTGTAGTGTGCTCGGCATTGCCCTGTACCGCTCCAGCTGCATAACTGCACTGGATGTGCAATAAACATCCAGTGACGCACTGCTGTGTCATGTCTTTCATCATTCATGTGTGGATGAATGTAGGGACAGTGACTTCCCTTGCGTCAATGATGTTCATCCTGTGGGATGCCAGTCAGAGGGTGCTACATTGCATTTTGTGTACCGGGTCCCGTGAACACTACAACAGGGACACACGCATCAGTCACTTCCTTGTCCGGACATGGACTGAACCAGGCAGGTACTATTCCTATTGGCCTAAGGGTCCGGAACATCCCTGGTCTTTTTATAGAAATTAGACAATTCCTGGAGAGGTGGGCCTTAATCTCAAACAGATGCTCCAGGGATTGGATGATGTTAATCATCGAGACCGCCAGGGAGGTAATAGCCATCCTTAACAAAGAGATTGAAGAACTCGAAGAAAAGCTGAAAAAAGATAACTCAGTTGAAATGGGTAAAAAGAAACTAGAAGAGATTAGTCAGGATTTAGATTCTTTTTCCGACTATCTCCTTAAAAGAAAGACGGAAAAGCTTAGAAAGGATATCAGGCTTTTTACTCAAGAACGCGCCTATCCGTACCTGACAGCTAACTTCTATACTACTCCTGAAGACAACGGCCCCTATAACAGCACCCCTCGATGGGGAAATAGGCGGGTCTCTACATTCTCTGATACCACAGACTCAGATGGAGAAGATCCCACGAATTATAACTCCAACCATAACTCGAATTACCAGCCGAGACAGGAACCAATGATGAGACCAGCAATGCCTAATCGTTTTTTAGGCAACCGCAGGGGGAACTTCCGTCCCAGGACCAGGACTCCTCAATCGAGGAATTTCCATCAGGGTCAGGGCCAGCCTCAAATGTATATACAGACACGGCACAACCAGTACTGGAAAACATAAGAAACATTCCTGTATTCAATTTATCCACTTCGGATATTGATCCAAATGCTGTGACTCTTCTATCCAGGGGCCTTTCCTTTGTCCCTACAATAAATTTCAATAAATTTGAATTCATGAGAGATCTTCACCTTTTCTTTCGAAAGATCAGGTTGAAGAAATATTTTCTCACCAGACCTTATCCTGAGATCTCTGATAACATTTCTGGATTGAAACCCCTTCGGAATTTACGCCCACCCTCGACTCTATTGGACCAGAGGTGGCCATCTTCGAGAAAGCTGTTACTTCTAAAATTGAAAAAATCATTAAATATGTTCCTAAACCTCCATACAATCTTCTTAGAGCAGAAAATACTGCTTTGGTGTCTTTGAAAGAAAATAAACAACTAACGATTAAACCCTGTGACAAGGGAGGAGGGATTGTCATTTTTGACACCCCCTCGTACATGAAGAAAATGGATATGCTCCTTTCGTCAACTAGACACTACAAACGGATTGTCAGGAATCCAGAACCAGCTTTGAAGCAGCGGATTCTCTCCTTGGTTAGGACCGCAGTAGACAATGGATATATATGTACTAGGGAAGCGGAATATCTGACTCCCATACATACATGCACGCCTATTATTTACGGGGTTCCTAAAACCCACAAAGATGTGCATGACCCTCCCTTAAGACCAATTGTATCCACCATTGGATCTGCCACTGAGCCCCTCTCTAAATATATTGACCGATTTTTTAAACCTCTTGTCAGCAAGCTGAAATCTTTTGTTAAAGACACAGGCCATTTCATCTCAAAGATTGAGAAGATGCAATACTACTGTGATAGGGAACTCCTGGTCACCTTGGACCTGGAGTCTCTTTATACTAACATTCCCCAGACAGGAGCTATGTTGGTGATCCAAGAGATTCTATCTAATGAACCGGGAATTACTAATGCTCCGTTCATTATTCAATGTCTCAATGTGATCCTATGTGAGAATTACTTTGAATTTAATAACAGCTATTTTCATCAAATTCAGGGAGTAAGCATGGGGGCGTCTTGCGCTCCTAGTATAGCTTGCCTATATATGGGATACTTTGAACAGATCAACATATACAATGATATGGCCCCGTTCTACGAGAATGTTCGAGCTTGGTCTCGATTTATTGATGCTATCTTTTTCATCTGGGAGGGGAACCAGACATCCCTAGATGAATTTATCCAATGGATTAATGCTGCAGACACAAACCTGAAATTTTCAGCACACTCCAGTAATTGCAAACTGGAATTTTTGGATGTATGGATTGAGCACAACCAGAATGAACTTTTTGTCTCTCTATACACCAAATCAACCGCCAGAAATACTTTGTTGCAGTATGAAAGTTACCACCCCCGCTGTCAGAAGGACAGTATCCCTTTTAGTCAGTTTCTCCGCTTGCGGAGAAACTGTTCAGACATCCGGGATTTCCTTAAACAGGCGGACATCCTAAAGGAAAGACTGGCTGATCGGGGCTATCCCCGTAAATTGATCAAAGATTCTTTTAAAAGGGCCCGGTACTTTAATCGAGATACCATGTTTCAAACCAATGAGACTAGACATATGGAGAAGTTGGTGTGTGTCACCAAACACTCCAATATCAACCATAAAATCAGACAAACTATTAATTCTCTTTGGTATTTACTAAATATGAATGAGTGTGACAACAAACTCCCCAAACCTCTCTTTGCGTTTAAGAGAAATAAAAATCTCAAGAACCATCTCGTGAAAGGTAAAATTCCGGAATTGCCCGCACTTTGTCAAAAATCCATCATAGGCCTTGAACCTGTAAAAGGGAATCATCGCTGTGGCTCTTGCCAGGCTTGCCCTAATGCCATCGTGGGCCATACTATCAAAATCAAAGAGCGATTGATAACCCTACAAGGAATGACTAATTGCCGCTCCTCCAATATTATTTATATTATCACATGTCCATGTGATTTTATATATATTTGAGAAACAGGACGGGAATGTAGGATAAGAATTGGGGAGCATAAATCCAATATTCGAACGAAGAAGGTTGCGGCCCCTTTAGTTAACCATTGGCTTGAGAAAAATCACACTGAAAATGACCTTAAGTGGTCAATCCTAGAGAAAATTCTAGTCATTCCTGGTACGGATCCAACTGCGATCAGGAAGAAAAGAGAGGTATTCTGGATTTATTTTCTAAACTCTGTTAGTAAAGGTTTAAATGAACACTGTCCTTGGGAAAATGCTATCATTTAAGTGTTATTGTTGGCCTATATGCATTTTGGATCTTGAGTGTTTTAGTTTTTTATCTAGAACATTTCTGATCTTTTGATTATTTATGTTTTATTATTCATTTATCGCTAGTATACGTATTATTTTTCTTATCTTTATACATTCTTTGCTAGTATACTTATTATTTTTTCTATCTTTATTATTTGCACGGTCTTTCAGTGTTATAATTTTTTTCATCCATTTTCCCAGGAATTGACAGGACGATTTTTCCCGTTCTTGAACTCTACTCCTTAGCGATGATTGCGTAGCGTCGTGGTTTGATTTGATTTTATCTTATTTAATTCTACTATCTGGTTGATTCCCTTGAGAAAAGATCTTTGGATTGGTATTTCATGTATGAACTTTACGATTCTTCAAAGATGGCCCCTGTGCCTCATTGAGAAATGTAGCTGAACTCTGTCCGCTTTCTATCTCTATGTTATTGTTTATCCTCCGTTGGCGTATGATTGACACCGGGAGGTATTTAAACTGCGCCGTTTCCCTCCATTTGCCTTGGCTGTAGGGATTCTGCCCAGCTGACAACTCGAGGAACCCCGTTTAAGAATATTATCATTCCGTTTTTTTGGTAAGCGCACATCTCTTTGCTGCGGTATTCTATCTTTCTATAGCTGAGTTTTTGTAGTGTTCGAAGCCACCGCGCTCTTTGTACTAACCGTCCTTGCCGTTAAGGTAGAAATGGCCTTGTACATCTTGGCTCTTCGTGAATTCTTAGGGCTTTCCACCATAGCCTGGGTATAGGTAGGGTCTCTCTGTTATTCCCCCCCGGGATTATACTTTTGCGCCATATCTCCTTCGTGCACGAAGAGATTAATTGATGTATTGTTTAGGTTCAGGTTTTTTTCATTACTTATTCCCTGTATAAACCTGAAATCGCCACAAAATATCTTTTTTTGGCCTGCTATATCTATCGATTCAATAAAATGCGCGCTAAAAACTGTGAGTGTTCTATACGCGTTGATTTGTATAGACAGGTTAACTGTTTTTTATTGTTTTCTGAAACTGAATATCTCCTCTCCCCTGTTTCCTTTCTTTTTTCAGTCGGAAGCGTATCAAGCCCCTAATTGATGTTTTACGATTGGCCCTTTGAACAGACATTATCGATTCCCTCATGTGGGGTTACTAGCAGGTCTAATGGCCTTTTGGATTAATTCCATGAGAGATTTATGAAACATCTTGGATCCTTGGTATGCATTTTCTTGCGCATGATTTTTCATGTTTTTTACGATATACTTGATTAATTGCTATATACTTATACCCGGGTTTCCATTTCAGATATTGTTGTCCTTGGAGGTCAGGTCTTATCAATGACCTTATAAAAAGAACCCTAGTGAATCATTTTATTGTCTAAGGTATCCTTGGTTTGATGTTTATTATTTTGAGCACTTTATATGTGAGATCTTCCTTCATGCACTTTTATTTAATCTAACTTCTTTTTCACGTTCGGTGTGACCTGTTATTTTGCATAATCTCTTTATTGCGCATAATGGTGTGAATCACATGTGTTTCTTCACGTTTCTCTATTGGCGTGCTAAAACTTGTTTCTTGGTACACACTATTCCGTTTTTAAACTTTTGTACTTTTTAAATAATGAATCCTGAATTGAGTCTCACCTTTGGGCAGATTTGTGCTATACGAATGGTTTTATAGATCTTGACATAAAGAAATATGTACAGTTTATCCATTGAAGCATATAAATGTACAAATTGCTTATACATCTTTTTGTGATTCTAGGTGTGGTTGTGTGTCCCACACTATTTATCCATTTTCGCCCTGATGAAGGTGTAGCCCCGTTGAGGGCTTTACACCGAAACGCGCGTTGGCGCTTAAGTCTACTCGTGCCTCTGGACCTTTTCCATCTATTACCAGAAGGATACACGAGAATGCTCCATCTTAACATCAACTGGATCTATGCCATCTGGAGCGATTTATAATGTTTTAGATATGTGGTTTTGTTGAGGAATGAATGGGTATGATACTATGAATGAATGCTAGTATGATTGATGTCTATGAGTCTTTGGTGTGGGACATATATATATATCTATAGATGACTTTGTTTGTTTTATTTATGTACATGTTTGTGTAAATTGATATTATGTTTGGTATTATGCAAATAAATGAAAAACAATATGGTTAATCCAATAACTTAATTAAAGAAAATTTTTCATTTTTTCGAATGTCTGAAATTTTGTGGTTGTCAGCCTTAGGTGTTGGAATGTAATCCTAGGACCCTTTGTTTGGGCCTCTTTATATCCTTATACTTGGGCGGGTGATCGTTTTGTAGTGAGGTTTAGCTTGAATTTTCCCCTGCCTCACCTGCCATTTATTTATACGCAGGGGTCCCCCTTTGTATTGGTTATGGACTGAACCACGCCCAGAGCCTACGAGTCATTGTTGCAAGCCCTGCGCTGGTCCGGCGTACGGCAGGCCAGACCACTCCGCTAACGCTCCGAGGGGGGACCCTCATTGCTACCCATCGCAGGCGTACTCGCTGGTGGTGTGCATGTCACTGGTCTAGTTGTCAGCATGTCACAGCCACTCCCTGAGGGCAGGTTTGCACGCACACCACACCCATCCGGCACAGGCATCACAGGCCATGTGACTCCGCCAACATAAGGGGCCGACGATGTCACATTCCCCTCTGCCGGTGGTGACTGGATGACGGACGCTCCACGGTTCTCAATCATTAAGGGCCCATGAGTTTTTGCGCACAGGGTTAGTGGCACATGAGGCCTTGTGGACGTCACGGGCCTACCACCACGTGGCGCAGACTGGGGTTGCACAGGGTTAGTGGCACACGAGGCATTGTGGACGGCACGGGCCTACCACCACGTGGTGCAGACTGGGGTTGCACAGGGTTAGTGGCACACGGGGCCTTGCGGACGGCCCAGGCACCCCGCCACGGGACGGTGACTTTGGGTGCACTGAGTCAGTGGCACCTTCAGCTGCTGAGCGGGTGTGCAGCCTGCGATGATGCCCCGTCCCGGCGGTCCGGACAGCTCAGGTTTTGTGTGCCCTGCTGGCCCGCAGTGTAGGCCAGAGCCAGCGGGCAGTGCGGGCCTACCGCCACGTGGCGTCGCTTCCGGGATCCCAGAGTTGGTGGCACCCATTGGGCTGAGCAAGTGTGCAGCCTGCGATGGTGCCGGGTGCACTGGTATGTCCTATGCCATGGAGTAATCAAGACCCAGCACCAAACGTGAGACCTGGTGGCCTGCGGAGCGGGGCTGCATGATGTGGAGGGTGCCATGTCCGCGGGCCCCGGGCTTGTGGCTTCCAGCGGCATGTGGTGGGACCTCCTGTCTACGCGCCGGTGGCGGAAGGTGAGCATTGAGGCCTGGGTGTGCATGGGCGGGCATGCTCCGATGGGCGGCGGGAGGGGTTGGGGTGCCTCTGCCTTGGTGTGCATGGGCGGGCAGGCGATGTTGTCTTGTGCAAGTGTGTGTGTGTACTGTGCCAGTCATGTATCTGGACTCTGTTTCAGCTGACGGCTCTGACTCAGATGTGTGACCTGGTGTCCTGCTATACATACCGGCACGTGGTTGGAGACACACTGGTGGCAGCAGGTGAGCAGTGTGGCCTTGGTGCGCAGGGGCGGCACTCTCTCTCTCTCCCTCTCTTCCTCTCTCTCTCCTCTTCTCTCTTTCTCTCTCTCTCTCCCTCTCTCTCTCCCTCCCTCTCTTCCTCTCTCTCTCCTTCGCTCTCTCTCTGTCCTCTGATGTGCGCAGGACACACCTTCTCATCATGTTTTTTGTCTTACAAGCTGTGACCTACGTATTGTCCCGAGGGGAGTGGCCATGTGTCTTCATTTCATTTCGGTGTTCATTTTAATAAAGTTTCATTTGTTGCTTCGTAAGTGAATGTGTGCTGCTCATTTCTGTGACGACACATGCATGTCACCAGTTGTGATTGTGCGACATCAAGCGGAATATTTTGTACATGTTTAGGTGTGGCTAATGTGGCATGTCTTTGGTCGGGGGGTGCCAGGGAGGGGTGGTCCTGGGGGTGGTGGTTGTGGGTGTTGTGGCCCTCTTGGGTGTCCTGGCCGCATGATGGGTGGCTCCATGGCATCTGTTGCCCTTCCGATGTAGCCCTGGGCTGTGCTCCCTTTTGGTTTGCAGGCTGCCGTCCGACTTTACACCAGGTCAGAGCAGGTGTAGATTTCCTGGTGCTAACACGCCTTATCGCCTGTTTTGTGTTTTTATCGCCGATGTGGCTGGTCGTTGAGAATGTTGAGGTGTGATGTTGTTGTGCCTTTTGGCACGGGAACGCCCACTCTGCATCTCATTAGCGATAGTTGCGCGGGTCCTCTGTGGCGATGTTTTTTGCGGCTGCTATTACGGGTAAACTGGTGCTGTGGGCTGTTTACACCAGCTTGTGAATGGGGAGGTATATTTATCACGACTTTGGCTGAGATAAAGTGCCGTTAATTCGGCGATAGCTCCTTGTGAATATGCCCCTAGGTGTTTTGCTGGCACTTCATCTTGGTGCTTGCATCACCTTTGGTTTTTTGGACATCTCAGTCAAATTTATATTTAGACGCAGTGCACTTCTATGGATGTTCCGCCTCTTTATTTACGACATCTGTGAGACTCTGGAGGCCAGAATTGTTTGTGATTTAAGTTTTACACTTTTTTTTTTTTTAATAGTATGAACATGTTTTACTGGTATTGTGCCCCGGTGTGTTCACATAGTAGTACTTCTCGGGTGCGAGATCGCTCACCGGCGAGAGTTACTAGTTTTAAAAATATTACTAGATGTATTCGTGTAGTGTTTGCATGTTTTAAAATGTGTGTTTCGTTATGCCACAGGTTACACTTCATTACACATAGGAGGTTCTTGAGTTCTGGTCGGTGGTTGTCACATTGGAATTTACATGAAGTATGGTTACACGGTACTCCCTTACGCTTGGGTGGTTCTTGTCTTGGTGGGTGGTTCCTCACTTCTCTGTGGTTTGTACATTACGTTTCTTTTGGTGTCGTGTGTATGTGTGTAAGTCGCCTTGCGCTGCACGTCTTGTCAGTTTGTGTGTAAGTCGCCCCGCGCTTCACATGTTTCTGTCTTGTGTGTAAGTCGCCCTGCGCCTCACGTGTTTTTGTCTTGTGTGTAAATCGCCCCGCGCATCACTGGTTAGTGTCGTGTGTGTAAGTCGCCCTGCGCCTCATGTGTTATTCTGTGTAAGTCGCCCTGCGCTTCATGTGTTGTTGTTCTATGTAAGTTGCCCTGCGCTTCAGGTGTTGTGGTGTGTAAGTCGCCCCTCGCCTCACCGTGTGTTACACTCTGTGTAGTTCACCCTGTGTTACACGTGTGTTTCGTCTCGCCCTACTGTGGGTTGGTCTTATGGGTTTTGCCCCTACGTTGTTGACGTCACCCTTCCTGCCTTTTGGTCTTGGGTGTTTGTCCTGGGGTGTGGTCCACCCTTCACTACATTTTGAATTTGTTTTTTGGGAAGGATGGGGATATTGCTTGCTATTGATTTATTCTTGCTTGACAATATTTTTCCTTTTCCTTCAGGTTACGCAGTGTTCCTACTCTTGTGAAGTTCTATTTAGTTTTGCTTCCCTGAGTTTGAACCTTTTCTCTGTATGTATATTTTCTTGTCTTGTTTATAGTTAGTCTCATGTTTTCCCATACTTTCATTTTTCATTTAAAAGGAAGGGGATAGTGTTATATCCTCATATTGTTTATGCATGTTACCCAGCATACCTTTCTCCTAGCTGCTCAGCCAGAGTGAGAGATGGTAACGGAATGTTGGTGTGACTGTGATGAATGGAACGCTTGGGTGCCTGTGTGGATGAGTGGTGACAGTTGGAGATGGGCTGAGCAGCAGGGAGGCTGCTCCTGGTGGGGCTGGTAACAGGGCTGATGTAGAGCTGAAATAGAGCTGAAATGGACTGATGTACTTATTGCCAGGAACCAATAAAGAACTCTTCGAATTCTACATGGCTACATGTGTCATCTGGTGTAGGGCACAACACAATGCCATACCAAACTGCATTGCCCATTGTCACTTACTATCTATCAGTCAGAATAGATACTTGTAGATTACTGATTTGGCTCATCAGGCCACCCAAAATTAATGAGAAGGGAGTTCTATTTAAATTAAGTGTCTATATGTACACCAGGATGAGAATGACCTTTTGCAGAACAGTGCTAATCTTTTAATTTCAGTTGCATATTTTAGAATTTATTTTAATATGGCTGTGCCGTTCCATCGTGTCATGTCACATCACATCATGATGCTTGGATGAGATATCACACACCTGTCCACTCGGGGTTCAGCTGCTGCTGCAACCAATACAACAATGTGGGTCCGAATAATGCACAAGTTTGGCATTTTTCGCTTCATCAATTCTTCGGTGTCCTGCATCAGGGATCAGGCATCTTTGTCTCTGTAGCTCGGTTTAGGGGCAGACCCATTAGAGTCATTATTGTTGTACAGGTATGATGTTCTATCCCTCCTGGGATATTGATGATGCCCCTACTTCTCCCAATGCAATTTTTCTCTCGATGCACTCCTTTTGAGCCTGTAGTGAGCCACCCAGCCCCTTGGTATAGAAGGCATCATGTAACACGCACCCTGCTGCAAGCGTAGCCAAACGTATAAATAAACAGACGTGAGACTGATATTGGCTTAGCCCAGATGATAACTACAGAGAGTGTGTGTGATTCCTGATGCACCCCAGCACATGCATTCATTGCCAGAAGTACTCCCTAGCATTGGCAATGAGGGTCCAGGGCCTGCTCTTGTGCCAATGCCAGCTGACCTTCCATCGGATACATTTGCTGATGCTAATGGGCATGTCCTGACTCGCATAGGTCAACTGCCTCCACTTCCCGGCACCAGTGCTGACTCTCCTTATCCATGGTGTGCATGAGTGATACACTGTGGGTCATGGGGCTTAGACTCGGTGGGAGGGGGGGGTGTTTGGGGTGTTACACACCTCTCATAAATGTATTCTGTAGTAAATAGTTGGGTACAGGTGCTTTCTGTTGGGTATGGTGAGGTGTCTGTCGGATTTCATCTAGGATTTTTACATGCACACACAGACTAAAATACACACACATGCATAACCTACCTCTAACCTCTCTGTTTTGAATGTCTTAAAAAATGTTGGCTATTTTACAAAATATTTTGTTTTTAATACTGCTATTAATACGCACTGCTCTCCCTTTCCACTGCCCCTTAAGCCCCCTTCATGTCCCCCTTCATGCTTATCAGATAATGAATTTTACCATGATATGGCAGCGTGATTGGTGGGAAATCTGAAGCTCACACACCCCCAATCTTACGGACCAAGCTATGCCCTTGTGTGAGCCTACCTGCACAACTTGATGAAGTGCACAATTCCTACCTCCTGCTGGGTCGACGGAGGGCGCTCCATCTCACTCTTTCAATACACAGTGAGTCCGTCTGCCCTTCAGGTTCAATCACTGCAGCACAATCTGGCAGGAATGGGGGCAACTGCACCCTCCTCAACGATTTCTGGACTCTCTCTGACAAGATCCTTTTGGCCCATAGTGGCCCCCTCTTCCACACGCTATAGGAATAGAGGCCCACCCCCAGGCTTTCAGGATGAGACCAGGCCTGCCTCAAAGACCGACACCTACAGCAGCCATAGCTCTTGACATGAACAGCAAGCAATAAAAAACACATGCATGTGTTGAATTCTCACAGAGCACCTGGACAATAGTGTCTTCCGATGACCCGAGCTATGAACATGGAGGTTGGCAGATGATCAAGTACAGGCCAATGCACATGCATTCAATCTGCAGGGAGCTATAGCAGGTAGACCACCAACAGATGTACAAGGGCGAGCATGCTGTCGGTGCCTTCCTTCACTGGAGTCCTTAATCCATTAAGCGAGCTCCCAGACCCTGTTACAGTGGCTCCCTGATGGAAAATATGGCCCAACAGACTGAGCAATTACTTTCAAGGCACACATGAACCAAATACCACAGGGAAGAGGGCTTTACTGCTATATTTTGCAGGGTAAAAGGTCTCCCCAACAATGGAGGTGATGACGACTATGAACAGTGGTTACAGTTCTCCATTCACACTTTGAGCAACAAATAAATGCAGACTGTGAACAGTTCAAACTACAACAAGCAAGGCAGAGAAAGGGAGAAACAATTGACTATTTTTCCGTTAATCTGCGCAAGAAGGCCTGACATGCTAACATGCACCAATAACGACCCAAAGAATGAAGCCCAGGCGCAACAAATACCGGGGTGCGGATCATCTGTGCTGTGATGGCTCTTCTGCGGGAACCCGGCATGAAGCTTGAGGACATGCTGGTACTTGCTCTCCAACACAAGTTGTCAAACAGCAGAGCTAAGCAAATGGAAGTGGCTCTCTCGACAGTGCCCTTGAAAGGAGACCCAGATCTATCACTGAAAATCAAGGAGGAAGTTGTGGCTGTAGCTTAGAAGAAAGGACCCTCCAATGATGCCCATGTAGTATGGGTCAAAGAATAACTACACAGACTGCGGAGTAGGGCCAACCAATTATCGAGGTGCCTAGCACAGGAGAAAACCTGCTCCAAATTCAACGAACTATACCATTTAGCGTGAGTGTGCAGAGGAGGGTGACAAAACTGAAGAGACACCAGGCAAAACACTGCCCTTTATTCAGTATACATCTTCTAGAATAATGTCCGTCACCAAACAAGACCCTACCCTGTTAACACTGCTCAATATGGATCATAAGAACAAGAGGAGGAAAACGTTTCCTAATTTCCTATACAGGAAAAGGGGTGATCAAGAAGGCCCCATTCCGTGTGTGAAATAGAACTGTGAGGCATATGTATCAAAGCTTTAATAGACACGGAGGCATCCATGAACTTTATGGACCAAGAGCAATTCCAAGCCATGAAACACTGCCCAATACTATGCCCCAACAAAACCAAAATCATATGAACACATCGTGCCACTGCCTATATCAGGGACCTTTGAGGTACAGGTGTGCCACAAAGCGGAAGAATTGGTGGTGAAGTTCAATGCACCACTAAGAGGAGTGATACCCTGATGAGCCTCCACATTGCAGAAGACCTCAGATTGGTTTTCTTTGCGTGACAAATCAATGACTTTCAGAGCAAACACATCCTTAGAGACTTCGAACATCTGTTTCATGGGGTGGGGTCTCAAGCTACATAATGACATCAACCTGATTGCCCTGCGGCCCCAGCAAGTGCCATTTCACCTGCACCATCAAGGGGAACAGGAGCTGCAGCAACTAAAAGCTATGATCATGATTAGGATTAAGAAGAGGCCAACCCTGTGGATGTCTCCAATGTCTTAGTATGTCTGTGTATAGACATTAGACTGCCGGATCATGCTATTAAACGTGAGTGGCACATCACGCCGACTATGGACGGCATAATCATGGTTTTCCAAAGTTGATCTTAATGCAGGATGCCATCAACTAATCGCAAGTTGATATATGACTACCTTCTCGATTCAACTAGGGCTACAAAGATATGAAGCTGAATTTCGGCATTGCATTTGCAGCAAAGGTTTTACAGAATGCAGTGGGAGAGAACCTGTCAGGATTGCAGAGCATACTCAATGTAAGTGATGATATCCTGATTTGCTCTAAAACGATTGACATATGAGAGCAACCTTGAAATGACTAACCAGTGCCTCACGGAACACAGAGAAAAGGCTTCAAAGATCACGTTGAGTTTTTCAGCTATGTCTTCTTGAACGATGGAGTGAAAATCATCAGAAGATATCAAGAATGCCCTGGCCCCCTCCTCCACCTCCAAAGTTATACCTTTCCTGTGCATGGCAAACTACTGCAGTCAGTTTATTCCACACCTAGCTACCCTGACAGAACCTTTACAAGCCCCTACAAAGGCACAATTGAGGTAGGAGTGGGTGAACACCTATAAACACGCCTTCTGTAAAATTAAAGATGAGCTGCTTCATGACACAACCATGGTAAATTTCAACCCCCAAAACAATAACAAACCAATAGTAGACACCAGCTCTGTTGGACTCGGGGCAGTCCTAGTGTAAGAACAAGGAAGATACAAATAAGCTCCTGTAAATTTTGTGTTAACAAATGTGGAAACTCAATATGTTCAAATCAAAAGCGATGCACTCACCATCAAATGGGAGAGTTCCCATTTTCTCTCCTTGTATGGCAGGAGCTTCAGTGTCGGGACAAACCACAAACTATTGGTCCACCTTTTTCAAGGAACATCACTGCATCCCTTGTTGAGGATTGAAAAGTGTCAGGTGCAAATGAAGCAATACAATCTGGATGTGATGTGCCATTGGGAAAGCTGAAACTTTTAGATGAAAATAGCCTTACATTAATGGAAAATGTGACCTGACATTAATTTAGAAAAGGCATAACAAAGTGTACTATGGAAAATTTGCCTTTCTTAAATGTGCTAATAATTACCATGCAGCATAATGATTTGCAGAAAACTCTAATTTCTACCGACCTTTCACAACTAGGCTTTATTATCTTTCATATTTTCTTACCTTCCACTTTAAATACAATGAACGCTTTTTGGAAATGCAAATTTAGTGCTAGTATTTGACTGCAGAACTCATCATTGCTCTGAAATGTATTGTATTAAAAACAAATTATTTCTTTCTTACTCACACCATATGATTTCATCGTTTTAGACAAATGCATTTGCTATGTGCTCATAGTTCTCATGATTTAGCAAGGCTAATGCAGATAGAAATGCTTGATTTAATAGGTTAGTCAGTTGAAAACACAAAGGAACACTGAACAACTAACAAAGTAGATTTGCAAAGGTTCTTGTGAGAAACCTCTCTATTATAGCAACTGTATAAAATGTTGGCAAACTACAGATAACACCATGTCGACTCAAGCGTTTACCATGGGAATCAAGAGGAGAGATGACAGACCATCGGAAGATCCTTCACCATTGGCTGTAGATGACTTAACCCCCGAAGTTTGAAACATATGTTTTCACGTTGCTATATAGTACGTGTTCCTAGCTAGAGAGTTAAGGCATTCTATGCACCTTTCCCCGCCATACCCCGTAGCACTTGACTGTGCTAATCTTGCCAGAATTGCTGCATGCTACTGCTAACTGTGATTTAATTTTTCTTTCCTAGCCTTTGTAGGAGAATCTCTTATATTCTGCGTTGATTATAGTTACTGCTGTGATCATTTTCTTACACCCGATTTAACAGTTGCTACTGGGACTGATGGGGGAACTCGGCTGAGTTTCCAACAATGCTTTTTATGGAGAGTTCAATCCTTTATAGCTTTTAACTTGTGGCTCCAAGAAATCTTGCTCTTTTCCAAATGGAACTCTTTGTGGTTTCTTCATAGGATAGGTTAGGTCCTTTAGATTAAGATAGGGACTCCTTCCTTTATGGAGCATGCTGTTATTTTTCATGGTGACTCTAACCAAATTTCTCTTGATATTTCTGTAAACAGATTTATCTGACTAACTGAATAAAAGAAACGAAAACTATCACTAATCTTTAAATGAGAAATAAAGCTTTTAAAACTTTACCAAACCTCTCATCATTGACTGAACTCTAAAATATTGTAAGTTGATGAAATTTGATTTGTGCTCCCTTCTTACATGGTGGCAAAGATCTGTCGACCGAGAGATGGGTTTGGCGCAGAGTTGGAGATCTCTGTCATATGTCAAGGGTTAAAAAAAAAAATTAATAATTTTCCACGCTCTCAGATTTGGTAGCAGAGGAAATGGTTCACACCATGAATGGAGCTTTAAAAATAGTACCCAAACTTTATTAAAAATCCCCGATTCCTGAAACAAATGTGCAGAACTTGAAAATTCGACAAGGTGGTATTCGAAAGTGGTTGCGGTTTTAAAGGTGTGAGTATTAATAGGGCAAATGTGCTGTGGCTGTGATTGTGTTTTTCCTTTTGATTAATGTTTTGGGTTGAGTGAATGAGTGAAAGGAAGTATCGGTAAGTTTTTGAAGAAAGGTGAATGAAGATTTTAGGCTTGTCATAATGGAAAGATCTTCGGATACTTTTAAAAATTAATTGAAGTCTTATTTGCAGGATTTAAGATGTGGTGTGTGAGGTACCTCACCTATACCATTGGCATAGGGAATTGGAGTTTTGTTGTGATTAATTAATATTGATCAGTGTTAGTGGAATCTAATTGCGCAATGGAGGAAACAACATTGGTTTGGGTGATTTCCCTCTGGTAGAGATTTCACTTGCGGTTGTGAAAAATACTCTTGAATGATTGTAATACAATTGTAATAAAAATGTTTCTTTTAGTAGAGCAAACAAGAAGATGTTTTGAAGTTATTTGTTGAAGTTGTGTTAATATGAAGAGAATTATAAAGGAGGTTGAACTGCTGTAAGGAGTGAGGTTGTATGTCATAGTGTTTTGCGCTGAGATTGGTCGGTTGGTGTGCTTTTGCTTTGGGATTGGTTGGTGACCTTGCAGTGCCTCGCTGGGATTGGGTCTTCAAGAAGTGAATACTGCATTTGGATTGAACACTGAGACTTATGTAAGTAATAGCTGAAATGAAATTGGCTTATTGAGATGATGACGCATACGAAATAAAATCAAAACATTCTAAATTAAATGTGTTCGTTCCTATAGATTTGTCATTAAAAATGTTTTAATGATTTTAAGAATTTGGTGAGAGGTGATGTTACTATTCCAGTACGCAAAGATGAAGAGGCGCCTCCTGAGGGTACGCCTGCATACATTATGACCACTGAACATGGTTTGAGCACCTGTCTTTGGCTTCGTCAATGAAGTAGGATTACTGAAAAATACGGTGCCTTTTGTTTTCCACGACATGGGATATTTAACACTAGAATTCATAACCATTTGGAGGCAAAATTGCATGAAATGAAACCACCACCTAGACCCATTCAATACAAAGGCCCTGATTACAATGCCGGTCGGACGAGTGTCCGACCGGCACCGTGTCGGAATGGAAACCAACTGACTAGTAGTCGGCGGTTCCATCCGACAAATTAGGATGCAACTGCCCACGAGGTGGTCGGAAACATCAATTTTTCCATTGTGGCTTGTGCAGCGGCCAGAAAAGGGCCGCAGCACAAGCCGCATTGGGAAAATGGATGTCTACAAAATTCTATGCACCGTCTGCCAGGCACCATGAGGTGCCTGGCACAAGGGGTATGGATGTTTGGGGGGCACCATAGATGCCCCCCAAGCCTCATAGCGGAGGCCGCGCAAGGACGGGGGCCCTGCTAGGGGCCCCGAAAGTCGGTTTCCAACCGCCCCATTGTAGGGGATTACATTCCGACTGATGGTCGGACGGGCTCCTTGAGCCTGTCGGAATCGTCGGTCGGTCCCTCTGCATGCTGCCTCTGATTGCTGCCATCATAATGCGCCGGTCGGACCGCAGCACTAGATATCTCTGGAACCGCAACCGACAGGCTGTCAGTTGCGGTCCGACCGACATCATAATGAGGGCCAAAGCATTAAATGCTTTGGACAAGGTTGCGAGGGAAAAAGAAAGGGAAAAGTACCAGAGAAGAACTAATAGAGCAGTGAAGAATCATGCAAATGCTCAGTGGGACAAGGAACAGTGTAGATGGAGAAAGCGATTATAGAAGGAACCAGACTGTACCCAATGATCACATCAGAAGCTGCTAAGAAAAAAAAAGATAAGGATTCCACTAAGAAAGATGGGGATGAGTCAAATACCAATTCAGGTGATGAAATTTTAGAACAGATGTTAACTTCCAGACCTCCACCACATGCTGGTCTAGCTGATTAGGGAGGATTAGGTGCTAGTACAAGCCCAAAAGTGACTACTGCCCCTGTGGATCCAGGTGTTACACAGGTTGAAAGACCCTTACAAATATTGTAGCACGACTACAAGCTGTAGTTCCTGCTGTGACAAATACGTCTGCACCGCCTAGCTCAGCCCTGGTACCTATTGTCAATGCACAGATTGCTTCCCGAGTTGTTGCAATTTGCTCCTCAACCATCAGAGATGAGACCAGAGACTCAACTTGCATCCACATCTGGATTTTTCCCAACTTCCGAAATTCACAGATAGTTTTGTGGAAGCCCCCACACATGCTACAAGCACTAAAAGATGGAGGGACTTTGGTCTTTACAGCCCGGATGACTCCTAGTGATGTGTCACTGAGGAAGGATATATACCAGCTTGGTTTGAGGAGACAGCAGGAAATAATAAGGCAGAGAACAAAGAGACACAGGAGAAATCAGACACGGAAAAAGAAAAAACTTTAGAAATATCAAAATTAAAGGTAGAATTGGAGGAAATAATAAGGGGATGTTTGGAATTTGAGCACCTCGAACAATATCAGACAAAGGAATTAATCTACCTGTGGAAGGAGATTATGAGGAAAGCAGCTTTAGAGCACGATACATTGACCAAAATAGCCCAAAAATATGAAGTAGATCTCACACATAAGGTAAATTTGCACCAAAGCTACAGGGTTCATTTAGATAAACCAGTTAAAGAAAACATAAGGTTTACAGGAATGTGGTTGCCCATTGTGGTATTACTTAAATGTATTCTCAGATGGAAGGATACTGAGAAATTAGTAAATAGATGGGCAAAGAAGCATGAAAAGAAAAGAAGGAAGCAGCCACTACAGGAAAGCAAGATGAGTCAGATGAGATAGAAGTGACAGTTTACACACTTAGGGCCCAATTTCGATGTCGTTAGGAAAGGCTCCAAATGGGATTCAGATTAAGCGAATTGGATTCGGAGCCTATATTTCGGACCAAATCGTCCATCTTTCCGGACGACCAAGTAAGATGCGAGGAAGCCGTCCGGGCTGACTGAATTGGTTCCGAACGCAATTCAGGTAGTCCGACTCGTTCGAAGCTGAATCGTGCAGCTCAATGGGGACTGTTCCCTTACGAGCGAGTATGATGACCGATTTGGACAGCCGTACCGACTCTGTGTTGCCGAGACGAAATGGCTGTAGAAATCGGCCTTAGGGGGCCCATAGCAGGGCCCCCTTCACCCTCCGATTTGGTCACGGGGGTACCCATGGGTCCCCCCTTTCCATGCATGCACAGTGTGGCGGGCACCATGGGGTGCCCGCCACAGGGTGCATGCTTTTCCCCACCCACCCCTTTTTTCAATGGGAGCCTGTGTTCACGTTGGGTACACAGGCTCCCATTGAATTCAATGGGAGTCTGACCGAACTGAGGGGCTCATTATGATGACGGACGGAAGCCCATCCGTGCTGGTGGCGGTGGCGGGAAACCATCATGTCGTCCGCCCCAGGTGCGGTCATTGCGACCACCAAATCACAATGGTCCAACAGAGGCCTTCTACCGTCCGCCGTGGTCTGTCAGGCTCCGCACGTTTTCTGCGTACGCAAGGGTGGCGGACGGAGCAAATTGAGCAGGACCGGCGTGCGGAAACACGTTCCATCCGCCAACCAGATGGCGATGTTGTAAACAGCCCTTCCCACCTCAGCGTAAAAACCACCACGTTGCAGATGGCGGAAATACAACAACGGAGAGGAAGAGCCGACACAGAAGCCATCTAAACCCCCGGAGCCGCCATGGATCCAGCGCCACAGGCCTTCCTGCTGCAATACCTGCTGCACCTCCGGCAGACAAGACGCCGCCGCGCCCAACAGCAGAGGTACGTACCAAATATCTCCACGCACGCAACCCCTGAACAACAACAACTCCCAGCAAGCATGGCGGCACCACGATGAATGTGGCAACCTGCCAAATGCAAAGTGCGAGGCCCACCCAATCCCCATGAGTGACCCTCTGTGCCCCTGAAGGCAATTGGGGCCAATGACGAGCCCCGCAGTTGCAGAGCGCGCACACCGCAATATCAAAATATGTACGCCGCCGAAGGCCCCCATTGGCTGATGGCTCATTCGCATAGTGTGTGCCACACCGCGGCGGCCCGGAAGCTGCGACCGCAACCCTGCATCATTCAATTGGAGCCAATGCGTGTCATCGCTGCGGATGCCAGATCCTGCGCATGCGAACACATACTGCATTTGCAACCTGCGAATTACATCACACATCACAGCCCATTCGCCCAAAGTGATTGGTGCACCCTATGTGTAATGTCGTGGGGCACGAGGCCCCCATGCATATAAGGTAACCACACAGACACTGTACTTGTATGGGAGAACTGGCCCAGGGCACGTGCGTCCGGCCCCGTTTGTTGGCAGGGTCACAGTTCCAGTGACGATGACAGTGGTGAGGAAGAAGGCCTTGACCAACGACAACAGCTCATCGTCAACTACTTCCGTTGAGTGTGATTCAACAATGATCGACTATGACTGTGTCTGTGTGCCTTGCTGTTGTCTCACAGACTTTGACAAATGTTCATGTGAGTTCGTACACATACTGGACTATGCGTAGGATTTGAGAACCTGTGCATGCAAGGACTGAGCACAACGAAGCACTCCTACGCACAGGACACCATTGCCATACTGCCTCACTTGCTCTCCTACTCACTCTGAGGCATACAAGTGCCTGTACACAAGCAGACAAGTCGAACACAAGAAACGTTTCCAAATGTGAAGTTCTTACTACAGTGTCAAAGCATGCAACATACGTGCCACAACAGGTTGAAAATGCATGAGTACCCAACCAGTAACCACCGTGACATGTCCATTTAACATGAAGCAAGATGTCGAATCAATAATCACTCTGGACGTAGAACCATGAGCATATCCCCCCACCCCTTGCAGGTAGGAGTTGTATGGGATGTCCCTGGTCTATGGGCTTTGTCAGCAGAACCCATCCCTCTGCCTATGTATGGTGACATTTGCAACACATTTGCTGTGTCGCTCTCATCACTGGATGGATTACTCTCCAAGTGTGGGGCATCTAGCCCGCATTCCCATGTCATCCAAAGGGGATCCGTGTCCTCTTGCAGCTGTGAGACTTGGTTGGGTCGGGGTGCCAGGGCCACACCAGAACAGAATGACAAGGGACAATGTCCTCCGACCACGGACAGAATGTACAGACAGTACTCTAGGACCGCGCAGAGGACAAGCTCTGCGGACACCTCCCATGTGACAGACATATACTAAGGTACTTGCAGGGCACAGGTCCCTAAAGTGTAAGTGGGGGGACTGACCAAGTAAGACAAAATGCAAATGACCTCACAACGTTACGACGTAGCGCTAAGAAAGAAGTAAAATAGTGCAACAGAAATGATTTGTGCACATACTGGGACAGACTAACCCATCTGACAGTCTCACAGTGTCTGCATTGATACACATGGACAGAACACAGGCAAAAGCATGCCTCCCTTAAGTCCCTGTGAACAGAAGGCAAGCTGTGTGTCTATGTTTCCCTCTGTGGCATCCACATTCAAATGTAAGGTTCAAGGCGGCCCCCAGTCAGCATGTACAAACAAAAGGAGGCCGGATGGCCCCTTTACTTCGGCACGGCTGGAGGTGAAAAAAGGCTCACTCGCTGCCTGCATGTTGCTGCAGGGAATGGAGAGCAGTCAACGTGCAGGTGCTGCTGAACGTGTCCCGGTAACTGGAGAGGACACCGGGACAAGTTATGCATATTCCTGTGGGGACCAGCGTCCTGGCAGGGGGGACAGCGTCCACCCCGTGTACAGAGGGGGGACGCCGTGTACCTGCGTGTACACCTGACCCGAGCCCTGGGGTACTTGCAAAACAACAACGCCATGTAATCTTCGTGCGCCACATCTGCATAATGGAAGCCTGGCACATGCCAGACGACAATGTCCACGATGGTCAGATGACAGACTCCACTTGTTCCAGTCCGTGGTACCAAGCGAGACAGCCCGCAGAGGTCAGCATAGTCCAAGCCAAAGTCGACAGGGCTAAAGTCAGAGAGCTGGATGACAATTCCCGTCAGGAGGTGTGAAGAAAGTGAAACAAAAATAGAATTAGTCACCAACAGTCCCTGTTGCTGTTAAGTAGTTATGACTCCAAGAAGGCACAGGCAGCTTCGAAGGCAATCAGTTCCAAAAGACGATCCAAATCATCTTCAGCGAAGAGGACCGCCATCCAATCCAGCAGTATGAAGGAACAGATGTGCTCCTCGCACCACGAGGTTGAAAGGAGCATCTCATCGCAACCTGGGAGAGGTTCGATGTAGGCATTGCACAGGAGCCATTGCGCTAACGCACAGGCGCAGCTGTCCGCCTGCCTGACACATTGTAAGGCATCCCATAAACGTGTCTCACCGAAGCAGTCTTGCACGTGGACCAACAAAGGAGTCACCCACAACTCATGATCCAGGTCGGCAGGGCATGTGTTTGAAAGGCAGACATCCATGGCCCACTCAAACAGACATCTCCTGCAGGTAAAGACAGGTTGCACGCAGGTGAAATAGGCATTGCGGAACGTTAGCCCATAACTGATGCCCAGCACAGCCAATGGGACATATCCGAAGAGAAGCTGCATGCGGGCACGGTACAGTTACAACTGCCCGGGCTCGGCCTGGACCACAGGACGGTCAGACATGGCGTGAGAGCAATCTCAGAAGCAGCGCTCAGCTGTACAGCAAAAGTAATGAACTGAGACCACTAAATGCAGTGTTGAAATTTGGAGCAATCACACCCGGTGGTACTCCCGGAAAAGCATGGAAGGAAGGGACAAGGCCAGAGCCCACAAGTCTGATAAAAAGTGTGCAACGGCCTTCGGCATCACACGCTTTCAATCATTTGTGTGTTAGTTCACCACGAAAATAGTGGGAGAGCCGTGTTCAGCAGTGACTGAATAGCGCGGGCGGTCAAGACACCTGCAATTCGAAGGTCTCCGGTCTGGTGTGGGAACGACTACTTGTCTGAACAGAGGCCCATTGTGCATGTACACTTATTGAAGTATGCTTTCGCTGTGTGAATGTGAGGCCAGAAATGACTATCCACAATCACTCATGGGGTAGTTAGCTGAACATTGCCACAAAAAGGACACGTCGTGCAACAGATCCTATATACGTGATGCCTGGCCTGTGCACGCAGCTGTTTTTGATTTTTGATTTTGCGTGTGCATATTGTCAGGGACTGGTATTCATGTGGTTGAACATGCATAAATTGCACGTGCATTCAGAGAATCCCTGTGCAACAGTACTTGAGTGTGTTAATGCGACAATGTCCACATCGTCCACATGACAGGATGTGGTGTGATGCTGGCTCCTGTGGGCACACTGCTAAGGATTTCATTGGTCTGCGCTATGTGATCTGTGACAACTTCCGTCATGTCCATGTTTGTTGGTACTTACCAGCCTCCAGTCCCCCATCGATTTATCTGAGACTCTCTGGATGCATTATGGCAGGCATCTTCTCCTCCCATTCAGTGAAGGTTGGTGGTGGGATGGGAGGGCCGCCACCAGTTGTCTGTGCCGCCGTGTGGTTCCTCTGGGCCCGTAGCTTGAGCCGGCCCTTGGGGTCGCACCACCGCTTCCTGATGTCGCGCACAGTGCGTAAGGTGGTCCCTACGGCATTGACTTTGCTGTGGATCCTTGCCCGCATCTGATTCTTGCGCGCAGGTGGGGTGTTTTGGACCAGGTGCCCGTACAAATGTGGTTCTGCCCTGATTGTCTCATCTACCATCACTTTCAACTCTGAGTCGGTGAAGTTGGGCATTTTCTTGGGGGGCATGGTGCAAATGAATGAGGGGTGCAGGGTGCAAGGTGATGTTGGAGATATGTGTAGTGTGTGAGGTGTGTGGGTGGAAGTGGTGTTGTGTGGGGATAGGTGGGTGTGATGTTGTGCAGTGTGAGTCAATGGTGTCCTGTCTCTCTGTCTCGGCTTGTGGTGTTCAAAGGATGCTGGTCCAGGATGGGGTTGGTTTTATACTGTGGTCTGTGGGTTTGTCCACATGGGTGATGACCTCCGGATGTCTCTTCCATGCTGCGCATGGCTTTCCCTACCAGGAGCAAATTGGGGTGTATCATTGTGGCGTGTGTGTTGTGGTTGTGGGCGGCAGGGGGTACAGGCACACTTTGCGCGTTGTTGTGAAGTTGGTTCCGTCCGCCATTCATTTGGCCTATGTGCGTGCGCGGCGGTTGGATGCAGTGCTCGGTCCGCCAGCTCCGCATTCTCATCGTAATTGGCCGTGTGGTCATGCCGCGGCAGGAGCGGCCTTTTTAAGCCTTTGCACAGCTTTCCCCGTCCGACGCGGTTGGATTTGCAGCTTTTACGAACGTGGTGGCCGGTCTTTTGTGGCATCCTTCCGCCGCGGTCTGATTCTGCGTACATTGCATCGTAATTTGTGCGACGGAAATGCCGCGGGTCATATGGGGGTATTCTTCCCGATACCATGGCGATCGGAGGGCTTTTGCGCCCGTCATCTTAATGAGCCCCTGAGTCCGTAGACATACGGACACATCGTAATCGGTCGGTGGGACTCCCGGAGTGCGATTCGTACAGAAAGCTTTCCGGAACTGACTTGTCCCGAAGGCTTTCCTAAAGACATCATAATCGGCCCCGTAGAGAAATAGCAGGAGGGACATATGTGCACGTTCCTTAGAGTCAAGATGATTTGACAGCATTTACAAATAATTTTCCACAGCTGGGAGACAAATCAGTGGGTTCACTGACAAAATATCGCCTTTGGAAATATCGAGATACAAAATATCATGACATAAATATCGATGTCAAAAACATCGTCACCCTATACTTATAATGGTAAGTACAAAAATATCAGAAAAAATATATAATTGTCACTAATATAGTTGTATAAAATATCGTTTTTTTATATATATATACATTTAAATAGTAAATATTAAACATATTAAATAAAAACATTAATATAATAAAGATATTATATATTTAATAATTATTTAAACAAATATAACACTAAACTGATTTTAAAAAAAGTTAAACACACATATATATTAATATATATTAATATATATTATATATATATTTATATATATTTACATCACATCATTTGAGATGTCATCAGTGATGTCATGAGTGATGTCACTGACCATGTCATGAGTGATGTAATATGTGACGTCATCAGCAGTGCATTGCGGGCGCGCGAGTTATAGTTAGCTGAACTAACTATAACGGGGGAATTTCTATGGTTTTGTACGAGTGAAATGTCCAACTAACTATAACGCCCCTGAAACCTATGGTTTTTTCAGTGAATTTCTAAGGTTTTTTAAATGCTAATTTCTAACTATAACGTGCCTGAAACCTATGGTTTTTTCAGTGAATTTCTAAGGTTTTTTAAATGCTAATTTCTAACTATAACGTACCTGAAACCTATGGTTTTTTCAGTGAATATATATATATTTATTATACTATGTATACATGTGAAAATGTCTCGGTCCCCTGTTTGCCTCGATAGCACAAAAAAAATGGGTGGAACTGACGTCAGCACGCCGACGAGGTCCTCTTATGGCTCCGATGACGTCATACGGTGTCGCGAGCGGAGCCGGGCTATTATGACGTCCTCGTTGAGGTGGGAGAGCTAGGAAAGAATTTCCGTGGAATGCTGGTGCAGGGGATATTCACCTAAGTGTTCAGGCTAGTCCTTTGGGAGCAACTGTTTATGTTGCCACTCCAGCAACCGACACCAGTGATCCGAGGGCAGAGGCCCTGCAGATGGCACACGAGGTGGGGTGCCCAGTCGTGTGCACCGGCGGGGCAGCGAAGTGACAAGCACCACAACCCACAAAAAAGGTAACGAGGGCACTGAATAACACAGGATCTTCTCTTTGTATCTGGCAGGAACAACGAAGTTAAAATGCCCTAGTACCAAAATGTAGAATTAGTGCTACAATGGTCTTCAAGAGGACCTGCGATGCCGCTTCTGCCTCCCGTACCCTGGAGGTGGCACATGGGTCACGCGGTACGGTCATACTGCGGTGGGACGCACACTCGTTGACCTCTCATGGCACTGCTCCACACTTCAGGGAGGACGCTTTCCATTAGCTATGTTTTCTGATGACATGTCGTGCCGGCCCTGTCCAACAACAGAACTCCTTTAGATCCAAACAGACTCTTCCACTCTCTCACCGGAAGTGAAACCAGGCCACGCGGACACTTTCACAATACAACAGCCGGGAATGCACTTTTCGGTAAAAAAACCACATTCCCTCCTCCTAATTAATCAAATAAACATCTCACTGAAGAACAGGGGCCAGCTTCGATCGGTAAACAGCCGTTACAACGACTTTTTTACTTTGCGATACCATTACAACGCATGCATTACCACGCATGCGTTGTACATCACGAAGTCATTACTACGCATTTTTTTAGAACGTATGGTCATTTACCACGCATGCCTTTACAACGAATTTTGTTGTAAAGGTATGTATGGTAAATGACCATGCGTTCTAAAAAACATGTAGACGATCCATGTCGTTGTAAGGAAACAGAGGCTGTTCCGTTTCCTCACAACGACGTGCACCGCCCCTCAGAGACGACGTGAAGCAGGAACCACGAGGAGAGAGGAACCACGAGGAGTGAGAGGTAAGGGGGATTGGGCATGGGGTGGGGGTTTCTTTTCTAGGGTTTAGGGTAGTGCAGTGGTGTTTGGGTGGTGTAGGGGGTCGTGCTGGGGGTAGTGTTTTAGGGTTTAGAGTAGTGCAGTGGTGTTTGGGTAGTGTAGGGGGTCGTGCTGGGGGTAGTGTTTTAGGGTTTAGGGTAGTGCAGTAGTGTAGGGGGTCGTGCTGGGGGTAGTGTTTTAGGGTTTAGGGTAGTGCAGTGGTGTATGGGTAGTGTAGGGGGTCGTGCTGGGGTAGTGTTTTAGGGTTTAGGGTAGTGCAGTGGTGTTTGAGTAGTGTAGGGGGTCATGCTGGTGGTAGTGTTTTAGGGTTTAGGGTAGTGCAGTGGTGTTTGTGTAGTGTAGGGGGTCATGCTGGGGGTAGTGTTTTATGGTTTAGGGTAGTGCAGTGGTGTTTGTGTAGTGTAGGGGGTCGTGCTGGGGGTAGATTTAGGGTTTAGGGTAGTGCAGTATGAGGTGATGACCAACACCGAAGAAAGACTGGCAGGCAGGCGTAAGCTCTTAGATAGGGTCTTTATTGCAGCTCCTACTAATCAGACCTCATCATACAACCGACTTAAGAAACTGACCTTCAATTCAAGCAGTAACATTCTAAGATTCTCCACGTAGCTCCATGGTAACAACATAGAACAGAATACAGAATAGAAGGGAGTCATAGCATAGCATATAAATGACAGGGAAGGGTAAGAACACCACATCACCTCCCTTTTTTTACCAACCCAAAAAAATAAAAGTAAATAAAAAATAATAATAATGCAAGGTTATTGAACAAGTGAAATACACCACATGCAGTTAATGAATGCACAAAATACACTAACTATAATCTCTTAAACGAAGAGGAATTTTCCTCACCCTACTTGGTCTTCTTTCCACAGGGCATGGAGGAGCAACAGGAGGAGCAGATGCCCCACTGGAGGAGTTCTCCTCAACACATTTGGAAGGACACTTAACAATCCTGTTAAGGTTCCATACTCTGTGATCTTGGGTTTTTACTGCGTTCCCGAGAAGTTTAGTAACCCTTATAGGTTGTCCAAACTTTGACTTGCCAACCCTTCTATCAGGGAGTCTCACTCTAACCCACTCCCCAACTTGAACAATAGTCTTCTTCACAGCGTTCCTCACATCAAACTCCTGCTTCCTTTTCTCCATCTTCTGCAGTTCGCGATCCTTCCATCCCACAGTGCGGTCAATGACACCCCCAACTTCCATTCTTCTAGAGGTAACCCAGAAAGAATTGACCTGAGTACTAGCCACCCTTCCTTTAAACAGCGTGAAAGGGGAAACACCGGTGGATGAATGTGGGGTAAACCTGTATTCACATACCTTTTTTTTTATGGCTTCCTCCCAGTCACAACTAGAGACAACAGCCAATTGCATGGCCTCCTTGAGCACTCTCACAAATCTTTCGACCACACCATTGCATTCAGGGTGATAGAGGGCGGCACGCTTATGCGTAATCCCCCTTTCACCCAAAAATTATTCAACCGCACCGGAGGTAAATTGCACACCATTGTCTGTTAACACAGAGGCAGGCAACCCCTCACTAGAAAAGAGATCATCTAAGAAACTGATCACAGAAGACGAGTCCACCGAATTAACTAGTTTAATTACAGGCCACCTGGAAAACATATCCACGCACACCAATACATAACGATCCTGAGCTCTGACCTTCACAGGACCCAGGATATCCACAGCGACATCAACCCAGGGACCACTAGCTTGCTGTCTGATGACCATGGGTTGAGTCCTACACTTAAGAATCTTATCACTGTTGGCACATTGTGAACAAGAGCGCACCAACCTCTCAATCTGAACATCCATCGCAGGCCACCAATATGTTTCCCTGAGTCTTTCCTTTGTTTTGGCTATGCCCATGTGACTAGAATGGGCACACTCCACAAGCTTGTCACGCAGGTCTGAGGGAACCACAAGCCGACTTCCTCTGAATAGCAACTCGTTTGAACATGACAACTCCTCTTTCACGCACCAAAACCCTTTAACCTGGTCGTCACAATCGCGCTTCTCGCACCAACCATCACGTATATAGGTGATGACCCGCTGTAAGATGGGATCACTCACTAGACTGGCCTTCCAATCACCCTCTGTCACAACGCCTTCAGTCACAACACACACTTTCAGGTCTTCCCCAGAGTCTTCACCAAGAAAACAGTCATCATCACAATCATCAGGAATAGCAGAACCACTGAGCCTAGACAAACAATCCGCAAGAATGTTACTTTCCCCAGGTAAGTAAGAGACATGAAATTCAAAATCTTGCAGAGCAATTACCCATTTCCTAATTCTATGAGAAACACAATCAATACCTTTTTTTTCAAACACCCCTTTTTTGAAAGGTTTGTGGTCTGAGACCAGAGAAAAATGCTTGCCCCAAAGAAACTTTTTGAGCTTCCGAACTGCCCAGTAGACAGCCAAAGCTTCTTTCTCTATCACAGAGTAGTTACTCTCTGCACCTCTAAGTGGCCTGGAAATGAATAGAATGGTGTTGTCAGTGTGTACACCAGGTTGCAAGAGAACAGCTCCCAGCCCCTTACAGCTAGTGTCTGTCATGACGAACGATTCTTTTGCAGGATCAAAGCTAGATAGATTAGGAGCCTTGTTCAAGCAACTCTTGATGAGATCAAACTCGTCACAACATGACTTGTCCCAAGTGAATTCACGTCCTTTCTTAAGCAGAGCCCTTACATTTTCCGTTTTTTGTGCAAAACCAGAATTCTGCCATCCCCAAAAATTTGACAAGCTCATCCTTGTTCACAGGATAGTTGAGATTGGAGATGGCTTCAACTAAGGATGGTTTAGGTTTGATACCTGAACCAGACACCAGATGACCCAGATATTCAATTTCCCTGACATCGAATTTACACTTATCTAACCTGAGGGTGAGTCCTGAGTTTTGCAACTTGGACAAAACCTCTTTCAGTCTAGAATCATGCTCTTGCAAATTTACACCATGAACAAGCACATCGTCTTGATAGATTTTGACACCTTCAATGCCACTCAAAATATTCTCCATCACCCTTTGGAATACTGAGGCTGCCAATATTAAGCCAAACGGCATCCTGAGAAATTTAAAGGTTCCGAACGGAGTGATGAAGGTGGTCAGATCTTGGCACGAGGGATGGAGTTTGACCTGGTGGTAGGCCGAGGAGAGGTCCAACGTGGAGAAGTGGGAGGCACCACCCAAAGAGGACAACATTTCAGCAATATTCGGTAGCGGATAACGATCGACAACCACAGCTTTGTTGAGCTCCCTGAGATCAATGCATAATCTTGCCTCTCCGTTGGCCTTGCGGGCCATCACCACCGGAGAGACCCATTGAGTGGCTTCAACCTCTTGTATGACACCATTTTTTAACAATTTATCTAATTCGGACCTCATTCTGTCTTTAACTAATAAAGGTACATTCCTAACCTTCGCCACCCTAGGTGCGGAATCACATTTCAACTTGATCATGTGTGCATAATTTTTAAGACAACCCAGCGTATTATCAAACACACCTGGAAACTTAGTAATCCACATGTTGCGATCGGTGACCGCAGCCACTGACGGAGGTTCTCTTAAACAAACAGAAGGAGACTCATTCGGGTCAAGATATACCCCAAGATCACGTTGATGAGACCAACTAATAAGTGAATCTCCTTTCATGGATACGTATATTTTCCCCCCGTGATTCTTCCTTTAAAGTCTATGGTTCCCATAAGATAACCCAACAAATTAATTATTTCTCCACCATAGCCTCTTGGGACAATGTCTGGTTTAAAAAGCTTTACTTTCCCAGACAAATGCTTCTCATAAAATATTTTAGGCACAAGGGTAATTTTAGCTCCCGAGTCGAATAACATCTTAACTGACTTATCATTAATTAGAACATGTTCCATGGGACCCTCAACCTCTCGATCATTGACTTGACAAATAATCAGATCATCGTCATCATCTTGCTCGTAAATATCCACCTCCCTTACTTTCTTTTGATTTCTGTTTGATCTGCAGCATTTCGAAAAATGGCCCTTCCTCTTACAGATAGAACAAACAGTCTTCCAGGCAGGACAATCCTTAAAATTAGCTACATGACCCGGGTTCCCACAACGGAAGCATTTTACCGAAAAGGATTTGATGTTTGTAAAGGAATGTGTAGACTTAGACACTAAAGGAGAAGTTTGTGGATTGGATTTGTGTGATTTGTCTGCCGATGAGGTTTTAACCTCTTTTACATCAGTGGGGGTAGTCTTATGACTTTCTGTATCCTTGCGAATAGCTTCAACACAGGCTTTGGAGTGTTCATGCATTTTCATAGTGGTAATCACCTCTTGAAGAGGGGGGTCGTCCTTTTGCCAAAGACTGTCTTTTGCCTTATCCATAGAACAGCCTAGCATAAGCTGGTCCCTTAGTCTTTCATCCAGACTGCCAGCGAATGAGCATGTAGAAGCAAGCTTGCGTAGAGCTGTGACGTATTGCTCAACAGACTCTTCGTGCCTCTGCATCCTCTTCCCAAAGTGATAGCGTTCTAAAATCATGCTCACCTTGGGAAGATAATGCAAATCCATTTTTTTAATGCAGATTTCGTATTCATTGAGAGAGACAGCTTCACTGTCAAGAAGGTCTGGTAGGTGTTCGAATACTTCCTGCCCCTCCGAACCCAGGCAATGTAGAAAGAGGGAAGATTTCCTCTCTGCACTTAGTGATGTACCGCAAACCCTTGCATAGCTAGAGAAAACCTTTTTCCACTTTAGCCAGGGTATGGGAGCATCACCAGGGGCGGAGAGAAAAAACGGAGGAGGAGTGATGTTTTGCATGGCCCCTGGGAGGTATTACTTATGGGTAGCACACAAAAATAATGTAAAGAATCACTGTGAAGAATAACCAAACTCGTACAACCCTCAAACGTATGTAGCAGACAATTATAAAACGAAGCTGTGCAGATCAGCGTGTAGCATGGAAGCACGATAAATCTGCAGTACAATAGACAGGTGCACTAAACAGTATTAAAACATAAGTAGTCCCGATCCACGTAATTGCACAAGAAATACAGATCAGTATAAACACACAAGCCGTGCTGATCAGCGTAAACACAAGCAGTATTGATCAGCGTAACCAGGGTGGAGGATGCGCAGAACAATGCCAACAGTTCGCAAACAGACAAGCTGTGCTGATCAGCGCGATCAGCATTGAAGGTATGCAGGACAATGACACCAGTTTGTGAACAGTCAAGCTGTGCTGATCAGCGCGCTGAGATTGGAGAACTTGGAGCACGAAGAGTCAGCAGGGCAGCGCAGTGGAATCAGAAGTAGGACAACAGTAAGCGCCGCACGAGCTGAGAGGGGAGACAGTGGCTGTGACGATCAGCGCGGCAGAGGACCTAAAGCCAACAAAGGTAACTTACCACCCGATTTTCATAGAAGGTGGAGAAAGGCAAACCTTATCGTTACAGATGCTGATGTTGTGGCGATCCACATGAGGGTCAGTCGGAACTCCCCGCTAGAAGAGACATGCAGCAGAGGAAGGAAATAAAGCCGACGTAACTGTGTTGGAGTTCACGGTGAAATTGACAAAAATGGCCGCTGTTGCGTTGCGCGTTGACCTAATAGTGACGTGGAAGGGTCACGCACAGACAAAGATGGCCGCACCAAAGTCTCGACGAGGGTCAGGCAGGAGCACGAGAAGTGTAGTCAGGTTGCCAGGGAGACGATGACATAGGTAGGGAGACCCCTACGCTGGAGTCAGGCTTCGTCAGGCTGGTTGTCAGGCAGCGTAGAATTGGAGCAGAGAAGGCCGCAAGAGTGCAGAGTAGGCCGGGTTGCTAGGCAACAATGATCGGAGGGCTGAACCAGCACCAAGCAGACCCGCCACGGCGAATGAAGCACAAATCGCAGAACAGCGAGGCAAATGAAACACTCCTCAGAATCCAGTGCGATGCGGGCGAGAGTCCAAAGAAGACAGCAACAGCGTGGAACAGGTAAACTTCTGGATAGTTGGGTTGAGTTGAGGTCTGTAGAGCCGGTGGGTTGGTTTCCGCTCGTCGCCAAAATGAGGTGATGACCAACACCGAAGAAAGACAGGCATGCAGGCGTAAGCTCTTAGATAGGGTCTTTATTGCAGCTCCTAGTAATCAGACCTCATCCTACAACCGACTTAAGAAACTGACCTTCAATTCAAGCAGTAACATTCTAAGATTCTCCACGTAGCTCTATGGTAACAACATAGAACAGAATACAGAATAGAAGGGAGTCATAGCATAGCATATAAATGACAGGGAAGGGTAAGAACACCACACAGTGGTGTTTGGGTAGTGTAGGGAGTCATGCTGGGGGTAGTGTTTTAGGGTTTAGGGTAGTGCAGTGGTGTTTGTGTAGTGTAGGGGGTTGTGCTGGGGGTAGTGTTTTAGGGTTTATGTTAGTGCAGTGGTGTTTGGGTAGTGTAGGGGTAGTGCTGGGGTAGTGTTTTAGGGTTTAGGGTAGTGCAGTGGTGTTTGTGTAGTGTAGGGGGTAGTGCTGGGGTAGTGTTTTAGGGTTTAGGGTAGTGCAGTGGTGTTTGGGTAGTGTAGGGGTTCATGCTGGGGGTAGTGTTTTAGGGTTTAGGGTATGGCAGTGGTGTTTGGGTAGTGTAGGGGGTCGTGCTTGGGGTCGATTTAGGGTTTAGGGAGGTGCAGTGGTGTTTATGTTGTGAGGGGGTCATGCTGGGGGTAGTGTTTTAGGGTTTAGAGTAATGCAGTGGTGTTTGTATAGTGTAGGGGGTTTAGGGTAGTGCAGTGGTTTTTGTGTAGTGTAGGGGGTCATGCTGGGGGTAGTGTTTTAGGGTTTAGGGAAGTGCAGTGGTGTTTGTGTAGTGTAGGGGGTAGTGTTTTAGGGTTTAGGGTAGTGCAGTGGTGTTTGTGTAGTGTAGGGGGTCATGCTGTGGGTAGTGTTTTAGGGTTTAGGGTAGTGCAGTTGTGTTTGTGTAGTGTAGGGGGTCGTGTTTTAGGGTATAGGGTAGTGCAGTGGTGTTTGGGTAGTGTAGGGGGTCATGCTGGGGTTAGTGTTTTAGGGTTTAGGGTAGTGCAGTGGTGTTTGGGTAGTGTAAGGGGTCGTGCTGGGGGTAGTGTTTTAGGGTTTAGGGTAGTGCAGTGGTGTTTGTGTAGTGTGGGAGGTCATGCTGGGGGTAGATTTAGGGTTTAGTGTAGTGCAGTGGTGTTTGGGTAGTGTAGGGAGTCGTGCTGGGGGTAGTGTTTTAGGGTTTAGGGTAGTCCAGTGGTGTTTGTGTAGTGTAGGGAGTCGTGCTGGGGGTAGTGTTTTAGGGTTTAGGGTAGTGCAGTGGTGTTTGGGTAGTGTAGGGGGTCGTGCTGGGGTAGTGTTTTAGGGTTTAGGGTAGTGCAGTGGTGTTTGTGTAGTGTAGGGGGTCATGCTGGGGGTAGTGTTTTAGGGTTTAGGCTAGTGCAATGGTGTTTGGGTAGTGTAGGGGGTAGTGCTGGGGTAGTGTTTTGGGTTTACGGTAGTGCAGTGGTGTTTGTGTAGTGTAGGGGGTCGTGCTGGGGGTAGTGTTTTAGGGTTTAGGGTAGTGCAGTGGTGTTTGTGTAGTTTAGGGGTCGTGTTTTAGGGTTTAGGGTCGTGCAGTGGTGTTTGGGTAGTGTAGGGGGTCGTGCTGGGGGTAGTGTTTTTGAGTTTAGGGTAGTGCAGTTGTGTTTGGGTAGTGAAGGGGTAGTGTTTTAGGGTTTAGGGTAGTGCAGTTGTGTTTAGGTAGTGAAGGGGTCGTGCTGGGGGTAGTGTTTTAGGGTTTAGGGTAGTGCAGTGGTGTTTGTGTAGTGTAGGGGTCATGCTGGGGGTAGATTTAGGGTTTAGGGTAGTGCATTGGTGTTTGTGTAGTGTAGGGGGTCGTGCTGGGGGTAGTGTTTTAGGGTTTAAGGCAGTGCAGTGGTGTTTGTGTAGTGAAGGGGTCGTGCTGGGGGTAGTGTTTTAAGGTTTAGGGTAGTGCAGTGGTGTTTGTGTAGTGTGGGAGGTCATGCTGTGGGTAGATTTAGGGTTTAGTGTAGTGCAGTGGTGTTTGGGTAGTGTAGGGAGTCGTGCTGGGGGTAGTGTTTTAGGGTTTAGGGTAGTCCAGTGGTGTTTGTGTAGTGTAGGGAGTCGTGCTGGGGGTAGTGTTTTAGGGTTTAGGGTAGTGCAGTGGTGTTTGGGTAGTGTAGGGGGTCGTGCTGGGGGTAGTGTTTTAGGGTTTAGGGTAGTGCAGTGGTGTTTGTGTAGTGTAGGGGGTCATGCTGGGGGTAGTGTTTTAGGGTTTAGGCTAGTGCAATGGTGTTTGGGTAGTGTAGGGGGTAGTGCTGGGGTAGTGTTTTGGGTTTACGGTAGTGCAGTGGTGTTTGTGTAGTATAGGGGGTAGTGTTTTAGGGTTTAGGGTAGTGCAGTGCAGTGGTGTTTGTGTATTGTAGGGGGTCGTGCTGGGTTCTAGTGTTTTAGGGTTTAGGGTAGTGCAGTGGTGTTTGTGTAGTGTAGGGGGTCGTGTTTTAGGGTTTAGGGTCGTGCAGTGGTGTTTGGGTAGTGTAGGGGGTCGTGCTGGGGGTAGTGTTTTTGAGTTTAGGGTAGTGCAGTTGTGTTTGGGTAGTGAAGGGGGTAGTGTTTTAGGGTTTAGGGTAGTGCAGTTGTGTTTAGGTAGTGAAGGGGGTCGTGCTGGGGGTAGTGTTTTAGGGTTTAGGGTAGTGCAGTGGTGTTTGTGTAGTGTAGGGGGTCATGCTGGGGGTAGATTTAGGGTTTAGGGTAGTGCGGTGGTGTTTGTGTAGTGTAGGGGGTCGTGCTGGGGGTAGTGTTTTAGGGTTTAAGGCAGTGCAGTGGTGATGTGTAGTGAAGGGGTCGTGCTGGGGGTAGTGTTTTAGGGTTTAGGGTAGTGCAGTGGTGTTTGTGTAGTGTAGGGGGTTGTGCTGTGGGTAGATTTAGGGTTTAGGGTAGTGCAGTGGTGTTTGGGTAGTGTAGGGAGTAGTGCTGGTGGTAGTGATTTAGGGTTTAGGGTAGTGCAGTTATGTTTGGGTAGTGTAGGGTGTCGTGCTGGGGGTAGTGTTTTAGGGTTTAGGGTAGTGCAGTGGTGTTTGGGTAGTGGAGGGTGTAGTGTTTTAGGGTTTAGGGTAGTGCGCCCAACCAGCCACAATATCCGTGGACAAAGGGGATCCTGACTCTTTGGAACGCTCCGTCAATTGAATAATTTGGGTCAAGGGCCCTACCACGTCCAAGACCTATCAATTCCTTTCTTGGGATCCCTCATATACTTGGAGAAAAAGGTACATAGTTTCTCATCAATTTCAGGCGTGTGTGCCACCTTTTCCTTCAGTGAGGGCCTGGGGCATTCTCCCCTCATCCTATTCCTGACCTCCCTTTCAAGGGGTTGATGGGTTTTCCGCACCACATACTCTGCCACTTTGGCATCAGGTGTCCACTCCGCTGACCTAGGATGGTAAATTTGGGTAGGCTCGAACATGTCCAAGTGGACCCCGTCCCCAACCGGGGACTGAGAGGAGTGGGACTCTGGACGCCAGGGACGCCCGAGTCCTTATCCTCATCGGAGGAGAAATCGTCCTCCGATACACCCTCTCCCTCTAAGGGAAACCCGCCGTCGGGGTCTACAATAGTGGTGACAGTGTCGCAATTTCCTCCGGGCCCCTCCTCCTCCCGGCAGGGTGCATGTTTTAGCGTTCGCGCACTCTTGAGGAAGGTCTCCGTAAGTTTATCAAATCCTTCCAAGTGCCCCGCGTTATGCTTAACGGCCCTTTTATTCCCCATCTGGGAGCTACTGGGACCCGCCACCACCAGATCTGGGTCACTGAACACCCCAGGGATGCTTTTCGCCAGCTTATCAACCTGATCCCTAAGAGGAGCCAGCGCCCTAGAAATAGCCAGAGAGAGGGCTTGGTCCACTGCTGGAGGGAAAAGTTGGGGGCCATTCCTCCTCCACTTCCTGGTAGGAGGAGTAAAAATGGTCTTCTGGAGAAGACATGATAGCAGAGGGTGTGAGCACAGAACAAATGCCCTTAAAATCCTTAAGGCAGCCCCCTCGCCGGTGCTCCAACAGCTGGGCTTTCCCCGAAGCCGTTATAAGAATAGACTGAGGCGCAATACCAATTACCACCACCAGGTGGCGCTGGTCACTAACGTGGCCATGTGGGGAAATCACCGCATAGCGGTGTCAAAATTAGGCAAGGGTTGGTCGGGAATCAATCGGACAGTAAAGGAGTGACCGGATTCCCAAACGCGCGTAAAGACCTGCGGGAGCGCTCGACGGAGCTGCCTCGCTCGGACCAGATGCGCCTGACAGGATCTCACCGCGCGCAGAGCACACAGCGGGAGAAACTGCGAGGGGGAGAACGCGCTTGGGCAAGAGCCTGCTGCGCAGGGAATATGAAACAATACCAAGGCAATAATGCTAATAACGTGCACAAGAAACCGCTATACAAACAGCAACAACGTCAGATTAAGCCAAGAATGTAAGGAATGCACTTAACTGACGAGCAGTGAAGAAAGAGGAAGCGGAAGGGACGTCACGATATTATATACGATGGACTGTGATATGATTGGACTATAGTTGCCTTGGAGACTACCCCCTAATGGTTCATGGGTTGTGTAGTCTTTTGTTTAATGATTGTTGTGTTACGTTTTCTTTGAACTGCTATGCAAATAAAGTGAGGAAAGATATGCATAATCCTCGCCTCCGTCCTGCCATAGAATTCATTAAACTTTATTTGATCTGATTTAGAAACATAGATCATAAAAGTGTACATAAAAACAGTAAATCCTCTTTCCTAATACAATACAGTGAGAATTAATTAAAACCAGTAGGTAAAAACGGGTGTTACAAAGCCCGGTTCAGAGCAACTTCAGGTTAACAGAATCGTAAAGGTCAATGTTTCGCAAGATCAATCTCATGTACTTCGTGCAAAATACGCAATAAGGGGTCCAAGTAAGATGTAACGCTCCAATACCTGACCAGTTTGCACTATATAAAACTGCAGAAAAACTAAAAATAAAAAGTGTTTTGCACACTTCTGTCATTGGGCTATATGTGGGCTACATCTGGGTGATATTTGTGCTACATTTGGGCTCTTTTTTCTCTGGTGGCCATCTTGGGAGACTTATTTGTTATGAAGTTTCCTAATTTCGTCATTTACTGCAGTCTCCTCAGTAGGAAATGCTTTCAGTTTTTTACTTTGATTCCATCAAGAAGGCATTCAGATGTGTCACACATTTGCCATAAATTCAGAATGTTAGCACTCTAGTTGTTCATTAGATCACTGTAGTAAAGCTACTGCTCACCAGGGAGTTAACTGGAAGTCTACTGCTGGTATTGAAAGTGATTGTTTCAGTCTGCATGTCAGAATTTTCTAATGAAATAGAAGAGGATTTGAGATCTCACTTAAAACATGCCCTAAATTTTCTTTCTGCAGCACTAACCATAATTTCTATGGCAAAATGAACCCCCTCATTTTGTTCCTTTTTAAATTAAATGTTTTAAGTGTTACCAGTTCATTCCAATCAAGATGGCTTCAGGTGTGCCATACTTTTGTCATAAGTAAGGCTGTTAGCACTCTAGTTGTTCTTTAGAACACTCTGGGAAGCTGCAGTAGAACACAAAGGCATCAACTGACAGGCTGCTCCTGTTGAAATATAAAAGGAAGATATTTGAGATCTCACTTAAAACATGTCCTAATTTTTCTTTCTACAGCACTAACCATAATTTCTATGGCAAAATGAACCCCCTCATTTTGTTCCTTTTTAAATTAAATGTTTTAAGTGTTACCAGTTTATTCCAATCAAGATGGCTTCAGGTGTGCCATACTTTTGTCATAAGTAAGACTGTTAGCGCTCTAGTTGTTCTTTAGAACACTCTGGGAAGCTGCAGTAGAACACAAAGGCATCAACTGACAGGCTACTCCTGTTGAAGTATAACAGAAAGATATTTGAGATCTCACTTAAAACATGTCCTAATTTTTCTTTCTACAGCACTAACCATAATTTCTATGACAAAATGAACCCCTCATTTTGTTCCTTTTTAAATTAAATGTTTTAAGAGTTACCAGTTTATTCCAATCAAGATGGCTTCAGATGTGCCATAATTTTGTCATAAGTAAGACTGTTAGCGCTCTAGTTGTTCTTTAGAACACTCTGGGAAGCTGCAGTAGAACACAAAGGCATCAACTGACAGACTGCTCCTGTTGAAATATAACAGGAAGATATTTGAGATCACACTTGAAACATGTCCTAATTTTTCTTTCTACAGCACTAACCATAATTTCTATGACAAAATGAACCCCTCATTTTATTCCTTTTTAAATTAAATGTTTTAAGTGTTACCAGTTTATTCCAATCAAGATGGCTTCAGGTGTGCCATACTTTTGTCATAAGTAAGGCTGTTAGCACTCTAGTTGTTCTTTAGAACACTCTGGGAAGCTGCAGTAGAACACAAAGGAATCAACTGACAGTCTCTGCCCTTGTTGGATGTACATGTTTTACTGAGAATGTCAGACTTCATTCTCACATGACTGAGAAAGATAATGTGAATTTACGGAAAATATGCTCTCATTTTAGCTTCTGGAGCACCTTCCAAAACTGTATGGGACAAGCATGTGAATATAGTTTTCTCTCAAACATGATTCATGATATCCCAGCAGAAGGTTTTTCACAGTGTAAAATCACCTTAGAACACACCACAATTCCTGAAATTAGTATGGTACCATCAACAAATGAATTCTAATGTAACTAAAGTCTGTTATCACCCTTTATAATTCTCCTTTTGGTAACCCTCAAAATCTTCGATTCACTACAATGCATTTCAATGGGGTACTATCATTTATATTGGTCCCAAGATGGCTGCCAGCAATTCCAGGATGAAGTGCTGACAGCCAATCAGATCTCACGATGACATGTGTGGTTAGGCTCCGCCCAGATATATATGTGTTTTTACTTTTGATTTTCTCAGGAACTACTGAACGGATTTACACCATTTAACAAAAAGGGTTCTTTCTGAACCAAGAACTACCTCTTTGCCAAATTTGGTGTAATTCCGTTCAGCAGTTCGAGCTGTAGCCTTGCATAAAGTTTCCTATGGGAAATTGATTTTTTGACTCTTATTTTTTGAATTTCTCCGCAACTACTGAACGGATTTACACCATTTAAAAAAAGGTCGCTTTCTGAACCAAGCGCTACCATTTTGCCAAATTTGGTGTAATTCCGTTCAGCAGTTCGGGCTGTAGCCGTGTCTAAAATTTCCTATGGGAATTAACATGGAGAAAACACGTTTTGGGACCCCCCTTTTTTCTCGGCCCCCGCTTGCCAAATCACCCCGAAACTTTCAGGATAGGAGCAGACCGGAGCGCCCCACGAGTTTTGAAAATTTCGCGAAGATTCATCAACCGGCGCCAAAGTTATTGGAAATAGAATGTTGCGAATTTCCTATGGAAAATAGGTCCTAACTATAACTATCTACCTGTTTACCAACAACAGGGTACAGGATAAGGATGTGGGACAGTATTATTTTCTACATCACGAGGGGAGTTTACTCAAGATGAGGTTACTTATTTAACATATCAACATGATACATTGTTACCTCACACCTCTGACTTTTGTTTATACAGTTAGACATTCAGTCGTCATGATGTCTTTTTGCAGTGTCTCTTTTAGTTTTGACACAATATACTTGTAGGCACTTGCCGAGTATCAGTATGTTTTTTCTCGGAGGCTTCTGTGTACCTGATGCGACCTTGTAGTGCCCCATACAGGATACAGTGAGTATCTATTTGCTCATTGCTCATGTACAATATAATTTCTGTGTTTTTGCCAAGAGCGTGAGTCTTAGGATTTTGATAAAGTTTCACTGCCTATCGAACACACTGCCGGCAACAAGATTTATGTATGATTTTGTATTATTAATGTGTATTTTGCATTGATTTTGTGTCATGTATGAGCTGCAAAAATGGTATCCCAGTGCATTTGTGTCGCAATACTTAACATTTTGTGTTTGTTCAAGCCACCACTCCAACATGTCCGCCATTATCTATAGTGTGGTCCCCTTTTCTATTGCGTTCTCCACGTTTACTTTCAGGCTATTTAAGTCCTTTGTTTATGTTGCACGTTTCACGTGATCAAGATTTCGGTGGAAATCGAAACGCGTTGTGGAATAAACACTGTGGAACCTCATTGTTTCGGAGTTCTGCTTTCCTGAGAGCGCGTTGAACTGTTGCAGTTATTTGGTATTATATGACCGGTGTGCTCCGCCGGCGTACGCGCCACTCTCCAGGGGTCCCCGACAGTCCGGAAGGAGCTCTTTTTGTGTACATATATATATATATATATATATATATATATATATATATATACCCAATAACATAAACAATTTAAAAAACAACCCATTTTAATTACAAATAAAGAAGCAAACAACAACAAAAATTGCAATTTACTACAATTATTTTACACATTAAAAACTTTAATAATTAAAAGATATTATAATTTTAAATAAACAAAAACATAATAATATAAGTTGTAACAATATATAATAAACAGTAATATTTTACATTTAATACATATACTATTCCTACTACAATTTATACAAAAGTGCACAAACTATTTGACTAAAGAGGAATAAAATGTACCAGTCCCACTTCACGCAATGCAACAGTAGGAAATTATTACATTACACAGTGGTAAAATGTACTATTCCCACTCCAATCAATGCAACAGTACGGAGAATGTTAGATGGCAGAGGGGTACAATTTACTATTCCCACTCCACTGAGTGCAACAGTAGGGAAAGTCTTGGATGGCGGAGGGGTAAAATTTACTTTTCCTACTCCAGTCAGTGCAACAGTAGGGAAAGTGTTGGATTGTGTTGGGGTAAAATTTACTATTCCCACTCCAGGCTGTGCAACAGTAGAGAAAGTGTTGGATCGCGGAGGGGTAAAATGTACTATTCCCAATCCAGTCAGTGTAACAGTAGGGAAAGTGCTGGATAGCGAAGGGGTAAAGTTTACTATTCCCACTCCAGTCAATGCAACAGTAGGGAAAGTGTTGGATGGCGGAGGGGTACAAATTACTATTCCCACTCCAGACAGTGCAACTGTAGGGGAAGTGTTTGATTGCGGAGGGGTAAGATTTACTATTCTCACTCCAATCACTGCCACAGTAAGGAAAGAGATGGATTGCGGAGGGGTAAAATGTACTATTCCCACTCCAGTCAGTGCAACAGTAGGGAAAGTGTTGGATGGCGGAGGGGTAAAATTTACTATTCCCACTCCAGTCAGTGCAACAGTAGGGAAAGTGTTGGATTGCGGACGGGCAAAAATTACTATTCCCACTCCAGACAGTGCAACAGTAAGGGAACTGTTGGATTGCGGAGGGGTAGAATTTACTATTCCCACTCCAATCACTGCAACAGTAAGGAAAGAGTTGGTTTGCGGAGGGGTAACATATACTATTCCCACTCCAGTAAATGCAACATTAGAAACAAACTAATTCACTTCAACATAATAAAATAATTTCAACAACATGATAAACAAAAAAAATATAAATATGTAAAAAAAGAAAATATAATTATATTCTTTATAAAATTAATTACAATAAATCCGTATTAAGGAAGTTAAATAGATATCATAAATTACTACACATATTCCTATAATCTAAATACTAAACCATATTCTCAAAATATTAGAAACTAACAAATACAATATTATTTACATTACAAAAACACAACACAATTAACACATTCAATAATAAATAACATAATTTAAAAAAATACATATTTTTAAGTTTGTTATTACTGAATTAACTTTCTATCCTGCACTTCAACTAAGTACACAACATATATCTAAAAATATTTATTAAAATAATATTATTTACAAATGTTACATAATTAAATATTAGTAAAATATTCATAATAATTATTTCTTCCTTACATAATTATAGTTAATTACCACCCCACCATTTATCCATAACACCAACAAAACAACCCACATGAATTATATAAATAAACAAATTATTATTTCCATCATGTTCTTAATTAAATCTCAAGTAAACAATTATTAATAATTAACTAATAATGAATTCATAACAATTAAATGACTTTTCATCATCTACTCCTACAAATTCAACAACTCACACCTAATATATAATTTAAATAATATTTTATTTAAGTATTTAACATAATTATTTATCATTTCTATAATTACTTTACATTAACTTTATTTATTAATTAGTATAATTAATTTCATACACACCCTTTCTATATATGCAAAAACAACAAAACACAAAAACAATAGAAACATTAAGGGCCTTATTACAATGTTGGGCTGACTTATGTCCGCCCACCACCGTTGCAGATTGGGAACCGCCCGACCTTAGGTCGGTGGCTCCGACCACAGTATTTGGATGTGACCGCCAACAGGGTGGTCGGAAAAATCCTTTTTTTCAATGGAAGCTTGTGCGATGGGCGTAAAAGCCCTGCAGCACAAGCTTCTATTGACAAATGGAGGTTTGTAAACATCCCTGCATATTGTGTTGCAGGTACCATGTGGTGCCTGCCACACGGTGCAGGGATGTTTAGGGAGGCACCCAGGCCACATTGTGAAGGGCCAGGAGGGAAGGGGCCCTGCTAGGGGCTACCAATGTTGCTTTTTGTCAGCCTTTCAATGTCGGAAAGGCCGTCATGGAATGGCTGTTGGAAACCGGCATCACAATCCGGACGGCAGAGCCGCCATCATTAAGGGATTATGCAATCCTTCCAATGCACCGACAGGCTCCTTGAGTCTGTCGGAAAGCGTGGGCCGGTTACTCCGCCTGCTGACTCCGACCGCACGCCTAGCAATGCATCGGTCGGATCGCAGCAGCAGATGGCGGTCGGACTCCAAGCGACGAGCCATCGGTTGCAGTCCAACCGCCATTGTAATCTGCCCCTTAATATATTTCACAACTTATATAATTAGTTATCATTTATATAATTAATATAATTTAAAATGTCATTATTAACAAAAATACAATTCTTAAATCTAATTTAATCACTTCCCACCTATATCCCTGCAAAACACATTACTCACATCTAAAACTTAATTTAAAAAAATATTATACAATTACCATAATTAATATCTATTAAATAATTAATGTTAATTACAAATCAGTAACTAATTAATTTGAAAAAATTTACTTCCCACCCAATACCCCTACAAAACACACAACCCAAACCTAAACCTAAATTTAAAAAAAAAATTATACAACTAACATAATTGACTATTAAGTAAATAATAATTATTAATTAACAATTAATAATTAAATAATTACAGTTAATTTACTTCCCACCCTATACCCTACAAAACACATATCTTGCACCTAAAACTTAATTAAAATAAAAAAATAATGATAACATTTGCATATTTAATTATCATTTAAATAATAAAATGTTATTACATTTTAATTAATAATTATTTATATTTAATTTACCTCCCACCCTATACCCCTACAAAATACATTACCCGCACCTGAAACTTAATTAGAAAAAATAATATTACAAGTAAAATAATTACCAATTAAATATTTAATACTAATTAAAAATTAATTATTAATTAATTATAATTAATTAACTTTCCACCCTATACCTCTACAAAACACACAAACCACACCTAAAACTTATTTTAAAAAATAATAATTATACAATTAACATAACTAACAATCAATTAACTACAAAATATTAATTACAAATAAAATATTAAATAATTATAATTAAATTACTTACCAACCTGTACCCCTATAAACCCCACAACCCACTATGGTACTAAAAATGAAAAATAAATTATAAAATTTAATTTCCAAACTACTAACAATTAAAGAACTTGGGGGCACATTACGATGGCGGGCGGAAGCACCACCGCCGTGCTGGCGGATGCAAAAACCACCAGTTACCGCCGGCACGCAGCAGTCCACACGCCCGTCCAATTACGATGCGAAAAGTAGGCCAAACACCGCCGGCAAGCCAGCAACACCGTCCGCCATCAAAGTGCGCCCGTACATGTAGCGGAGCAGCCCAACTGACACACACCGTCCGACGAAACACGTCCCGCCCGGCGCATAAATTACGATGCCGCAAACAAACGGCTCCCACGGCCAAGAGATACCGTACGACAAACCGAAGCGGTAACACGGATGCCGAGCACGGACAATGAAGAAGCGGCTCCCCGAGCATGAATCCAGCACTGCAGGCACTCCCCATGCTTCTGCTGATGCACCACCAAGGACGCAACGCACCGCGGAGACGCAGGTAGGCACACACACAACAAGTGCACGCAAACAGCGCACACAGTGCAAGGGCGGAAAAAGCGGACAACCCCCACCAGCGCGTGTACACTACACATCCACCATCGCATCCACATATGACACACAGGCCAAATCGTAACATCGCAGAACACATGTGTACACACCACCTGGGACTAGTAACCAACCACCCCGTCACGGCCCCAAAGCGCCGATGACGCGCGCCACACATGCGCACAACGCAGAGGCCAACCGCAGCGCCATGCATGCGTCGCACACAGACACAGGGACACAACCAAGCAGCACACACATCAGCCCCACCCCGAACGCACATGACACGTGACAGGCCGGCCACAGACATGTCCTCAACGCCCAATTCACGGACAACACCCAACGCCACACAACCGACGCACACATGTCAGTGAAGACACGCAACAGCAGGACACACCCCAGTGTAACAAACATGGCGTAGCACACAGCGGCGGCAACACCAACTAGGAGAAGCAGGGCCCCTTCGGGAAGAGGAACGCCAGTACCACACAGAAACACCCATACCACCCTGCACATATGAACAAGACATATAAAACGGAACACCAAAGAGCCCGGGGACCGACAACAGGTGGCCCAAGAATAACATTCACACACAAGGCCCAACGCAGAGCGGAAAGGCAGCCTGCCGCCCACACAAGGGAGAGCAGACAGCACTGAATGACCTTCCATTCCAACTCCGAAACCACAGCCCTACGACAGAAGCCGGTGAATACAGCCATTGTCCAAGAATAGACCAACACAGGCATGCCGAGGAGACCGACCACAGGGCAGATAGCGCATATCACAGAAGCACACAACGGACGGGGAAGAAAGAAGAAAACACTCCCCCATGTCGGCCACATGCAAGTTAATTGGAAGGAGTCACACAGCACTGACCTTGAACTGTCTGAGAAGCATGTGGGAAGAGGGCCCGTGTCCTCCAAACAAGCCAACAGAACACAAGTCCTGTCTCCCTACGACTACACAGAGCTCACAGCAACCCCGGAGCGTGCACATTGCAGACTGCACACACAGCCGGAGCACGCCACCTCAACGAACCGCTGCGAAATGGCAACCGCAACACACCTACCCAACTACGCCGAACAGCTCAAGCTGTACAAAACCAACCTGTGCCATACATTGGGATGCGATCTCCTGTCCCTGCTGAACGTAAGTTACCGACTGACTTACCGCATCACATTGTTCAGCTGCGTCATGCCCGTCTTCTACTGTCGGAGGTGTCCCTACCAGCATCCCGTCGAGATATGCCTCTCCAACCCGGCATGTCTGAAGGCGGACCTGCTACCACTACTCCTCCCTCTGGACGCACACGACAGGGCCTGCTCTGCCTATGGGGGCATGGCGTATGTGGCCAACATCGCACCCGCACTGAAATGGGACCACTGTGCCTCCACACGACGGATCATCGATAACAGCTACATCGAATGTCACCCAGCATGCCCCATCATGGTCCTCCAAGGGACAACTTACGAACAACACCTTGACAGCCACCATCCGCTTCATTGGCTGGCAAACATGTACACCACCAATGACATGGAAGCCCTGCTGGACGGCATCGCATACCTGACAACCTGTAAATACGTCGGACCACAACGCAGGTTCCCCGAGTGACCTATGATGTCCAACCCCGCACCCATGCTTAGCTTCCGCACGGACTGGCCAGTCACCACCACAACAGCCATACCAAACGACCGGCAACTGTAACCACACCATCAACGACATCGCCATGACATCGGATATGACCGGGACATGCACACTGTTCCCCATCACATCCAGGAACACCGCATGCATCGTGGGAGGCAGTGGCATGGGCTCTGTGTATCGCACCCACATGGACGGAACTGCACGAACAACCAGGACACGACATGGATCCAGCGCCCATGGACACACACACCGCTCAGTGGACATGAATAGGTCGCCTGGAGTCTGTGGGTGCTGCACCCCTCCCACCCCCGCCCCGGGAATCCCATACCAGGACCTTTGCATGGACGACAAGTGCATACAACAACAACACGACCCCAGTGACTGTGACATGTCCAGTAACCACCACAGTGCAACAACAAGTGGCACGCCGCTGCATGCACGCAAGCACATGCCCTGATGTCATCTCACATGCACGCGTGCATGAGGAACAACCGCAGCAAACCTGTCACATGGAACTGAGATGGACTGTGCCCATGATGCCAAGCGGTCTGGTAGGCTACATGTATACCGTCTGTGTCAAAGTCCGCAGCTCCGCAGCTATACGTAAATGTACATTAGCACAGCCTTGGCCAAGCAGATGTCACTCTGAAGCCCACATCCCACATGCAACAGCCAATCACATGTAACCCCACACCCTATCCCATTTGCAATCATGCTCAGTATATCCTCAACATGTATTCCGCTGCCAGTAGTGTCCACTATACTGCATCACAGAGGACAGAAGACTCAATATAATGTTTGAAACCAAAACTGTCTCCGCTGACTCATTTCACAAGTACGAATGAGAGAGGATGAGAGTATGTGAAGTACACGGCAGTCGTGACATGACCATGTAGTCCACTGGTATTGGATGTCAACGCAAATGAGTAGCACTACTGTGGAAGACACACATGTGTCGTGTGAAGTCGTATGGACGCAGTGCTCAGGTGGGTGGGTGCGACGGGTAGATGCGCACATGCCAAGTTGGAGCACGCCGTGTTGGGAGGGGTCATGAACAGTACACCACCGCTTCCCTGGGCATTGTGAGAGGACACCTGTCGGGGGGAGTGAACACGTGTGTGCACAGCAGCCGGGCACACGTACAAAGCGGTACCAGGCGCACCTCAGCCCACCCTCTGTGGACAAGCTGGATCCTGTTGTGCGCCCGCCATGCCCCTGACAAGGCACACACAGCCCCAGTCGACCAGGTGTAACCCCAACATAGTCAATCCGCACAGGCGATACAGGGCACGGGATGGCAGTGGAGCATGGTGTGTGAGAGGTCTCCTCGCGCTCCTCCTGGTCATATCACGCAGGCAATAGAACCTCAACGTCTAGCATGGCACAAGTCAGATGGAAGTGTAGGGGGGACGCACCACAGCACGAGCAGCACTGACGTCACGGGAGGTGGCTCGCACCATCCCATCCATTGCCCATCATACCAACCACGCCACATGCCATTGCGACTAAGTGCAAGCGCGTGCGCCACCACCCCCGAGCCCTCCCCAGAGAGGCCAAAGAGTGAATGTGTGGGCCATCAGCCACAGACGGACGCGGCCTGGCCGCAAGGGCAGCCACAGCCACTGGGTGTCGCAGGTGGCGGATCCGGAAGGCGAAGACTGTGATGCATAGTCCATGCAGGCCGGGTCTCCATTTGGGGCACCACGCAGGTGGACGGCGTCCCGCAACACATCATACCCTGAGACAGCCCACTCGTGCGACTGGACCCACACATACACTCCTTGCCCTCTCTGGTGCGAGCTTGGGGCTGCCTGTGCAAGCGCTAGCCTCGCAGGTGAGCATGCATATTGGGGGAGCGAGGGAGGACATGAGGGCTGGGGCGAAGATGACTGTATCACTGTCAGTTAGTACAAGGGATGACCCAGATGTGGAAAGGAAGAGACGTGTCCCGTGTGTACTGCAACTAGTCGCCAATACAACTACCCCCCATGTCCGGAATGTAAGCCCGCACCTAGGCCCGCCCATCCGCCACATCGAACATACCACCAGCACGACAACCTTCCCATTCGAAACACTGACTGGGGGTGGCGACCAGTGTACAATCATGTGTAGCCTACCCACGCGTACATGTGGGCCCTCCATGATCCATGTCACCTGCGGCAAAGTCATGACATGCGCAATGAGGGAAGTGAGGAGAGCTGCCCGCCCCACGCGCAGAAGGTGCATCAGCTCCACAGACCCAGCAGCGAGTCCAGCAGGGGTCACATGTGCAGGGGCAGCTGTGCCTGGTGTGAAGGCACATGCATATAGACAGCACATCGACCAATGTGTAGTCTGCCCACATCTACAGTCCATCATCATGCGGACATAGGAATTGAACACAGGGCAACACATCTTAGTGGGTGCACCCACCGTGACCAACAATGCGCAATCATCGACGTACCCGCCCTGTGCATGGCCCCCCACCCAACGGAGGCACATCCAGTGCCACCATCCCACACACACAAGCCTTCCACGGAACATGCTGTGTCCAATGGTCAGTACAGAGTCAGCGCCCATCTGGTGGATCCTGAACAGGAGACACATGCACACACATGCCAGCTCCCACTATGTACGACTGCCACCTGGCACGTGCAATGTAACCTCTCACCTGTGACGTGTGACTGCAAGCACACAGCCGTCTTGGCATGGGGCTGTCAATGTGGACACCTGTCAATGTTTCGGGAGGTGTGATCCGTACAGTGCTGTACATAGGGTGCAGTGCTGACACCTACTACTGTCTCATATCCCCTCGTGCCACAGGTCCCACTTGTTTTGGCCGCTCAGCCTGTGCCCACATCGTCGTCGTCGTGTGCCATACTCATCCAGCCGCGGAAGCAGTTCCATGCTCAGCAGACATTCATGTTGCCGTGGCGTTGCCGCTTGACGGATATGCAGTCAGTCCCCATCAGCACGCCCCGCAAGTCATTGGGGCCTAGATCCCCATGTGCATGCACATGGCAGTGGTTTGTATCACTAGCCATTGCCATTGTTGGGAGACCTGTGTAAGTGTATTGTGGCCGTGCCGTCCCAGCTTGACAGCTGGGCTGTGGCTCATGTGCTTGCTCAGTCATGTCAGTGATGTGTATGCGAAATTGCTATGTGTCGTGTTGCATTGACATGTGTCCTCTGCCATTGTCCCTAGGCGGAGACCGAACATTGACCGCCCATACCAATTGCTGGCGGACATGGACGATACAGAGGTTATTAGGAAGTTTCGGCTGGACAGGCCAACCCTGCATCGACTGTGTGCCATGTTAGAACCCCATCTCCGTCCCCGCAGGGTGTATCCGACTGCTGTCACCCCCACGGCTAAGGTGATGGCCGCCATGCATTTCTTCGCCACTGGGTCATTCCAGCACACAGTGGGCATTGGAGGAGGGATGTCCCAGCCCATGTTCAGCAAGGTGCTGAGGGATGTACTGGCAGCCATGATGCTGTACCGGAACAGGTACATCCGCTTCCCCAGGGCTCGTGAATTGGCGGCAGTGAAGGGTGCATTCTATGCCCTTGGCAGAATCCCACACGTCGTTGGAGCCATTGACTGCACACATGTCGGCCTTGTTCCACCACAGGCCACTGAGCACCTGTACCGCAACAGGAAGCACACGCACTCCCTGAATGTGCAAGTGGTGTGCCTTGCGGACATGGTGATCACCCACGTGTGTGCAAAGTTCCCAGGCTCGGCCCATGACGCACACATAATGCGCAACAGCATCTTGCCACGACTGATGTCCAATATGCAACAGGATCGTGCCTGTATTGTCGGTGAGTATGTGGAGTGGTGTAGCGTGCTGGCTGTGCGATGCTGTCCCCTGTCCAGTTGGATTAGCAACGGTTCTCTGTGTCCCTCACACCCAGGTGACTCTGCGTATCCGAATGGGGCATGGCTGCTCAGTCCATTGAGGAATCCTCGCACCCCAGCAGACGATCGCTACAATGAGGCACATGGGAGGACCAGACGTGTGGTCGAGCGTACCTTTGGCCTCCTCAAGTCCAGGTTCAGGTGCCTGGACCGCACCGAGGGTGCGCTGGCGTACTCCCCACAGAAGGTGTGCCGGATAGTGGTGGCGTGCTGCATGCTGCACAATCTGGCCATTCGGAAGCAGATCCCCCTCATCGTGGATGACGGAGATCAACCAGGGCCCCAGCCCGCAGACCAGGACAGCTCGAGTGAGGAGGACAGCGGAGAGGAGGAAGCTGGTAATGTGCGGCAGCAGCTCATCGCCCGCTACTTCACTTGACGGTGAGTGTCCATGTACGACGGCTGATGTGGCTGTATCTGTGCAGGTGTGTGTGTGCTGTGTCAGGGTGGCCGTTTGTTCACTGCGTGCTGTGTGTCAACGCTCCATGGCCAGGGTAGTATGCCACTGTTGGTGGCTGTGGCATTGTGCCCTATTGCTCTGTGCGATGTGTGTACATTGCTTGTAGTTGTTGACATGTACTGTGTGATGGGTGTGTGACACACTCATTGAATGTGCTCCTGTTCTGTCTCCCACCCCTAGGTCCCTACAGGCCCTCCGGATTCAAATGCCATGCCACGCATCAGGTGCCTTTCCGCCCAAGGTGGCCGTTGTATTCCGTACAAATAAGACACAGGGCACAAACAGCAGTTAGTGAAAAAGGTGCATTTATTACAAACTGTGACATGTGATTGTGTGTAAGGTGATGACAAAAGTGGTGCGTGCAGTGACAATGAGCTGTCGGTCATGGCTGCGTGATGATCAGGGTGTACCCACTGGTTCTATGTCCATAGTCCAACACACACATGCCATCCAGATGGCTGTGTGGAGTGGGATCGTAGTCCAAGTCAATGCAGTGGCTGGTCAAGGAAGGCTGGCGGAAGGCTGGCTGGCTGCCTCACTTGCGTCTGGAGCGTGCGAAGTCCTCCCGGGAGATCTGTTTCCTCTTCGGACGGCCCCTTCCACGTTTGCGAGGGGGGTGCCTGCTTGCGACATGCTGGTGGTTGAGGTGTGATCACTGGCTGTGGACGCAGGGGAACTGGACACTGCTGCTCCACCCTGCGCCCCGGCAGGTGGTGGCGGAGGGGGAGCTGCTGTCCCTGGCTGTGACCTCACCGCCACCACCAGCTGTCCCATGAGGTCCACGATTTGGCCCATACGGGCGTCCATGGACCTCAGCACCCCCAGCACCTCACGCGTGTCTGAAGCAGACCGGACCCATTGTCCTTGGGCCTCTTCATAGGCCCCAAGGACTCTGGCCATGTGAGGCAGGGCATGGCTCCCAGGGGAGGCTGGCGTTTCCCTGACCCTGCTCCTCCTACCAGTCCTGCTGCCACCGGCCCTGCCCACTAGCCACATTGCTCACCACGGTCCTCGCTGTGGCTCCCAGGGTGGATCCAGTCGTCCGGGCCACCACCTGCGCTGGGGCTGGTGCCAGCGAAGACGTGGCGGTGGTGGCGGCGGTGGTGGTCGGTGCGGCGATGGTGGCGGTTGCGGCAGTGGTAGTGGCCACAATGACCGTGGGTGTGGCCGCAACGACAGTGGCAGCAGGGGGCTGGGAATGTTCAGCAGCCCTGGATGATGGGTTGGTGGGTAGGAGGGGTCCTGGGGAGCGGCTGGGCCCTGCCACACCAGATGGGCCTGCTTGGTTGTCCGTGTCCGAAGAGGAGGACAGATCCTCCAGATCCGTGTGTCCTCGTTGGGGGCTTGTAGGCTGGCTGTGCTGGCTGCTGGCTCCATCCCCAGCATCCAGCAGTTCGTCACCTGTGGAGAGAATGAGATTTGTTATTGTGTTGCACCTGGCGAAGTATGTATTTGTCGTCTGACATTGACAGTTCGTGCAATCTCGTACATGGGTTTCCCGGAGGCGTGTGTGTGGCTGTAGCATCTGTAGTTGTGTGTGCTTGGCAATGGGACTGTGTGCTGTGCACATGTGGCATGGGACGGATTGGCCATGCCGATGGGTGTGTTGCTGTGCCCCTACTTATTGTGACTCTGGTGTATGCGGGCTCCTGGCCCATCCTGGGTCTGGTTTGTACTTTGCTTTTGGGGTTCAAATGGAACGCTTAGGAACGCATATGGCAACATGGGGGCTATGCCCCAGATTCGCATTTGGGAGGGGATATGCTTTTGGGGTTCAAATGGAACGCTTAGGAACGCATATGGCAACATGGGGGCTATGCCCCAGATTCGCATTTGGGAGGGAATATGCTTTTGGGGTTCAAATGGAACGCTTAGGAACGCATATGGCAACATGGGGGCCATGCCCCAGATTCGCATTTGGGAGGGAATATGCTTTTGGGGTTCAAATGGAACGCTTAGGAACGCATATGGCAACATGGGGGCCATGCCCCAGATTCGCATTTGGGAGGGAATATGCTTTTGGGGTACATGCTGTGAGCCATGGGTGCCGAACGTGACATGTGTTGTGGCAGCATGACAGTGCATGGTTTGAGGTGTGTGCATGCTTGACATGGCCTGCATATTTGCTGTCTGTTGTGATTACTGGACATGGCATTGGACGCATCGTTATGAGTGAGTGATGGTTGTGTGCCAGCCAACGTATTGCAGTTGTCCCATCTCCTTGGTGTGCGTGCTGCCCTGTGCCATGTGCATCACTGCAGTGCTCGGGGGGTGTGGCCCATGTTGTGTGTTGTTGCTCACAGTGTGTCGTGCACTTCATTGACTTCTGGCACATGGTTGGTCATGGGCATGTATCTTAGCGTGACTGCTGTATGTGTGGCAGCTGTGCGGATGACATGCCTTTCATGAGACTGGGGCTGACGGATGGGATGGATGGTATGTTGTTTGTGCATGGTGTGTCTGTGTGTTTGATGGGTTCAGTGGTGTTCGTGTGCATTTATGTTGTTCCGCTCTGTTGCGTCTAGTGTTGTTTGTCTTACATAGGCGTAGTTGTGGGGTGTGTGGTTGACAGGCAGTAGGGGCTACATGGACAGGACTTCAATGGTGTTTCGGTTGTGTGTGATGAGTTGCACAGTGGCTGCCGTGTGGGACTATATTCAGTGTGGCTTGTGCATGCAGACGTGGCTCCTTGGGTGTTGCTATGTCTGTGATGGGTCATGTGGGGTGTGAGTCTGTTGTTCATGTCCGTGTGCACATTGTTCACTTGTTCGTGACGGTGGGCGGTGCTGCGTGTTCGTCTGCTACGTGACATGTCCCATGTGTTGGTCGTGTTATGGTCCTCATGCCTCCAGTAATCCAGCCCTGTCCAGTTTCCCACCTGCAAGTTGTTCGTGCGTGCACTGTACTGGATGCCACATGGCTCTAAGCGGGGGTGCTCCATGTTGCAGGTCTGTGGGGGTGGGGGGTGTTGTGGGTCGTGGGGTGGCTGGACACCCACTGACACCGATTGCTGTGGACCGTGATGTCTGCCTTTCGGCTGTCGTTGTGCACTGCGGTGGCTGACACGTGGCTGTGGGGGATGCTCCTCCTTGCTGTGCTGTGGGACTGGGGCCTGGTGTGTGTTGTACTTGGGCTGTCCACCCTCCCACCCACTGCACTTTGTGTTCCTGCCACTTACCTGTTACTTGTCGGTTAGTGCAGCTGTGGCGGACACATGGGTGTGGTGGGTGCTCGTTGTGGCGCTTCTGGCATATTTGTGGACCTGTTGGTGGTTACGTGGCTGGCTTAGTGTACACATGTCCCCACGCATCTTACAGTTGTTCGGTTTGGGCTGTGTGTGGTAGTGTCTGTTGCATGTGTGTGTGATGTGTTGTGTATTGTGTGCTGGACATGGGGGTGTTTGTCCCTGGGAGCTGTGGCATGGTGGTAGTGCATGTGAGTACATAGCGGTGTGCTGGTATACATTAGTTTGTACTTACCAGCCTCCACTCCCCCTGCTAATCCGGCGAGGATCTCCGGATGGATTACGACTCGCACCTTCTCCTCCCACGCTTTGAAGGTCTTAAAGAGCGCGGGATTCCCTCCGCCAGTGACGGCAGCCAGCTCTCTGTTTTTGCCCTCCTTCTTCTTGACCAGGCTCTTTACGTCATTCCAACGTTTGTTAATCTCGACTCTGTTCCTGGGCAGGGTCCCGACTGCATTGACCTGGTCTACGATCCGGTTCCACATTCTGTTTCTGGTGGCTAGTGGTGTGTGCTGGACCATGTTCCCATAGATTTGTGGGTACACCTTGATGATCTCGTCGACCATGACCGTCAGCTCCATGGGCGTGAACTTGGGCATTCTTTGTGGTGCCATGATGTTTGTGGTGCTGGTGCGGTGTGTGTTGTGTAATGTGCAGGGGGTTTGTGGTGCCGGTGTTTGGTGGTGGTGGTGGTGGTGGTGGTGGTGGTGTTGGTGGTGGTGGTGGTGGTGGTGGTAGTGATGTGTGCGTTTCTGTGGTGTGCTGCTGTCCTTGCTGTGTCACTGTGTCCTCTCCTCTCCTCTCTGGTTTGCAATGTAGCAAGGGGTTGTGGTCTGTGGGAGTGCTGCTTTTGTACTCACCTATGTGGGTGTGTCCTCATGGTCTGTTGTTTTCAGGTGTGTTGTGTCTGGGGTTCTGGCCTTTGTATTTTTTGTTTGTCCGGGGGGTGTTTTCGGGATGTGTACTGTGCTTGTGTATTTGTGCGTGCCTTGCTGTGTGGACTTGTTGGCCATGTTGTGTGCTATTGGTTTTGTGTGCGGATGGTTTCTGTGCAGGTACGTTGGCGCCATGGCTTCTGCCGTGTCGATTCTCATCGGCGTTGTTTGCGCTGGCGGGCGGTATATTTGTGGTTTTCCGCGCTCATGTCGGTGCGATCGTAATTTCACGTGCGGTGTGTCGGCCGTGAGGGCGGGCGGTTTTGTGTTGTCGTGCGTGTTTCCGTCCGTGGCGGGCGGTTTGACTCCGACTCGGACGTTGGCGGGCGGTATTTTGTGTGCTTTTTCCGCCGATGGCGGTATTCGGTTTGTGTAATCGTAATGGCGTGGTCGGTGTTCAGGCGGTGTGTGCGGGCGGATTTTTGCCGCTTCCATGCCTGGCGGAATTATTTACGCCGGGTATCGTAATGGGCCCCTAA